>BCLU01000008.1:416330-497494 GCA_039545375.1 Trichosporon faecale
TGCTGGGTGCTGGGTGCTGGGTGCCGCTCTGTCCTCTGACTCAAGCAGTATACAGGATAGCTCGCTCGGTAGACTTTCTCTCTGTGCAACTACACTCTTCAACAGGTGATAACTGTCAAAACTCGCGGCAACAACGGTTACAACCGTAATGGACTACACATGGAGCATGGAGCTTACATTTACAACAGTCCTAACTTTACACACAACAAACTTGGCTTGTTCACCAACCTCGAAAAGGCTGATGGGTCGGGGCATAGTCGGACGCGATCGAAGACTTAGGGGGCGTAATCGCTATCATCATTGACCTTCTTCTTGCCTCCGCGGGCCTGACGCTTGGTCGGCGACGGGGCCGCCTCCTCGTCCGAGGATCGCGCCTCGGATTCGTCGTCGTCGCGCGCAGGGCGCTTGCCGCGCGCTCTCGCGGACAGCCTCTTCCTGGCCGTCTTCGGCTTCGGCGCAGACACGCGCGACGAAAGACCTGCGGCAGGCAGCACGCCGTCGTCTTTCTGCTGGGTCATCTCGACGTCTCCTTCGGCCCCGGTCGAGGGTGTCTCGATGCTACTGGAAGCGTCGCCAGTCGTACCCGCTGCGTCCGTCTCCATGTTCGTCGGCGATTCTCCGATCGACGCGGTCTCAGCCGGGACAGCCGAGGTCGCAGGGAGGCGACAAAAGCTTGGGTCAGTCAAATAAGAGTGGTCTGTGAGTGGCGAAAAAAGCTTACTTAAGAACTTCGTCGTGTTCGGGTGATGGGACAAAGGGCTCAATGTCGACGCCGTTCTTCGCAGCCAAAGCATACAAGACCTTGCTCTGGTACTCTGCCGCCTGCAGGAGAGCGACAGAGCTCAACACCATAGCTTTCTCGCCCACTGTCAGCGCCGTAGGCGACTGAACAGATCGCTTGAGGGGGACGGGCGCGACGCGTTGCTTGTATAAGCAAAGGACTGTCACAAATACACTTACCGCGCGAGCTGTAGGCTTTCCCGAGGGAGCCTTCTTGCTCTTGGCCGGAGCCGAAGCATCGCCGACATCATCCTGCTTGTCGTGGTCCTGCTTGTCTTGAGGCTGCTTGTCGTGGTCCTGCTCGTCCTGGAGCTGCTTGTCGTGGTCCTGCTCGTCTTGGGGCTGCTTGTCGTGGTCCTGCTCGTCCTGGAGCTGCTTGTCCTGGAGCTGCTTGTCCTGGCGCTGCGTGCCCTCCTCGCTACCGGCCCCACCACGACCATCGTCGGCCTGGTGCGTGTCAGTCGGACTCCTCTCACCAAGCAGGTCGCGGTTTGGTGCGCCTTCCTTCATTGCGCCTTCCCTTTTGCCTCGCATCGCGCCTTCCTCCATCGGGTCTCTTGTGCTAGTGTGTACTTACCACTTTCGTTGCCTGACGATTCTTGGTGCGGAATGCCGAGCCCATCGTGGTACTCGGTTCAATGTGAATGAGTTTTGTTGGGAGTGTGAACGTGAGGTCTGTGTGTTGGTGTTGGTCGTGAATGAACAAACGTAGAAAGGCAGCAGCGCAGCAGCAGGCTACATAACAGCCAATGCTGGGTGGGTGAGCACGGACCACCTCGTCCCTGAAATATTGTTATCGATAGTACACCGATGTCCGACGCGACCTGACCTGATGGTGGGTGTCGGGCGGCGGCATCAAATGCTAGGTGTCGTAGCGTTGCGTCACGGTTGCTTCGGTGGGGTAGCCGTTTCGTCGCGTTTGATTTTGATCACTCTCGCGATTCCTCGTCGACCTTCAACGCTATGAGTCCGTCTCCCACTCTTAACGCGCCCAAATCTGTGGAGGAGCTGAAGACTCTTCTCAAGGATGATGACATGGTCAAGATTGCAGGTGAATAGCCGATGAAGCTAGATGGCTGATATGATTCACAGGTGTCGATGTCGATGGCGTCCTTCGGGGAAAGGTCATCAGCAAGTCAAAGTTCATCTCTGCGGCACAGGATGGCGCGGGATTCTGCGGCGTAGTATTCGCGTGGGACTGTGAGTTCTGGACGAAGAAACGACGAGAAACGATGCATTTTCGGCGTAGAAGCGGTCTGGAAAGGTGGTGGGCAGGTGGACGGATGTTGTCACTCCGTCGGAACCGCCTAGTGCCGATTCAGATAAGGGGATAACGCCCGTTACATTCGCTGACTTTTAGTGCACGATGCGACCTACCCGCGCGAGCTCCTGGTGTCGAACAAGAGCAACGGATACCGTGATCTGAACGCGCAGATCGATCTGTCAACCTACCGCCGGATCCCATGGGAGGACAACATCCCATTCTTCCTGGTGTACTTCTATGACCAGGGCGACGACAAGCCGCTGCCTGTCGATCCGCGCAGCGCCCTCGCGAAGGTCACGGATGAGGCTAAGGCTATGGGATGGGACTGCATGACCGGAGCTGAGTTTGAGGTACGTGTGGCAGCCGTAGTGACGCTGACACCCTAGTACTTCCAGTTCGCGGAGACGGCGCAGTCTGCCGAAGCGAAGAGCTTCGTGAACCTGACCCCCCTCACTCCGGGCAGTACGTACCAGTCTGGCCGATGTGCAGCTCCAGCTGACCTCAGACCACGGATACTCCCTTCTGCGCACGACCCTTAACAAGGACTACTTCTACGACCTCTACAAGGTCTCGTCGAAGATGGGCGTCGAGATCGAGGGACACCGTGCGTCTTATCTGCAATGTTGCACTGACCGTCGCAGATACCGAGACTGGCCCTGGTGTGTTCGAGACCGCCCTGGCCTACACCGATGCAGGCCGCATGGCCGATAACGCGCTGCTGTTCAAGCTCATCGCGAAGAGCATGGGCATGAAGCACAACGTACTTCCGTCGTTTATGGCCAAGCCGTGGGAGAACGTAGGTACGCTGGTTAGAATTTACCTGACAGCCAGCTTTCCGGATGTTCCGGACACATCCACGTCTCGCTCCGCGACCAGAACGGACGCAACATCTTCGGCCTGTCGAAGGAGCAGACCGCGGCCGGTGGGCGCAAGGACGCCAAGTGGAAGGACCTGCAGTACATCTCGCAGGAGGCGGAGTGGTTCCTCGCCGGATTGCTGGAGGGCCTTAAGGATGGTTAGTTTGGCTGCCATGTACCTAACTGACCCCAGTCATCCCGCTCATGTGCCCGACGATCAACTCGTACAAGCGCCTGCTCGGCGGTGAGGTGAGTTGTCTGCAGCCGAGATGGATCTGACATCCAGCAATACTGGGCTCCCGACACTGCGTCGTACGGTTACGACTCGCGTGCCGCATCGATCCGTATCATCTCCGCTCCCGGCGTCAAGCCCTCCGCGACCCGCTTCGAGGTCCGCATCCCCGGTGCTGACGTGAGTATTCTCTGCCCTCCGACCCAGCTGTAGCACATGGGATTAGCTGACGCCCAGATGAACACGCACTACGCCATCGCTGCCATCTACGCCCTCGGCCTGCGTGGCATCAAGAACAAGACGCCGCTGCCGTACGGCCCGATCGGGGCGCCTGGTGTCTCGCGCGACACGATCACGCACCTACCCATCACGCTCGAGCGTGCGACCGAGGCCTTCATGGCCAAGGGCAGCATTGCGCGCGAGGTGTTCGGTGACTTCTTTGTCGACCACTTCGGCGGCACCCGCGAGGTCGAGCTCGAGCAGTTCGCCCGCGCCGTCACTGACTGGGAGCGTGAGTGCTGGAGCTTTCTGAGCGAGCGATCTGTTGGCTGACCATGCAGTCCGGAGGTACCTCGAGCTGGCGTAAAGTACTCGCTAGCTGGCGCACCCGACTATTGCGGCGGTGCTCACCCTGTCTCAGTGTATCTATCTCGAACGATTCTAAACTGCTAACTTCGGTTTCTGGCGGCCCGCGGAAGAGAGGTGAGGGTGGCAATGAGGGAGTATAAGTAGCTGTGCCTATAGATGATTTCATCGCATGTAATGGGTATACCTTAGGCCTACTTAGAGCACTCTGCGATGTATTGCATGCAGTGCAGCTGTGCGCTTGGACCGTTTCATGCATACAGAATACAGAAGCGTCGCATCACTGTTTTAGCCTCACGACATCCGCACCAGTGACGCGGAATCAATCTCTGCCGTGTTCAACGTCATCGTCTCGATCACCTCCACTTCGTCGCGTCAACAACATCCACATCCACCAAGTCGTGAGCTCTCAGACATCAGATGTTAGCTAACTCCCAGATGGGCGACAGACAACACTCCTTTCAGCCCCCGCAGGGGCAGCCGCCCTCGCCTCCCTTCTGGCAGGCGGGCAATTACTACCAACCCGGCAACATCGTCTGGTGGGCCGGGTCGGTGTGGAAGTGCGAGAAGCCGCACACCTCAGGCCCCTTCAACCGGGAGGTGAGTTTCTTCCTCCATCATGATCAGCTAACCACAGCCAACAATAGCGCTGAACCTGTGGACGCCGATCGGCTCTTCTCTCTGCGGCGCTCCGGGCCCGCCCCCGAACCAATCCTTCGCGATGGCGCCCGTCATGTCCTTCGCGCGGCGGGAGGACCCTGCGCAGCGTGCACAGCTGATGCAGAGCGAGACCGAGGCGTCGTGGCAGACCGCGAACCTCCAGGACGAGCTGCTGGGCAAGCGCATCTTCCGTGTCGCCGGCGTCAACGCCCTGTCGTATACGCCGGAGCAGGAGCTCGACCAGCTCCGCAAAGCCGCTTGGGTCGAGTACCTCCACCGCAATGGCGAGAACGAACCGCTGTGGACTGAGGGGTGTCGTGGTCGTGCGGCGATCATGGCAGCAAGCGGACGCGACGGCTCGCCCCTCCCCCTCGTGCGCTGGCAGTGGGTCGAGGTCGACGGCCCGATCCCCGTCGACGCGATTCCGGTCGGAAACGAGGCGGCGGGACAGGTCCTCTTCGCGGGGCGCGTGTACATCAACGGCGGCATCCATCTCGGCAAGTGAGTGCAACAGGGGGCGGGACAGCTTAAAATTCTGCCCACGAAGCTAACGCACAGGGTCGGCGAGCACCTTCAGAACCGCATTAGCGTCTCGTGGGGCGGAGCCGAGCGCACGCACCAGGGCTTCGAGGTGCTCTGCGGCGACTTCACATGTGTCGAGTGGATCCGCGTCGGTAAGGGCCAGGCAGCGACGTTCCCAAACCGCCTGCCGGTCGAAGGAGGACGCGAGAAGGACGGCCGCGGCATCCTAGCCGCGCGCATCGAGCACGGTGGAGGCGTGCATCCCGGAAGTGAGTAACGTCGGGCGGTCGCGTAGCTGCAGATGTTGCGGGCACGGTGCACGGCGGAATGAGCTGAGCGTGCGATAGGTTAGCTGACACGAACAGAGGTCCAGGTCGACGCGCAGCACGCGTGCCTCTCGTACGGCGGGCGCGAGGTGCTCGTGGACGAGTTCGAGGTCGCGGTCTACTCTGACCCGAACAGGCGATAGTCTGATAAGTTCTATTAGTGGCCAGCTCTAATCGGCCGAAAGTCTTTGTATCTGATAAAATGTATGACGTAGTGGAGGTATGACTAAGCAGAAGTTCAGATCTTCAGACTACGGCGCGCACCTCACCTCCTCGATAACCACCTTCCACCTTCTCTGATGCAATACCCTTCTCACTCTGCTTTGACAACACGACAGCTACAGGCGACATGAGCACGGAAGCACAACAAGCTTGCGTACCGGAAGACCTGAAGAGGGCGGCGGAGGAGGGCAAATTCGAGTATGGCGACAAGCCGGAATCCTCCATCTTTGCGCGCGACGACGCACCCGTGCACAATGTCCCGATGGCCGTTATTCGGCGACCGCTCCCAAGCGAACTGGATGAGGCCAAGGTGCAAGCATTCATGGAGGAGATGAAGGTGAGTTTCTCCCCCGCCCCCTTTGCTTGGCCGACGTGAACGGTCGAGGGAAGGTGGAGGGAGGGTGGAGGTCAACGACTTCCCGCCCAGGCTCGACGCGCAGAAGCTGGGAAGAACGCCGCAAGCTGACAGACCAGAACGGCGACGCCTTCACGCCCATCGAGGTCGTCAAAGTCCAGGCGCCGCTGAGGACCGACCCGGACGGAAAGGTGCACAACTTTTACTTCTCCATGGGGGGATGTCACCGGTGAGTCCATCCTTTCCCTCTCGGTCGTTATCCCATCAGCTGTGCGCCTCATGAAGACAGCTAACCCCAGCTTCGAGGCTACGAAACGGCTCGGATGGCCTACTATCCGCGCGAGGATTATACAAATGCCCCCCAGCAATATGCGGATATACCTTGGTGCTGGGTGTCCTTTCTGATCATAGACGAGGCCGCTGTAGACGTTAGACGATGTAGGCGTATGTGCCCCTCGAGGGGCCCTCGCTCCGCTCGGATGGGCAAGATGAAAGTGCTGCATCTCTTCTGATCTATATTCTTTACACAACGCCGTGTGGAAACCAAGTAAAGTGAAGGAAAGATAAAAACTAAAACTAGATGGACTTATCGCTGTTGACTTCTCGACATGACTTCTCCCCATGCCTCCATGCACGTCAACCAAACTCTAACCTTTGTAACTCGCCTTCGGCTCGCACGCTTAGAGCTTGGCCTGGACGCCGGCCGCGGCGAGCTTGGCGTCGTACTCGGCCTGTCCCTTCTCGCGGAGGAAGCGGCGGAGGATCTTGCCCGACGGCGTCTTGGGGACGGCGTCGACGATGTGGACGCCACCGGCGAGGCGCTTGTGCTTAGCCACGCGGCCAGCGACCCAGGCCTGGATCTCCTTATCGAAGGCAGCCGCGTCGGCGGGGCCGTTGATCGTCTCGTCCGTAGTGACGAAGGCGGCGGGGAGCTCGGTGGCCTGGTTCTTGTCGTAGAGGCCGAGGACGGCGACATCCGTGATCTTGGGGTGGGTGATGAGGAGCGCCTCGAGCTCGGCAGGCGGGACTTGGAAGCCCTTGAACTTGATGAGCTCCTTGACGCGGTCGACGACCTGGAGGAAGCCGTCGGGGTGCACGACGACGACGTCGCCGGTCTTGAACCACTCGTTGTGCATCGCGTTCGCCGTCGCCTCGGGGTTCTTGTGGTAGCCCCGCATCACGCACGGGCCGCGCACCCAGAGCTCGCCGCGCTCGCCGATCGGAACGTCGTTGCCGTCCAGGTCCACCAGGCGCGCCTCCCACGACGGCAGGAGCGGGCCGATGTGTCCGTCGTGGCCCGCAGCCTCGGCCGTCGTGAAGGCAGTGATAAGGGGAGACGTCTCGGTCAGGCCATACGCCTGCGTGATGACCGCCTGCGGGACGCGCTTCTTAAACGCCTCGATGAGCTCGGAGCTCAGCGGCGCCGCAGCGGACACGATGGAGGTGAGGGACGAGATGTCGTAGTTGCTCAGAATCTTGGAGTGGACGAGCGTGATGAAGACAGGCGGGACGAAAAGCGCGTGCGTCACCTTGTGGTTCTGGATCGACTCGAGGGCCGCCTTCTCGTCGAAGCGGGGGAGGATGACGGCCGTGCAGCCGACGGAGAACGGCTGCGTCAGGACGAGCACGGAGCCGTACACGTGCGTGAGCGGGACGAAGCCCAGGAGCACGTCCGCCTGCGACAGGGGCTGGTATCCGTTGCGGACGATCGAGAGCTGGCTCGTGAAGTTGTGGTGACTCGTCTTGACGCCCTTGGGGAGGCCGGTCGTGCCCGAAGAGTATCCGAGCCAGCACGTGTTGTGGATGTCCTTGCCGGAGAAGACCTCGGCGACGCCGCGCTCACGCACGAGGTCGTCGACGACGCCGTACTTGGTGTGGTTCTTTTCGCGCGTCGTGAGCAGGTACACGCGCTCGGTGGGGAAGTCGTAGTCGAGGTTGGCGCGCGCCTCCTCGAACCGCGGCACGCACTCGGGGTCGAGGAAGAGGATGGTCGAGCCCGAGTTGTTGAGCTGGTGCGCAATCTCCTTCGCCTCGTACGACGCATTCGCCGTGGACGCAATCATGCCCGCCGCCATGACGCCGTAGCCGGCCTTGACCCACTCGAGGCTGTTCAGGCCCCAGAGACAGGCCGTGTCGCCCCGGTGCAGGCCGAGGCGGTTCAGTCCCGTCTTCACGCGAAGGCCGACATCCTCGACCTCGGCGCGCGTCAGCTGCCGTCCGGTGTGGCCCTCGATGAAGGCCGGCTGAGAGGGGTGGAAGTTCGAGGTCGCAGGGAAGAGGTAGTGCCACAGCGAGCTCTCCTGGAGGTGCACCTGCGGGCGCGACGAGGTGTAGATCCTGTTCTCGGACATTGTTGAGCGAGGGTGAAAGTGGGGGAGGTGGAGGTGGTGGTGAGCGGCGCTAGCGTGCTGGTGATCGGCTGTAGAATTGATAGCGTTCGGGAGGTGTGTGCGTGCTGTCGGGGTGTCGGTGCTCGACGTTCGAAACGTATTTACAACTGGTAAGAGAGAGTAGAGCGAACGCACGGGTGTCTGAGGGGAAGAGAAGGCTAGCACCAAGGGTGGGGCAGGTCTCTTATAAAGGTGTGATCAGCAGCAGCAGTCACCGCGGTCACTCAGGTGATCCGAGGTTCCAAGGCTGCCTCGTTGTTGCCGAGATTGGAGCCGACCTAAGTCCTGAGGCTCGTGTCTTGCGAGCATTGACGCTGCATGCCGGCCATGCCGGTCACGGCAGACCCCGCAGCCTCCAGCCCAAGGACCCGCATGTCCGCTCTCGGTCCTGTGGTCTGTGGGGATTAGCGCTGTGTCAATCTGCAATCGTGTCCAGCGTGCGTGCTCGCGAGCGCTGTGGGCTGTGCGACCGGTCCGAAATCGATAGCTCTGGCTGGCGGCGCGGTGCCCACACAAGTGAGGACATCCTCCACATTGCAGGAATGACCCCTGTGACCGGATCCCTGAGCGATTGCGGAGGCCCCGATGTTGCTTCTTGATCGCAGCCTCGGGGCTGATGCCTGTGCAGCGCAACGACCAGGGCCGGGCTGGCCGGGGCGCACTATGCCCACTCTAACACCAGACATAGGCGAGCTTATGCCGACCTTTGGCCGCCCAAGCCGAACATCTCCCATCAGCCTCGTATCTCCTTGCCCGGAGACTCTTGTCCTGGCTAATCCTCGGGCCGCGTGCCGCCCTTCCAAAGGACGATGAATACCGTCCATATGCGGCATACTCCGCCCAGCGCGCTCAGCCTGGCACGACTCCTAATCCCCGTCCACGGGGGTTCTCAGCTGACCACCATTGACAGCGCCAGGCGGACACGTTTCGCGAAGCTCACAAGGCACACTGCAAGCCAAGACACTCCGCGGCACCCCGCATTCTCCCCTGCCCTGCCCATGTTCCGGATCTTATCAGGTCCACTGTGGGTCGAAATAAGCGACGGCGGTACGACGGGCCGCTCCTGGACTGCATGTAACGATGAGCTCGTTCTCGTGCTATCCATGCCCGCCGTGGCTTTGCCGTGGGTGATCGAGAGGATTGTTGCTTCTGGGCCAGGCACGTGGCTGCATATAACTGTGAGGGCGGCACGCTGCCCAGTCCGTGCTCTCTGCTCAGACGGTGGCGGCTGTGTCGCTGTCATGTCGACAGTCAGGAGCGAGATTGCAACTTGAAGGAATTACCGTCACGTGACTAGTGTGGCGACTGATATTGACTTTCTGCTCAAGGAATGGTATTGTTTGGTGGCAAAATCTTGCCCAGCTTCGCGTCGCAGTCTAGGACACATGGTAGCAGAGTGTGCTTTGGACCTGCTCAATGCCTTCACCTGTTGCTGCAGTGCTGGGTTGTAGGAAGCAGTGATGGAATGTGTTCGCACGTTGGCACCAGTGACGACAGCAGATGTGTCTTCCTCCGGGATCTAACTGAGACAGATCGGCGCGGCCACGCAGACAGACAGTCCTCTGGACGATTCAGCACTTCCATCAGCTCCTTTCTCATCCTCTTTGCCGCTCTGTTCTCAGCAAGTCAAGCACTGGTCCGACCTCACCCCGACACTATCGCCGCCGGCGCTGCCAGCCGCTATCGATGTTTCCCCTCGTCGCCTCCTTGCCACTTCGCCCCCCCGCAACGTCCCGTTCACGGTCGAGAATAAGTGGAGTGGCGGGGAACGAACATAACGGGTGAGCTTCATTGCACAGCTTCTTCAAGCTCGCTGGCCAAGGGGCGACTGGCACTTCCAGAGTGGCAGATATGATAACGCCACAGCGCTGGTGCTGTGATGACAAGTGCCAACCCAGGACTCCAAGCAAGCAGGACTTCCGCTCCTCCGACACGTGCGAGGAATGAGTGCCGGAGATCGGCTCTGGTGAGCTGCACTATAACCGACCGCGATAGCTGATACCCTGTGCCCTCGCATCGTAAGCTGTATGAAAGGCACAGAGCTGACACCAGCCACGCTGCTGAACTCTCTCGGTAAGCTATGTGGCGCCCCCGTAGCTAATACCAGGCGTACCTGCCATTCAAGACGAGCCACCGCCTTCGGTACTCGAGAGCTGCCGAAGTGATTGCGATTTCTGACCTAGCAGGAAACTATCCTACTGTACCAACAACGTGAGCTGGAAGCGGCCCGAAAGCTGACCGACAGAGCTGGAAAACACCGAGCAACATCCATGAGCCGTGATATCCGCAAGTATGCCACGTCGGGTTCATCATCAGCTAACCCCAGCCGCCCCATTGACGCCCCAGTGTAAAGGCTGGGTGAGAGACCGGCTAGCGGAAACCCAGGGACAGTGGGCACAGCGCGATCATCTGTGAGCTGCGAATGGTTCACGTCAGCTGACGACAGCCACTGGCCGATATCGTAAGGGCTGAGCTGACTGGCACGACTGCTCGAGCCCGCAAAGTTGTGAGCTTTCAATGGTCTGGCGTAGCTAACACCAGGCGACCGGTCAGACGTGTCAGCTAAGGTAGCTTCGTCGTAGCTGACAAGCGGGGCTGGAAAATTGTTCAAGGACCATGAGCTACCACAATCACGACCTTTGGAGCTGACGCCAGCCGTGAGCCGACGTAGTGAGCTGGTCCATCGCGACATAGCTGACATGCAGCCAGCCGTGGAGGCCTGTAAGCTGGGAGCATCCTGCGCCAACTGACGCCAGTCATTCATGCGGAGACGTAAGCTAACAGGTGCTCCCCTGCAGCTGACATGCAGCGAGGTGGGGGGGGGGGGCAGTGTCCGTGAGCTCGAACGTCGTCGACTCCAGCCGACACCAGTCTCCCTTGTGGGGTCATGAGCTCGATTACCTCTGTCGCAGCTGAAAAGCAGGGCCGGGCAACGGTGCACGAGTCTCGTGAGCTGCAACACGTTCCATGACAGCTGACATCAGCCTCCGGTGCATCGCGGTACGCTAGCGGTGAGCGTTAGAAGCTGAATCGCAGGAATGGTTCTCCACTCTCAGATTTACGCTGCCACTCGGCCTCAGCTGTGAGCTGGTTTGAGGCCTCTCAGCTGACACCAGCCACCCACGCGACGATGTAAGCTGGGATCGACATGACAAGAGCTGACTCGCAGCGTTAGTCCGACGCCTGTAGGCTGCGGAGTCCAGAAGACCAGCTGTCACCAGCCGTGAGCCGGCATTGTGAGCTGAGTTGTTCACGGCATAGCTGACATGTAGGCGGCGCTGTTTGAGACCTGTAAGCTGGGGGGACTGCATGCGTGAGTTTACACCAGCCGTCTGAGTGGCACTAAAAGCTACGCGTGACCTCATCAGCTGACATGCAGTGGACGTGCAACGGGGTCCGACGCCCGTGAGCTGCTCCAACCCACCGCAGCTGACACCAGCTGTTCCGCTGACACGTAAGCTCGAACAAGTCGCTAGAGCTGACAGCAGGACTCGCCTGAGCGGCTGCTGTAAGCTATGACCACCCCAATGCGACAGCTGATACCAGGCCTACCCCCGCCGCTCACCTCCTGTATGCTCCAAAGTTCCCTAGGGGTAGCTGACAAGCAGGCCTTGCCGAACTGTTAGAAGACTGCAAGATCGGACTCCAGCCTCGCGCTCGTCAATGTAAGCTGATCATCGGTCAGAACAGCTGACATGCAGAACTAAGCGTTCCATGCAAGCTGTTCGTACCCGGGATGTAGCTGACACCAGCCCACCAGTGATATGGTGAACTGAGGGGACTCCAAGCTGCAGCTGACAAGCAGGTCTGATCGTCTGTACAGCGAGTGAGCTATCATGGCGACTTCCGAGCTGAGGCCAGCTGCACAGTCGATTCGTAAGTCGTGCGAGAGAGAGGTTAGCTGACAAACAGAAATCGCCCACTGCACGACGCCAGTGAGCTGCGGTCATGGTGGCGGCAGCTGATACCAGCCGCTCAGTCGTCATCGTAACCTGGCCGGGCACCAGAAAGCTCACAGACGGAAGCAGCGAGCACTCCTGCACTGGTGAGCTTGGCGAGCGTCTGCTGGCCACATTGCGTACGCTTAGTAGTTGTGACCATGCAGCTGGCACCAGGGTGGTAGCAGCCTCGCGATCACGAGCGCCGTAACAAACGTTGAGTGACAGTCCTCAGGCCGCGACAATCACACGGGTCCTACTCCATAGCATTAGACTATTATGCATCATCATCTATGGAAACGCACCCGGCATGCCTCCCGCGCCCGTGTCCATATCCCCGAAATCGATCTCTCCGTTCTGGAAACCAGCCACAATTTCCTCCCACGTCCTGACGAGGTCCCTCACGAGCGCCGCGCGCTCGGCAACAGGCATGTCCTCTGGCGCGCGGCCCGCAAACTGCTGGAACGCCTCGTGCAGCGGCTGCGGCCACTGCCCCGGCTCCTGTCCCACAATGCCGCGCACCATGCCGAGGAACCGAGCCAGCATCTCCGTCTGCACTGCCTGGCCGCCTGCGCCGCGGAAGCCTGCACCCCGGACACGCGCGACGGGGTCGAAGTACTGCGCGTCGTACGCTGTTTGAGCGCTGGAAGGCGGCAGAGGGTCGTATGCATGGAATGGCCGAGATGTGACCGAAGGAGGGAGGAAGCCGAGCCAGCTCGTCGACTCGGAGCAGAGCACGTGCCGGCAGATGTTGAGGGGGATGGCGAGCTCGCCGTCTGCTCCCAGGTCGCGCGGGGTCTGCGCGATCGCGTGCGCTTCGGCCCGAGCGGCGCGCGCCGTCCCGTCGTCGATACTGTCGATGTTGTCCGCGACGGTCCTCTCGAACCACGCCAGCACGGCCGGCTCCTTCCACAGCGCCTCGTTGCGCGCCACGTAGATGTGCGACAGGAGGTGGATCACGACGGAGGGGTCACCGGAGTATCCCGCCTCGACCTGCGTGAGGGGGCTCTGGCGCGCGGCGGCGGGGATGTTCGCGTTGATCTTGTCCGCCAGCAGGACGATGACCTCCGGGAACGTCTTCATGGCCTGCACGAGCGCGGCCGTGGACTCGGCGTGCTCCTTGTCCTTCTCCGCTGTCTCCTTCTGACGTAAAGCCAGCGCCCGGTTCCACCCCATGCCCGGGTATCCGTACCAGAGCGCTGCGGCGCGGCTCGTCTCCCGCTGCGCGAGCACGTCGAGGAGCCACTGCCCCTGGCCCGACTTCACGGCGAGGAAGTCGAGCCACAGCGCCGCGCCGTGCGGGTCACCCTCGGGGTCGAGCGCGAAAAGCACCTTCGCGAACGAGAAGGCCGTCGCCCAACATCCCCTCCGGCCCAGGTAGCCGATGATGCGGTGCAGGGCCGTGAACATGGGCCGGTTCTCGACGTAGTCGAAGTCCAGGCGGCAGGCACCACTCTGTACATTGAAACCGGGCACCAAGCAGCGGTCAAAAGCGTACAGCGCTCGCTCGGCGAAGTCGCTCGCAGCACCGATGTCGTTCTGCAGTCGGTACACCTCCGACATCTGCAGGAGCGTGTCCACGTGCCACGGGTACACCTGCAGCAGGGCCATGAGCTCGTTCGGGTCTGCTGTCAGCTGGCACAGGGGTTTTATAGCTTACCGTGACTCCGCACCGCGCCCAGGAACTGTCGCTCGATCTCGCGCCACGCCGGCGAGTGCTCGAACGTGTACCACTTCTCTCCGGGGTCGGTCTGCTCCCACCCTCTCCGGTCGTAGAGGTCCGCGACGTCCTCATCAGCCATCTCGTGCATGTTTAATCCGGCCAGCGACGTTGGGGGCGGGTACGTCGCCTTGGGCTTGGCGAGGGTGTAGCGCATCTTGGACAAGGCGGCCTGCATGCGGGCGTGTCCGCGGTGGCGGGGCGTGGCAGCGTCCGCGGATGCGATGACCTTCGAGCCGAAGAAGCGCCGCAGCTCCGCGTCCGCATCCAGGTTCTTCGGGTCGACGCTTAGCAGGTTTCGGAACTTCAGCGCAGACCGCGACTCGCTCGTTTCAGGTGCTGACGGGGCGGGCGCAGCGTCCTCGCCGTACTTCAGCTTCAGCTCTGCGAGCGCCCGGTCCACCTCGTCCAGACCCTCGAGCTCGTCCGCCTTCGCTGGCGTCGACGCGGCCGACTCGCCGCCCTTCTTCTTCTTCTTGTTCTTCTTCTTCTTGTTCTGGCCGTCAGCTCTGAACGCACAATCAGAGCTCTGGACGCGTGTTCTGCAATGGAAGCGAGGACTCACCTTCTTCTTCGCGGCTACCGGCGCCTCCTCCTCCTCCTCCTCTTCCGGTTCTGGCTCGTCGCCCTCGAGCTGGCTGTCAGTTGATGTTCCGCGCCTCAAAACTCACAGCAGCGAAGGGGTTGAACGCGGGCGCAGCCTCCTCCTCCTCTTCCTCGGATTCGGACTCGCCGCGTGGCGTCGACGACTCCACAGCCTTAAGAGCCTGGAGCTCCTCGAGCTCGCGCATCTGCCGCTTGTTCAGGCGCTTGGACATACTGGGGTCCTTTTGGTGATGGTGTATGTGATTGTTGTGATTTCGGAACCGCAGATGCACAAGCGGTCAGGCAGGTGTCATTGCGAGTCATCTCGAACTCGTGCTGCACGTGGAGTTTCGTGGAGCCCCGCTATACGCGACAGGTGAGTCGCCACACCAGCCAGGCGCTCGCACCAGCGGACTTTCGAGCGCGAGGAAAAGTTCCGCGTGCTATAAAGTTGAAGCCTCTGCTGGTCGAACGCACTTCACCCATCATCCATCCTTCCAACGAAGGAGCGGGCCATCGCGAGGTGGCCCAACGACACGCACAGTGAGTACCCCACAAGCAACGCAACACGGCACCACGAGGAAGGCTTCTATGATGAGAGTGCGGTTCGCCGCTATTTGTTAAACTAGCGCTGCAATGCTGTTAAACGTTAACCATCTTTCGGGACTGAGACTTCTTCCTCATGTTGTTGTTTGAGCTTCTCCGAAGACGCTGTAGCTAACAAACAGATTTCTCTTCTCTGCGTCGAGTAATGTGATCGTGCGGCTGCGATGTTTTGTAGCGAAGTTCCCTGTAGTTCAGTACCTCCGAGATGAAAATTCTGCTGTAAACAAATCTGCTGCAATTCGACGGGCGACTGTCGCGCGATATGGCTGCCCTACGCACCGCTGTAAGCTCTGAACGCACGCACGCGCAGCCCGCCGCTCCGTATACCATGAGACCAGCTGATACGCCAGTTCCCTTGCCTGAGACCCTGCCACCAGAGAAACAACCCGATCGCATCGTGTCCGTCATGCCGTGCGTCTACAGCTACTACAGCTCTATCAGCGGCCGCCGCGCGGCTCGATAAGCGATGATAACTGACTGCACCAGTGGGAATGATTGCTACGGGAATCTCATGCGTTGTCCGAGAATGGGTACATGCAATACGAAAGACTAACCCCGGTCGCCAGCCCTTCGTCCCTAACTCCTCAACCATCACGCTATACGATCTAGAACGTAGAGCGCTTAAGCCATCTGGTGGATGAGCTTGGAGATGTGCTGCTCACGGTTTCCGGTGTCACCGCCCTCAATGTAGTTGAGGAACTTCCTGGGGCGCCAGCCTCCGTTGGGGTTGGAGAGCTTGAAGGGCCAGAGGAAGGTGGTGGCCTGCTTGAAGTTGGGGCCGCAGGTGGCGATCTCGTGGACGAGGTCCTCCATGCAGACAATGCCGAACTTGCCGAGGTTGGCCTCGATGATGGCGTTGTCGGTGATGGGGATGCGCTGGCCGTTGACCTTGGCGTAACCGCGCTTGTAGACGAGCTCGCGGATGGCCTTGAGGTTGGGCTCACCGTAGGCGATGTAGGGCTCGACGAGGCGGAGCATCTGCTCGGTAGCCTTGGTGACGCGGATGAAGACACCGTTGTTGATCTGGAGGAGACGGAGAAGCTGGAGGATCTTCTTGGGCTTAGGGGCAAGCTTGGAGATACCCTTAAGACGGATGACGAAGTAGACCTTGGGCTGGGCGGCAACGTAGAAGTCGCCAGACTTGCGGGCCTCGCGCTTCAGGCGGATCTCCTCACGCTCCTTGGCGGCGTACTCCTTAACGTACTCGTCGGCACGCTTGAAGATGACCTTGCGCTTGGCCTTCTGCGACTTGCGGGCCTCGGCGGCGGCCTGGAGCTTGGCCTCACGAGTGGCCTCGTTGGTGCGGCGCTTCTTGAGGAGCGTCTCCGGGGCAAGGATCTGCTGTGGGGGCGTTAGCAATGCATTCGGGGATGGCGAAACACAGGTCGTCGAGTCGAAGAGCAGTCGGATCGTCTGGGAGGTTGTGGTGCTTGAAACTTTGAACATCCTTCCGTTCTCGTGCGATACAGTCCAATCCTTCCAGTCCTCATCTGACGCTGCCATTCCACCACTCTCCCGGCGCGCATAGTCTCGTCGTCGTCGTGCGCCATTCAGAATCCTTCGTCCAGCGTGTCCTCCGTCGGTTCAAAGTTCCACAACCTCCTCCGCAAATTTGAGTTCAGACGACCGTTCCAGCTCTTCAACTGTCGAACCCGCGATGATCGGTACGAACCTCGTTCGAGGGGACGCTGCGCATGTTAGTGGGATGCTCGCGGTGTCGCTGGTCGTCGTCGTACGTACTTGGAAGCCGCCATTTTTGATGTCTGTTGAGGGATAGAGGATCAACGAACTGAAGCCAGTCAAACTGCCGGCCGACTAGCCAGCCAGCATCCCATTCGAAACTCATGGCTGGCGCCAGTTTTTCGGCGTTTCGGCGTTTCCCAAATTCTTCGTCCTCTGACTCTGACACGTGGCTTCGAGTTTGGCCACCCAAAACGCCGGACGGCTGGACTGTGGCACTTTTGCGCATGGCCGAATGATGGAGGTGCCTGCACGTGACCCTAAGCTTTCGATCAAGTTGCCGATGCAACTTGCTGATAGCGAGGAAGCAGCGTGCGCGGCAGCACGCATACAACAGTGCAGTGATTGCATAGAGCTATTCTACAACTTGGGCACTTGGTGGGTAGTTGGGGTTGCGCTGGGAGTGCTAGAGTGGTTCGAAGGGGTCAATGACCTGGTGCTCGGTTGTCGGCGCCATTGCAGGGCTACGAGGAAGACACCGAGATTGGTGATTGTCCACCTGATGTCAGTCACTATAGCTCGGCGCTCACTACCTACTACCTAGCGCTTCGCATCCTCGCGGGCCATGGCGCGAACGATCTGGAGAGCCTCCTCGTTCTCGTCGGGGTTGAAGGGCTTGAGGCCGAACGCGAGGCAGAAGCTGGTCCAGTCGCCGTAGCTCTTGACGATGGCGCGCTCCTCAGGCTTGAGGGGAGGCTCTGGCTGTCAGCTGCGAATCCACGGCCAGCGCCCACGGAGAGCGTTTGTGGCGGGCATTGCTGAGTGCAGGTGTGAAGCCGATGGCGAGCTCGAGAGCGATGATGAGCTGATGAGGGAAGCCAAGCCAGGTACTGATGGGAACCCGGCGATGACCATGGAATGCAAGACGCGTCTCGCTGGGCCAGACATGGCGATGCGTGCGCAGGGTTCACACGTGACCTGACGTCAGGGCACTTGGTTTATCCCCGCATTCTGTATCCTGAGCGACGAAAGCGCCAGCGAGAGCGGACTTGGCTGTGCGACTGATGATGCATGCATACGCAGATACCCGTCGCCGGAGGTCCGACGACAGGAGACTACTGGCGACCGTCTCGTGAACAGGACGCAGATACTCTTCTAGGACGGGCTGGGCTATGAACAGAACAGCTCGATTTTGGACAGGGGAGAGGCCGAGATACGCCACTCGCCCCGGTGGGCTAACGACTTATTTCGAGTGTGGGGTGGGAGCGGGATGATCTTCAACGAAAGATCAACGGCGCGAGATCTGGCCGTACCACAAGTCGGCCTGCACCATCTGCTTGACGACCGCGTGCGCCTCCTCGATGTCGGTCGCCTTGGTCGGCTTGAACCCGTACACGGCGCAGAACTCGGCCCAGCCGCCGTACCCGTTGACGAGCTCGTTCTCGGGCGGCGAGAGAGGGGGCTCTGCTCGTCAGACCAGTCACACGACAGGAGACTCACGGAGGTTGTCCAGGCTGTCGAGGCGGGCGACGTCGGGCATCTCGAGCGGTGCGCTGTGACTGTGCGAGGAGGGCGGGCTGGTCGTGGTCTCGTGAGAGATGGACAAACACGAGCTGCTAGGAGTGCAGTGGAAATAAGTGCGCGTGCAGTGTGCAGGTCGCGAAATTATGTGAGCCACACCACTTTGCGAGCGCAGCGAACCGACGACAACAGGAGTAGACCGACTTGGTACCCGGGGACACACAGCGCCACCCTGCACGCCCTGCGATGATGCTTTACCCTGCTGCGCTAGCTGCGCTCCCCACCCGTACACCGGGCCCGCGGGTCCACCGTAGCCAGGAGGGCAGGAGGACTGCGCCTGCGCATCCATCGCAAGCGAGAGGAACGGCACCCCGATCGATAAGAGATCGGAATATTCAACGCCGCGCGTCCACAGCAGTGGCCCACTGAGGTAAGCTTCGGCAGCAGATCTGCACCCACTCGGCCGTCGAGAACGCGCCCTGCTGCATTGCTGAGACCTCCAAGCCCTGCCTGTGTTTGTTCTTGGCAGTGTGGAGCTGGCTCAGCCGCGTGCTGCCGATGACAGTGCGGGGTGTGGGGTAGCCCAGCCGTCAGGCAGGGCGCGCATTGCGTGCTGCGTTCCCATTCACTGTGCGCCTGCCTGCGCCTCGCATTCTACATGCATTCACGTCTGACTCTGAACTACGTAGTAATATTCCGATTTCCGACACTGCCATGCACATCACTTCTCCGGCCTCCGGGCGTGCCTGGGACCGAAGCGACCGGACTATGTAGCTCCGCTAGGCACCCAACGGGTCCACGCGGGCTCGGTCAGTCTTTGGCGGTCCTAGTCATCCTCGTCCTTCTTCTTCTCCTCGTCATCGGTGTCGTTCTTGATCTCGTCGAAGCAGATGCAGATCGCCGCCATCAGGCTGACGTCGACGTTGGGCGCGACGGTGAGGCAATACTGGCGCGGTATTAGGAGCGGGAGGGTAAAGCCAAGACAACTCACGGTTTGCTTGTCCGCCGCAAAGTCGGTGACGTTGACGAGCTCGCGCGCAATGTGGCCGAGCGACGTGCCGTCGTCGAGCTTGAGCTTCGCGGTGCGGCCCCACATGTCACCGTCCAGGTGCAATGTCTTGCGCTCGCCGCCGATGCTGATAAACGTAGCCGCGAGCTTGGTGCCCACTGAACGTCAATGAAGCTAGTGCAGCTAACGTACTGCCGCGACGGACGTGCACCTCGAATCCCTCCTTGCCGTTGTCGAGGTTGCCGACCATAGACTTGCGAGGGTTGTAGTTCTTGTCGGTCGAGATGTTGAACAGCAGGTTGCCGTTCGTATCGTACAGCTCTGCGGTCAGCTAAACCTTACTGCTGGGGAGCTGACTCTTGCGGTCGTGCATCGACAGCATGCTGCCGGAGCACTTGGGGACCGGCTGCTGCGTGGTCGCGTCGGTGATCGAGAAGTCGTCCTAAGCGTTAGCTAGCTCTTTCAAAGGTTGGGAAGCTTACACCGCTGATGGAGAAGAGCGACTCCTTCAGGACCAGGGTGGTCAGCTGGCCCTTGCACATCTGGGGGTGGACGCCGATGGGCTCCTGGACGGCCTCGAGCTTGCCGCCGCTGGAGTAGATGAAGTCGAAGAGACCCATGTTCTTGATGGATTTGGCTAGGTGCTTGACAAGAAGGATGAGCGCGTAAGTAATCATGAGAGCAGGACTGGGCAACCTGCTGCCCGATCTGCTTATATGCTCGAGAGAGGGGTGAGCTCGTCGATGTTGGGCATCGAACGACGAGGGTCACGACGAGTGTGAGTAGATCAGCTGGATCTCGATGTCTTCCTGACATGGCCTGCTCTTGTGTGTTGCGCAGTGAACAAGGACAAACGCACTCGACGCTGTGTTTGACTGCACACGAACATGACGATGGACTCTGTGTGCATACCGCTTTATTATCGTGTGGAGATCGGAGTAGGTTGCCTCCTGGCTGAGGTCAGTCATCATTGTTCACCAACAGGGATGTGCTAGCCGCAAATCAACCTTGGGGGCGCAACGACGGTCGCGTGAGGACAGCGCAGTAACCGCGGAGCGAGCAGCCTGCAGTACGCCGTTAGCAGTCTTGTGCAATCATGCTCTACCCCATCGCGGCCATGCATGACGGCTTAGCCAGGGCGTCGACTGGACGCCCACACCCCGCTGAGGGTGCCTCACTTTGTCAAGCGATGAACTGGACGCTGCAGACTGATGATTGGCAGACCGCCCAGATTCAGGTACGGGCCCCAGGTCGCTGGATCCGATCTCCGACGTCGCCGTCGCCGCGATGCCAGTCAGGCGATGTCAGGAGCGGACGCCTGCGCCAGAGCTTGGAGGCTGAAAAGCGCAGTCCCTGCTGTTAACGCCAAAAAGGTCTGGTTGATTCAAGGTGTAGAGAACTGTTGTCAGCCAGTCTGTGTTTGCGGTCTTCAGCATTCCGTGATCGCTATTCCGGGAAGCGAAAGGCGGGGTGGGGAAGCTCGGATGCTTTCCCGGGCGATTATGAACAGGAACAGGATGGCGTCCATGTCAGCCAGCGGCCTCTCAGAAGGATGTGCGGAGTCGGAGTCTCCAGTGGTCGAGGAGTAGGAAGTGTGTTGCATCGTTTGTGGAACGAGTCGAAGAATAGGAAGAAGGCAAAAGGAACGGTTCAAGGAGATCTTGCCGGCGGTGCGGAGTGGTCGGTTAAACAATGGAATGGGTAGAGACAGCTACGGTGAGGATTAGGCTTAGGGCTGGCCAGGGAAGGCATCGGCGGCCCCCGTCAGTCACCCTTGGCCCTGCACTGCACGCACTGCACGCACAGCGGCTCAGCCGCCTCAAGCCAAGCTTATGCCGTGCAGCTCGCCCTAGCCTCCTGGTCGCCCTTGGCTCCCTGCTCGCCGCCATCTTTCACCCAACGCCCAGCGACTTCCTTTGTCAACACACCCATTCTCACACACCAACACACACAAGTCCATCGCATCCTCCACACGATCCCACCCCCATGTCGCGTCCCCTCGCTGGCCCATCGCCGCTGGGTGGCCCGAGTCCCCGCCCCGGCCCAAGCCCGCGGACTGGTCCTTCCCCACTCGGCGGACCGAGTCCCCGGCCCATCAACGGCCCTAGCCCCCGTCCAGCACCCAGCCCGCGAGCAGCCCCCAGCCCCGTCGCATCGTCCGGCGCCGCTGCCGTCGCCCAGCGCAACCTCTCGACCCCGACTCGCCCATCACCGGCCAGCTTAGCCGGGCCCAGTCCCCAAGGATCCAGCCCCAGTGCGCTGAAGCGCGGCGCAGGCCCCGCCGATAAGCAGCGAGATCCTAAGAAGCCCAAGCTCGCTCCGGGTCCCTCATGGATCGTCGATAAGGTGGAGGTGATGCAGCAACAGTACAAAGTGAGTCCTTGTAACGCGGCTTCTGTGTGCCAGCTACCGAACGCCCGCTCGAATCGCCCGCATCGGAGTGCGAGGGTAGTCTTCCTCCGCAAACCGGCAGGGTCGTGCGATCAGATGGCTGGTGACGAGGTCGAGCGAGGGCTATGTCGGCTGCACGGACATGTACTGACTTTCCAGGATGCCCTGATAGCCGCCACGATGATTCTGCAGTATCAGGCCGACAGCCGAGCGATCGGATACAAGTCGAAGACGCCTCGGAAGCTCGAACTGCGACTAGAAACGGCTTGGCGGAACTACGACGCTGTGCGAAGACAGGTGGAATGGTTCATCGCTCAGAATGTGGAGTACGCGGCCGCCCCGGAGAAGTTCATGAAGGCTCGACCCCCACCGCTGCCCCTCGCTCCCATGACTTTACCGACACCCAGCCCGAGCATCCCAGCGCACATGCAGGGCAACACACCAAAGGCCGCCGCCGCTGCGTCGCCCATCCAGCTCGGCGCTGCCAGTCTGCTATCAAACCAGCCGGCGCCACCAGCGAATGCCCCTGGAGGGTTCCCCGAGGGACTGTTGGATGGCAGCATCGATCTGGAGGGCATGAACATGGACGAGCTGAGCGCCTTCATCGGAGGAGCGCAGAACGGGAACGCCAACGGCGGAAACGACATGAACATGAACATGCCGCAGCAGATGCCGGTGCCGAACGCTGCCCAGAACACGGAGAGCCAGCCCGACCAGACGGCTATGACACCGAACACGTCCAACCTTCTTAACACTCTGCAGGGCAATTCGACAGACGGTACGCAGAACCCACAGCCCGACTCGCAGCCGCAGGCTTCGCAGCCGCCGGAGGATTTCGACTTCACCTTTGGCGAGAACGGCAATTTCGACCTCAGCGCTATCGATTTGACGGCGATCGACGACCTGTTCTCGAACGACCAGGCAGTCGCTAATGCGATGGGCGCGCCCAACAACGCTCCGGACGCTTCGGCTGCCGCGCCGGCGATCGAGGAGAAGAAGGACGATCAGCCGCAGCCAGGTGCCGCGGAGCAGTCTTCGACGACGGGGGACCAGAGCCAGAACCAGAATGGGCAACAGCAGCAGCAACAGCCCCAGCAACAACAGCAGGCGCAATCGACACCGCAACAACCGCAGTCGGCATCGCCCCAGAAGCCTGCTACGCCGGCACAGCCTGCGCAGCCCGCCCAGCCCGCCCAGCCGCCAGCTGAGAATGCGCCTCCGGCCCAGCCCCCGGTCGAGGCTGCTCCTGCTCAGCCGGTTCCTGTCCCCGTCGCCACGGCCGCTGCAGAGCCTGCTCCGGTCCCGGCTCCCGAGCCTGTTCCCGTCCCCGTCCCCGTCCCCGAGCCCGAGCAGAATATCGACGACGCGCACAACGGCCTGGGCGATTTCGACATGGGCAACGGCGACATGAGCCTCAACTCTGACGACTTCAACTTTGGCGACATCATTCCAGACGTCAATGACCCCAATTTCGAATCCATGTTCGCAGAGTTCAAGTGATCCGCCTGTCCCTTCTCACGGCCAGACCACCACCCACACCATAACGATCTAGAACCTTGTCATCTTGTCATCACCCCCACTGCTAATCGACGCGCACCCCCTGCGCCGCGGCGACCGCGCTCTCAAAGCCAGATTAGACTTGTATCCATCTGTACTTACAACATGTACATAAGATCCCAACCCCCTGATATCTATGGTATCTAACTCACGCCGCGGCAGGCACGTCGATGCCGACATCGTCCCAAGCCCGCCCGCTCGGGTTCGCAGGCTTGTAGCTGATGTTGTTCTCGAGCTTGACGTTGTGCTCGCACACGCCGCATTTCCGCGTCATCGTCGTCATCGTCCCGACCTCGGCGAGGTGCAGGCGCGCCTGGTTCATGTTGTACTTGACGAGTCCAGCTTCTGTTTGTCAGCTCAGTGCGGCGCCAACAATAGCTGAGGAAAACCCAGTTTGAGGAGTCACTCACCGACAGTCGGGTCAACGCCGACGACCATGGCAAACGTGTTACGCGTCATGGGCTCGAGGACGACGGTGACGCCGTCAAACTGGGCGTCGAAGCCGTAGAACTGCTCGCCCGTCTTCTGGCACGTCTTACGGAAGCTCTTGACGATCTCCGAGATCTTCTCGAAGCGCTCCGGGTCCAGCTTCGGGACGCCCTTTGCCCGCTCGACGTCGTCCGCCTCACTCGCGTCCGAGTCCAGCGGGGAGCCGGACTTGGCCATGATCAGGAACGTCTCGGACTCGAACGCCGCGATTTCGGCGGCGCCGAGCATGTCACGCAGGTACGTCAAGTGCGCGGAGATCAGCTTGATGTTCGGGATCTGCGTGTGGATCACGTTCGACCATGCCTGCGTGTCAGCTCAGGACAAGAGGCAAGCTCACCTTGTACAGCGACTCGTCCCAGATACTCGTCGGGAAGCAGCGGCACCCGCCCGCGCCGTCGACGTCCTTGCTCAGCCGCTCGTTCAGCGCGAGCACCTCGTCCCGGCGCTCCTGGTATTTGGTCCGCTTCGGGTCCTCGCTGTCGACGAGGTCCATCTTGTTCATCAGGACCCAGACGCCGGCGTCGGGCGAGTTCTCGCGCAGAGCACTCAGGTTGTCCTCGAAGTAGTGCATGTCCTTCTCCCACTCGGTCGACGTCATGTCGAACACGTAGATGAGCACGGCAACGTTGGAGAAGATCGTGTCCCGCTGCGCGGACAGGTAGTTGTCGAGGAAGGCATCTTGGCCTCCACAGTCCCACAGGTTCTGCTTGTCAGCTTCCGAAGCCCAGTACATAGCTGATGCGAGATACGAACCAGGACTAGCGAGCCCAGGAGTCGCACAGCAGACTGCTCCACGTCGATCGTAGCGCCTAGCCGCCGCGTGTCCTTTGCAGTGTAGTTGGAGCTTGACCATCAGCGAAATTTCCAAGCAGTGTGCTTCGCGGCGACTCACAAGATGACCGAGCGCATCGAGGTCTTGCCAGACCCTGTTTGTTAGTTGGCATTACGGAAGACACAACTGATCACGCACCCGACTTGCCCATCAGCAGCACCTGTCCGTCAGCTCGTGATCGATTGGTTAGCTCACCTTTCGCCGTTGTGCCGAGGACATGGTGAGTGTGCTCGGGTGATTGTTGTCGAGGTGGATGCGATGTCGCGGAGCCCGGATCCAGTGGTCCATGACGCACCTGACGCCGCCGTTGCGGTTTGTCTAGCGGGGGCGGCCGTGGGAGAGTTGTCCAGGGTGAAGGCAGCAAGGCACGGCAGGATGAAGTCATGAACTGGCGCGACGCGCCCGATATTTCCAGTTCACCACAACGCTTACTCCGCTAGCTCCGCACTCCGTTCGCGATCGTTGGCGACAGCACAGCCGACTAGAAGACTTGTTGTTCTGGGTGGCGAAGGAAAATCGAAAGTGGAACAGGACAAGGACAACAGCAAGAAGCAAGGATAAACCAAAGTAGACAGCAGACAGATTCTGCCCGAACGCGACCAGCTCTGCCTCGCCCGAACCGCGACCCCAGCCCGACCGACCCCAACGCTCGCCGACTCTCGCCAGCAGCAAACAAGCACGATACGCACGTCCTCGAACTCGCAGTATGCCGTATCGCAATTCGCTGAGGCGGGGGCCTCCCAAGAAGAACGAGAGCGAGGCGGGCAGGGGCGCCGGGGCCGCGGCCCAGACACCCAAGCGGAACGCACGTACCGCCTCGAACGCCACCAAGGGGGCCACCCAGGCAGCCAAGGGGCGCCGGTCCAACGAGCGCGCAGACAATGGCGACGCGCACGAGCCCACAGGGCTGACGTCGGACGAGGACAGTGGATCAGAATCTGGCTCTGACGAGGAGGACGATGCGTCCGAGGCGTCGGAGGTGTCCGACTCGGACGAGGCCGACGGGGAGAGCGACGCCTTCGAACCCAGCGCCTCGGAGCAGGAGGCCGAGGAAGACATCGAATCGGACGCGAGTGAGGACATCGACGCGACGCCGAAGGCTGGCAGGAAACGCGGCGCCGCTGCCAAGGCTCCCGCCGCGAAGAGACGGAAGAAGGCTGCTGAGGAGGAAGAGGAGGATGACGAGGACGATATTGAGCTTGAACCGGGGCAAAAGATTGTTGCCCGCATTAAGGTGTACCCCGCGCCGAAGACTGGACAAGGTGGGTGCTATCAGCTCTGAAGTCGTAATCAGCTGAGCTAACGGACAGTTCCGCCGGGGCAGATCTCACACAACACGCTCGACTTCCTGACGCATCTCCAGTACCCGAAGTACAACACGCGGGAGTGGTTCAAGTCGCACGAGCCGACCTTCCGGCAAGCGGAGAAGGAGTGGCACGACTTCGTGCAAGTGATGCAGATCAAGTTCAACGAGGCGGACGACCAGCTGCCAGTCCTGCCGTCGCGGGACATCTGCGTGAGCTTTCTCCGTCTCCGCCCTAGCTGACATCAGTACCGGATCTACCGCGACGTGCGGTTCTCGAGCGACAAGTCGCCGTACAAGTCGCACTTCGGCCTGTCGTACTCGCGCTCCGGACGTAAGGGTATCTGGGCCGGCTACCACCTCTACATCGAGCCTGGAGGGCATACGGCGATGGCGTGCGGCGCGTGGCAGCCCGAGAAGGACACACTGGCCGCGATCAGGCAGCGCATCCTGTCCAACCCACAGCAACTCCGGAACGCCATCGAGCGTCCCGAGTTCGTTGAGATGTTCGGCCCGCCGAAGCCGCACGCGAAGGGCAAGCGGCAGAACGTGTTCGGGCAGAAGGATGAGCTCAAGATCGCGCCGAAGGGCATCGAGAAGACGCACAAGGACATCGACCTCCTTCGCCTGCGCAGCTTCACGGCCGTACGGAGGTGAGCTTACATGTGGCCGTCCTCAGCTGACAAGCAGGTTCTCGGACGAGGAGGTAACCGACCCGCACTTCGTCGACCGGCTCAAGGAGACAGTCGAGGTCATGGCGCCGTTCGTGCACTGCATCAACGACATGATCTCGCCCGAGGAGGACGACGAGTTCGCGTAATGTTGTACCTGTACTAGAAATGATACATGTAGACTCATAGCATACTCTATGTAGCGACCTTGGTCATGCGGGGGGCGCGGGGTTCGCGGGGCGGGCGCGGCGGGCGGTGTCGCGGCGTCCACGGACCGAGCGAGCCGTCGGCGTAGAAGTCCATGGGGTAGTCGCCCGATCCCTTCTTGCCGTCGACCTCCGTCCCCTCCCAGCCCTGTATCCTGCCGGCGGCGACGCTGGCCTCGTAACTGCTGAGAAGCGGGCGGGAGAAGGCGTAACCCCAGTCGATGCTGAGGCGGGGGCATGATGTCTGGACGAACGTCGAGATCTCGTCCTTCGAGAACAGCGCCAGCTTGGCGGGACTCAGCTCCGAGAGCAGAATCAGGAGCGGGGGAAGCGCGTCCGTCCCCGGCGGCAGCGATCCCTGCACCGTCTTCAGCACAGAGAGCGACCCCTGCCGTCCGAGCGTGCCGAGCAGAATCGCCCAGGAGTCAGCACCCCGCTCAACAAGGTTGCGGCGCGCGTTGCGCACGGCGTCCCCGCGAATCGCCCGCATCTCCTTGTGCTCGTACACCTCGCGCGTGAACTTCTTCGAGTACGGGTCGAAGCGGAACGCCGGCACAGAGGGGTTCGCAATCATGATCGACTCGAGGTGGAAGCGCCCGTCGCCGACGTAGATCAGCGCGTCGATGTCGGGGGGCAGCCGCGGCGCCGTACAGCCCAGAATCTCTCCGGGAGACAGCGGGCGGACTTGCGGGATTGTGACGTCGTACTTGCCCCGCCAGACGCCGATCTCGCCCTTCCGCACCTTCGCTAGGGCATCGTCGGCACTCTCAGCGTCCGCCTGCTCCTCAAGCGGGGGCATGGCTTGCTCCAAGTCATCGCGCAGCGCCTGCACGGCCGCGACGAACTGGATCGTGCCGACCAAAGCCAGCCGGGTTGGTGTTTCGCCGTCGGGGGCTGTTCCCTCCGTGAGCTTCTTCTCCTCCTCCGCTTCGAGCGCGATGTCGACCTTGGCTCCCGGCTCAGCGGGTCCGGCACCGAGCACGGAACGGCGGAACGCCTCCCTGTCGCTGGGGAAGTTTCGTCGCACGGAGAGGGCAAGGTGCGGCGAGTCGATCGCAATCTCGACGAAGATGTAGAGCGTCTTGATACTAGTCTGGTTCACGGGGACTGATTGTCAGCTAATTCGTACCTCCCAACAGCTCTACGTACTGAGGCAGGAGTGGCCGTAGTGCACGATCATCTCGGCTCCCATCTCGCGCGCGGTGAAGTCATCAATACAACAGGCACCGTAAGTCACGTCGGCAAGGAGAAGCGGCTGCGCGCCGGTGAACCTGTCTGTCAGCTTCCATCCGCAACCCTCGCAGCTCACCTCTCGACGATATCAGCAATCGCGCATCCGTACATCATCAGTCCCTCTGGCATCTGGAGCGCGACAGTCTTGACGCCCTCGCGGCGAACGTGGTGAATCGTCTTCGGGATCTCAAAGTTGTAGTTGGCGGGCAGAGCGCTCATCGCCTCCTTCAGCGCCGGGTCGTTGAGGATCTCGTCCGGCACTTGGTTCGCGACGCGGCGCGGGGCCGTGCGCGCCGCCGAGCCGGGCGTCTTGCCCACGAAGCGCCGGCGCGGCTTCGGCTTCTCGACTCCCTCTGTCGGCGCGGGTGCTGGGACGGGCTCAGACGTTGAGGCCATGGTCGTGCGAGTTGGGATGTGGTGGAGGACCGATCGCCGGACGAATCCAACTTTTGCTGATTCAAGGTCAGCGGTGGCAACTCAGTTTCCCACGGTAGAGCGTTTCTGAACTGGCAACAAATGAAGCCCGATATTGACAGCACCTGCTCGAGTTGATCTATCCATCCACCATGGACACGACGCTCGCTGCCACGAACGCGGTGCGCCGCGAGCGGCTCATCGAGCTGCGGAAGCGGAAGGAGGCGCACGACAAGGGCGAGACGGGGTGAGTTTCGGCGCACTTATCCTCAACTGACGGAACAGAAGCACGCACTTCACGATCAAGCTGCGCAACTACGACCCGGAGACGCGGACGCTGCGACTCCGTCAACCGGGAGAGAGCGGTGGGGACACGGTCGAAAAGGCCGTGGAGGGACTGGCGGAGGAGATCGTTGCGGAGGACGAGGCGAGGCGCGCCGAGGAGCTCGTGAGTAGACTGAGCCTTGATGTTGGCTGTTAGCTAATACATCAGGACCTCTTCAATATCCAGCCGCAGCGCGTGAACGCCGACCTGAAGCGGGACATGAGCCGACGGATGGGAAAGCTCGAGCGCCGGACGAATGAGGCCATCGCGACCATCTTCCGCCAGCGGCTTCAAGCGCAGCGGAAGGGCGATGACGGGCCGGACCTCCTCGCGGGCATTTCGGCCGCACAGAGGGAGAACGACGACGCGACGAGGGAGGACAGCGACGACGAGTAAAACTGTTTTGTACAATTAGCATAGATGCAGCATTATTACAAGGGCTGGGGTTCATTCAACGTGATGTGCATAATGTTACAAGCGGTTTATGATGTTCTATCTAGTTCTCAAGGAGGAAGCGCCACAGCCCCTCCGTGTCCTTGTAGTTGTGGTGAATCAGGCAGACGAGCCACCACTCGTCGCTGACGCTCTCGATGAGCTTGCGCGCAGGGGAGTTGCGGGGGTACAAGCGCGCCCACTCGTCCCAGATCTCAAACGCCTCCTCCTTCCACGCGAGGAAGGAGAGCTCCTCGATGATGGTCGACTGCACGATCTCCTGGCCCGGGAACGCCGCCCACGTCACGGCGTTAACAGACTCCTTGTCCGTGTTGCCGGCCGTGTCGCCCTGCCTGTTCGCGGCGTACATGCTGAACGAGGTGGGCTTCTCGCCGGCCAGCTTCTGCTCGAGCCGCTCGACCTCGGCCTTCGGCACGAAGAACTCAACGTACGCCTTCTGGAACACATAGCCGCCCGGCGGGCCCCAGCCGTGCACGGGGTCCTCAGAGCGCGCGGCGTCGACGGCAGGCTGCGAGCCGACGGTCCAGTACCGCTTGTCCGGAGCGTTGAGGGCGATGAGCGAGTCGAGGATCGTCTGCGACTCGGGCGAAAGAGGCATGTCACAGAACGGCGTCGTCGGCGTCGCAGGGTCGCTCTGCAGATACCGCGTGAACATGCCCGACAGGTCGTCGAAGTTCGCCGGCGTGCCCCACTCCTTGAGCGCCTGCGCCGGCGTGATCTTCAGGCCGTTGCCCCAACCGTCGATCTCGCCATACGCGGGCGAACGCACGTCCGTGAAGCGTCCGTTCGGGAACTCGTCCCAGCTCGGCTCGCCGCCGATGGCCGAGAGCTCGCGCGTGTTCTTAACCCACTGAGCAACGTCGGCCGCCGACACGGCGAGCGGAACCTTCTCCGCTCCGTCGTCCATCTCCAGGGCCTCCTCGCTGATCAGCTGGTTATGCCGGCTGACGGGCGACGAGTGGATCGAGTCGTGCTGCTTCTTCGCGTTCCACTGCAGATTCTCCAGAATCGTCCGCACCGACTTCTCCAGGTTCAGCGTGCAGAAGTGCACGCCGGGAACGAGCTTGGACGTCATGAGCTTCTTGACCATCTCGGTCGCGAGCGACGCGCCGTACTGCTTCACGGCGGCGTCGTTCGTCTTGATCGGCTCGAGCTCCTGCATGATGTAGTCGGGCACGGTGCACTTCGTGAGGTTGATCAGCCGGCGGAAAGACGAATAGCTCTGGATCGGCATGATACCCGGGATAATCGGCTGGGCGATACCGGCCTGGCGACAACGCTGAACCCATTCCGCGAACGCCGGCACGTCATAGAACAGCTGCGTGATGATGTAGTCGGCTCCCGCGTCGCACTTCTCCTTCAGCCACTTGAGATCATCGTCGGCGTCCAGAGAGTCCGGGTGAGGGGTCGGGTAGCCAGCGACACCGATGCAGAAGTAGTCGCCGTACTGCTTGCGAATGTAGCGAACGAGGTCGTCGGCGTGCTGAAACTCGTCCATGTTGGCGTCGGCGTCGGTCGCGTACTCGTCACTACGAGGAGCGTCACCACGCAGAGCGAGGATGTTCGTGATACCGAGTTCCTTGGCGCGCTTCTGTCAGCTATGCATCCAGGCTGGCTAACTCACAGCAAGGGCGTGATCGACCTTCTCCTTGGGCATGTTGGTGCATGTCAGGTGGAGAATGACCTCGACACCCATCTTGGTGATGGCGTCAGCCAGCTCGAGGGAGCGGTCCGAGGTGCTACCGCCGGCACCCCATGTCACGGACACAGCCACGGGGGCTCGGAGGGGCGGCAGGGTCAGGCGGCGGATACGGTCGAGAAGGTTGGTGAAGCCCTGCTCTGTCCTGGGCGGGAAGAACTCGTAGGTGTGTACGGGGCCCTTGTTCGACTCGATGAGAGTCGTGAGGTGGGTCATGGCGGCGGCGTGCGAGTGCGATGGAGAGTTCAACGTTATCAGTTGGGAGGATCATGTCACCCAGACTTTCTCGTCATGTGCCTATGCTCCGTTGCCGGCGGGGCGGGACTAAAATATTGGACTGTGACTGTCTTTACTTGGACATCACGCTATCAATTATTAATCTCGCGGCTCACCGACCTTCCCGAGCCGCGGTCTGTCCGGAGATTACCGACCCCTTCACCATGGAGCCAGGCGACTCGCTCCGTCTCAACATCGCACACACCGCACCATAAGTACCTCTGATTCTCATTCGGCCTCACGTCAACTCTACTCGCCATGGCCACAGGGTCGGCCAACGGCGAGAAGCCTCAGCAGGCACCGTCCAAGCCAGAGCTGACTAGGGTCAAGAGGCCATGGAGACTTTCACTGGCGGCGAGGCTCCCTCCCTGGGCAGTCAAGGCGCGCGTCCTGGTCACCCCAGTCATTGCCGCCTTCTTGACCTTCCTGTTCACTGTCATTCACCCGATCAACAGACTATGCGGACTGTGAGTACTCCACGACGCTCCGTCGGCGACAGCTGTGCACTCCACGAAGGTCGTGGCGCGGAGTGGCACGTGAGCACCGCCGTGACTAACTGGCACAGATACGCGTTTCATATTAACTCAAGTCTGGCGCTGTTCTTCTTCCCGAAAGGAAGAGTGAGCCAGATCGTTGAGCTGAACAGTGAGCTTTGCTACGGTGGGAGAATTTAGCTGACATGCAGCTGCAAGCTTAATCGGGGCGTTGGCTGGACATTCCTGGGCGCAGGCGACGTTGGCCATTGCCGCCTACTGCGGGCGGAGATATGGTGCGGACGCGGCCACGCCCCGTGCGATTTTGGGCGTTGGCCTGGCCACACTGTCTCTGTTCTGTGAGTGTATACTGTCGAGCCGGTGACTGACCTCAGTCGGATTCCTGCGTTCACGAGTGCCCCGGCTCAATGTGGCATCTCGAGCAGCAATGTTCTTCCCGATCTTCCTTTTGACGACTAACCAGCGCATTGTGCATGTAGGTTGCTCGCGGAGAAGACAACTGATGATCCCAGTACCAGTCGTACATGTTCACCGACCAGTTCTTCACGTTCCTGTTCGCCTACGGTATCGCGACTGTGTGTGGCATTATTTTCGCAGAGCACTCCAGCTTCCCCGCCCTCGCCTCGCACTTCATGAAGGCGGTCGACACGACGTGCCAGCTATTGCCGACGTCTTTGGAGACGATTCTGCACTCGGAAGTCGTCACTGAGGATTCCTCGTCGTCTTCGGCCAGAGACGAGGAAGCAGGCGTCGAGGGCGTTCCCGGTCTGGTCGACCCATCCGCTAGGGTCAAGCAACAGGAACTCGCGAAGCAGCTTCGCTCCCAGATCAGGGGCATTCAACAGACGCACAAGGACTATTCACTCGACATCGTTCATGCCCGACACCATCCCAAGGCGCTGACGCCGGTCATTCGGGAACTCTCGCGACTGCAGCGTAACCCCTTGCTCGGTCCGACTGGCCACGTCCCCGGGGACCGTATTCGAGCTGCTCTGGAGCGAACTTACGCTTCGCCGCTATTCCACCGAAGTACGAACCACTCGCCGATAGGCAGAACGCCGCGCCGGAGCCTGAGCAGGCACAGTCTGGCGAGCGCTGTTGAGGGCGCCGTGATCGTACCGTCGCCGAGCCAGCTGTCATTGGAGCTCAACCGCCTGACTGAGATCCGTGGTGGGACCCGTTCACTGAACGGCTCGATTCGCGGCTCCAGTTCCATTCGCACAGAAGTTATCCGACCGGAGTCGCCTGGTCGAGACAATGCTCGCTTCCGGCTCAAGCAGGCATGCTTGTCGCTGACGGACACGATCGCTGCTGCTCTTTACGGTACTGGTAACCTGGTCGCGATCGCGTGCGACTGGCAAGGCGACCAGGCACCGAAGGACGCTGTGCATGTCCCAGAGCTCAAGTTGCAGCTTGACCGGGCCCTGCTGGACTTGCAGAAACGACTCGGCGGCATCGTGGACACAATCTACGGTGCGGACGGGCTGGCGCGGACGACGTCGGACTCGCATCTCTCCGCGCGAGCGATCACGTTCGAAGACGAGCTCATCGAGACAGACTGGCTGGACGACGAGGACAGGTTCCGGATAGCGTTCTACATGATTGCTCTCCTCGACCTGGCAAAGGACACGCGCGAGCTGCTGAACAAGGCGGAGGAGCTGGAGCAGACTTCGGGCAAGAAGCGCTGGTACTTTCCACCAATACCGTGGCCATGGTCACCCGTCGCACCGCATGCGGCGATGCCATCGATCGAGCGTGTCTCCGTTCCGCCGCAGGACGAACCACAGGACCAGCCCCGGGAGGAGGACTTGGACTATGTGCACAAGCTGCTGCACGAGAAGCGCGAACTCCACCTGCACGCGCGGGAGGGCTCGCTGGGGCAGCGGATCGCAAATGCGTGGCGCCTGATCTGGGACCGGCACGCGGTCGTCATGGCGCGCGTCTGGCTCAGCAAGCTCTTCTACGGCATCAAGCACTCGCGCCACGTGCATTTCGCTGTGAAGCAGACGGTTGGCATCTGCCTTCTCTCTATCCCCGGCCTCCTGGGCCCAGGGCAAGCCGGAAGAGTGTGGTACGACCGCTCGCGCGGGCCGTGGATGGTCGTCAGCTTCATGTACGTCCTCGAAGTGACGACTGGCGCGACGCTCCGTGTCGGCTTCTACCGGATGTGCGGGACGTTCCTGGGCTGTGTGACCGGTTATGTCTGTGTGCTCATAGCGCACGAAAACGCTTATGGCCTGGTGACGCTGGGCACCTTCTTCGCCGTGCCGATCAGCTACGGCGTGTGCTTCACGCACTTCGCGCCCATGATGATAGTGTACGCGATCACACTGGCGCCGCTGCTGTTCATGGAGTACCTGCACCTAGACGAGGGGCAGGGCATTTTCGAGCTGTCGTGGATGCGCTTCGTGGATATTGTGATCGGTATCGCGGCCGCGATCCTGCTCGGCTCGTGGCTGTGGCCCATCCACGCCCGCGTGCAGTACTTCTCCGCCGTGGGCGACACTATGGAGAACATCACGGACTACTACCTCCGGATGAGCAGGGACCTTCTCCGCCCGACACCAGTGTATAACGCAAACAGCAAGCAGTACCGCGTTCTCGAGCGCCGAGCACGGGCGAACATAGCCCGCTGCCGGACTCTGCAGTCTGTGCAGCAGCGTGAGATTGGTCTCCTCCCGCGTCCCACCAAGTTGTACGGCGAGATCGTCGACCTCCTAGAACGGTTACTCGAGACGTTTGGTGAGATCCGCACGCTGCGATTCTCCCTTCCCCGGAAGGCGACAGTACTCGACGTCCTGCCCATCCGACGTGAACTGGTCTCCTCCATCCTCGTCAACCTCTGGGCGTGCGGCCAGGCATTCCGCTCCCGTGCACCATTACCCCAAGTCTTCCCCAGTCCCCGAAACCCGCTCAGCGAAGTGATGGAGACGACAGACGACTACGCCCGTGAAGTGCGCCAAATGCGTGCTCGCGAGAAGCACAGGCGGATGCGCGACAGTACGGACGGCGAGCAGGAAGGAGGGCAGCAGGCGTACCACGCCGAGCTTGGGGTGCTGTACGCAATGGCGGAGAACGAGGCGCTGACAGAGGCGATCAACTGTATCGATGAGGTGAGCTGGTTGTCTCGGAGGAAGCTGACAGGGACAGATTCTGGCAGCGGCGAGGACACTGTTCGGGACACAGAGCTTCCTCGACATGGACGTGAATCCGCATGATGTGAATGGGAAGGACTCGGCGCACTCGAGCGCTGAGTGGTGGCATCAGTAGCCAGTACACAGGGACGTTATCGAGATATTTAGCAAACATCAAGTCAAGTTGTACACTACACAAATGCATGGCATGGGTTTCTGGATTATTTCGGCTACAGCTTGTGATTCGTCTGGGGCTACTATACAGGCGGTGTTAGGTCTATGCGCATGAGTCGGGCGCTTGATGAGATGCGATGGCCGGACGGAAGAGGTCGAGGGGGTCGATTAATGGTGGAACATGGTGTCCTTGGGCCTGACCTTCTCCCCACACCGCTTACAAACCCTCTTCTTCAGCATGAGATACGCCGCGATCTCAGGACACATGATGAAAGTAGCAATGCGCGCGTGGCGCTGGCACTTGCTGACCGTGAGGTCGTGTCCGATGGCAGCGCAGGGATTGTCCGTCCTTGTCACGTCTGCCTCCTCTGCCTCTTCCTGTGGTGAGGTCTTCTCGGGGAAGGCGAGGCTGCCGTCGTCGCGATACGGAGGGGGTGCGGGGCCAAGGATGGACTCGACCTCAGAGGAACCGCTTGCGTGCGAGGAGGACTGGGAGCCGTAAGGCGCATGCGGGGCAGGCGGCACTGGTGGCGATGAGGTGCCGTACGGCGCATGTGGTGCGTGAGGCGTAGATGGGTTGGGGAAGGTGCGGGTCATACTGTCGGCGGAGATGAGGTCGCGATACTCGCGCTCGAGGGGTGGTTTGAACAGGTCACGTACGCCGCGCTCGAGGGGGGGCTTGGTGTCGTAAGCGTTTGAGGCCATGTTGGTCCGCCGGCCTTTATATATCTTGTCGGATACGATGGAGTCGTCGGATACGATGTCGATGGAGTGGGCAACGAGCTCGTAGTGCAGTGCAGTGCAGTGGCTAGGGAAGTGAGGCTGGTGAGTGAGTTCGGATGCGTGAGAGCTGGCGCTGAGGTGTCGTCCATGTCCCCGTCGGTCTGCCTTTATAAGTATCGAGTGCAGGTGGTCGCTGGGTGGTGGGCACGAGGAGCAGAGGAGGTCCGCAGGGGAGCGAGATCTGGACACCACTAGCGTGCCGCGCAGTACGCCGCGGACTATGGCGCCAAGAGCGCCCGGGTCCGAATGTCAGCGTCGGGGCCACCGCCACAGCATGCACACCACATGCTTCGTGCATACCACACTATATCGCTCACTGTACGCTTGGTCAGTGTGTGAGTCATGAACATCACTTGAGGAATGCGAGCCTCGGTATCGTCGTTTATACGTCGGCTGGGTCGGCTGGAAGACGGTGTCACTCTGTTCCGCTCGATGTCTCCGCCAAGTCAGCCTCACCTCCACACCGCATCATGTCCACTCCGGCACCGCCATGAAAATCGTCTCTCCGATCCTCGGGGTCACGTGCGATTTGGAGCTCTGTCGCATGCATGACGACTAGATCGACTCAAAGGAGTTTAGGCAGAAGCATGGAATCTGGTGAGCTGCACGCCGCTGTCGCTGCCGAAGTCCGGGCCAGCGGGTGCACCGGCCCAAGGCACCGCGCCACCGGAGCTGGACCTTAACCCAGCAATCTTATCGCGCGCGACTGACTTGTAACACAACCGACCATGAATCACGACCCCCGCACCCTTTATTAACTTGCCCGTCAGGATTTGCACGGGCCGAGTTGTCACATGCGCCTTCTGCGCACCATGTGCTGCCCTTCCTTGCTCTTCTCGGCCCACACCCCGAAATCGGCAACCTCGGCGCGCTCGGCGCCGCTAGCGCACACCGAGCACCCTCGATCCTCTCCGCCTCCCGTCTGCATCGCCTGGCTGCGCTCGGGTCGAGCAGTCCTCGATCGTCCTGACCTCCTTCCGACGAGACGTCCACTGACATGCCATGATCGAGCTATACCGAACAAATCTGACAATGTCATGGAGCTCTTGATTGCAGCTAGCTGAACTTTAAGCTTTCGGGGGTGCTCCGGGCACCCGAGCGGCCGGTGCGGGAAGCACAGCCTGCACCGATGCGACGTCGGCGCAATCCACCCATGTCTTCTTGACGACGCAACGTTGCTCTTCGGGGCGTTGCACTCCACCCCACGAACATTGCCGGAAGAGGTGAGAAGGGCGGGCACGGCGTTGGCCCCGATCGCAGGATGCTTTGGGGAGAGTTCAAGCGATCAAGCCGAGTTCTAGCGGAGAGCATGCGGTCGCAGGCGTCAAGCCGCTCGCAGGCCGGTTCGCAGCTGATGGCAGACAGGCTAGATGGGTATATAAGCAGCTAAGGATGGATCGAGATCAAGGACTTCAAGACCAACAACATCTTCGACATGTTCTTCAACCTCCTCCCCGTGCTTGCTCTCCTTGCCTCGCCCTCTCTTGGTGCTCCGACACCTCGGGCTGACGACACTGCGGCCGATGCCCCCGGCGGCAACTCGACTGGGTCCGTCGGACCTCAGTCCTCGTGCGGCACCGAGATCTATGGAGCGTACTGGCGGACGTGGAACGATGTCGCGACCGGCTTCCAGGGGAAGCAGGCGCGTATGGACTCCCTGCCGAAGGGCACCGACGTTGCGTTGGTCTTCGAGGCCGAAGGAGCCGAGGACACGCCTTACTACTCCGTCCTGAGGGATGAGTACGTGCCCAAGCTGCATGCGCAGGGCACCCTTCTTGCCCGTTCTATTGGTACCGAGGGCCTGCGTGCAATTCAAGCCCCGGAGGACGGGGACTATGACAAGATCGCACAGGACCTCATTGCAAAGTTTGTTACGCCCTGGGGTCTCGACGGGCTCGACTTCGACATCGAGGAGCGTATCGAGGGTCCCGAGGCTGAGCACTTTGCGGCCATCTTCAAGGCGCTCAGCAAGTACCTCGGCCCTAAGGGCAAGGAGGGCACTCTGCTCATCTACGACACGAACCAGGACGCCGACCGCTTCTTCCCCCTCATCGCGGACGTGGTGTCCTTCGTCTTCCTCCAGGCTTACGGGCGCGAGGTCGAGCGCCTCGAGACGACTTGGAGCTCTTACGCTCCCTTCATCGACAGCTGCCGCTTCGTTCCCGGATTCTCCTTCTATGAGGAGCAGGGCACGAACGGCTGGCACGACACTGAGCGCCCGCTCAACACCTCCCGCGCGCTCGCTTATGCCGAGTGGCAGCCCGAGGGAGGACAGAAGGGCGGCGTGTTCAGCTACGCGGCCGATCGCGACTGGAAGGCCGACGGCGACGACTCGATCAGCGCGCCGACGTACGAGGTCGCCCACGCCATCTTCAAGGTCCAGGGCAAGGAGTAGAGTACAACGTGCAGAGTAATATATAAGCGTGTATGTCATGAGTCTAATGCGTCGAGCCGTGTGTGGCAGCGATGGAGTTGTGTGAGACGTGCGATCCGCCGCGGATGCCGAGGAGCGCAACCTCGATCTCCCTGGCGTGGCGCACTACGTCCTGGAACGTGCCGAGGTGGTAGAACGCTCTCAGTGTGCGGTCGCGAATGGCAGGCTGGAGGCCGAGCACGAACCAGCGGCGGTAGTACTCATGGTTGACGTCGACGCGGCACACGGCCGCCTTCTCGCGGAACTCCTTCGCGTACCACACAGTGTCGTTGTCTTCCTGGTTTAACCTGAGCAACACAGTGTGCGGGACCGGGTCGATGTCCCCGAAATACTGCAGGAGAGACGTGCGGAACTCCTCCCACGAGCGCAGGCAGGAGGGCCGCGGTGTTTTGCCGAGTATGTACGTGAACCACAGCCGTGCGCGGCCAGAGAAGTTGTTCGAGACGTAGGCTATACGCCTGGCGGGGGTGATGTAGTAGTCCGAGTGCGCTGCCATCATGTACTCGGCCATGTTGACGAATTCGGCGACGGGGTATGAGTCGTCGCCCTCGAAGAGCTCGAGCAACGGCGGGGCGGGGACGGGTGCCGGCGCCAGAGTGCTTGAGATGGGAGAACGAGAGGAGCGGCTCACCGGAGAGAGCGGCATGGGCACCGGCGGCAGGGGCGGCGAGGTTGTCACGACTGACGGGGGGAGCATGGCCATCGTCTTCGGGCTGTTGGTCGTCAGATCCGGTCGAGTTGTTGCTAGGTTACTTGTCGCTCGTCGTATGGCGTTTGCTGCTTTCGTGGTCGATGGTCACAACGCAACCAACAACGATGCAGACTTCACTGCGTTTGTTTTGATCAGATGCATGCACTTATATGAACCTTGACGTGAGACGAAACGCTGCCGCCCTCGCTTGCCTGGGATGCCCACCGGTTGACACCTGACCCTTCCCGCCATAACTTGCTCGCGGTCCAGTCGTTCTGGCTCAGTCACGCCGGTGTGCGTACATGCTGCGTCGTACTTTGTCGCTGCACTATGCCGCGCCTATGTGCATGCTACCCGTAGCGCCCGCCCACTCTGCAAGCCCAGACCATGCAGGTCCAAGGTCTAGCGGCGAATAGTGAGCGACTCCGCTGTTCCAGAGGAGTGGACACATGAAACATGAAAAAGACGTGACAAGCGGTCAAGCGGACTCCTGCTAACCGACACCGCGGATCGACCTCGGACACCTACATACAACAACCGTCTTCGATTCCTTCAGCAATTCAGCTTCACGCATGCTCGCTCTTCCTCCTAATTCTAAACGCTGAGCTGTTCTACGTCGCCGCCTTCCCCTGCTGCTCCTTCGCCTTCTGCTCGTCCTTGGCCTTGAGTTTGAGCCAGTCCTCATGCTGCTGGAAGCACCAGCTCCTCAAGATGGAAGTGAGCGTGTCGCAGTCGTGCTGCAGGGCCTCTCCCTCCTTGCCAGGCGGGTTGTACTCGTTCGGGTTGCGTGAGACCCAGGACTCGTCCACGGTCCACTTGTTTCCGTCCGGAGTGCGCGCGAGGTGGAGGCCGTAAATCTGAACTCCGCTCCAGGAGCGGTACAGCTTGAGCCAGCCCCCGTCCAGGACGACGAACCACCGATGGTCCATGTCCTGCGGCACGAAGCCGTGCGCGAGCACCACGTACTGCTCGTCGGTGTATGTCGCTTGGTACTTCAGGTCGGCGCGCTGATCCGGCGGCGGCGCAGGCGAGCACTTCCAGTCGGACGGCTGCGCCGCATGCGCGCCGTACGCACGCGTCATGTTCTCGTAGAATCCGGCCCAGCCCGACATGTCGAGAGTTGCTGTGGTGTGAAGGCGGTGCTGGTGGTGTAGCTGTGAGTTGAGGAGAAGGAGGAATACTGGTCCGACTGAGGCTGGTGTGCGTGCACAACCGGAACGGTGAATTCGGATCCGGGGCCCTTGCAGATCACTTCTTGGCAGTGCGCGGATCACCAGGCGGTGCACACCGTACCGATGCAACATTCAGCAGTAATGGCAGTACTGTGATGCTCAACTCAACGCTTCAACAGAGAGCCCTTCTTCAGACAGCTGGCAACTGCGAATGAACTCGATGGGGAACCAAACAAGACCAGCACGTGCGTGACGTCAGTAGGATGGTCTCTGACCGGACTTGGACAGTCCGATCGGGATCAGCGCTCTGTTTGCAGCCCCTGCCCGTTGAGGTGCAGCTCACCGCTGACCTTGCGGCCGCGCTGGACGTCGCGGAATGGTACGAGAAGATCACATACTCGTCGGAGACAGGATGCGGCCACGATACGTTCGCTCGCTCGGCAGCAGGGCCGGCTTTTTATATCGCAACGTCGATCATTTCAGCGTGATCGCTCGCCAGCGTGGTCGGCCAGGAGTATCAGCCGCGATCGATCCGATGCACCCTCTCAGAGCGTTGTCGCTAAGAGAGAGCCAGGGCAGAGGGATACGAAGCTGACCTCGGTGATCTTTCTCGGTCGACGCGTGATATATCTGGCATTGCACCTGGGGTCGACCAACCAAGTTGTGGATTGACGTCACTGTCGCCAGGAGTGTGCCTTGCCCTCTTGCTCCATCTAGCCCTTCGCTCCGCGTGCTCAATCGCCTCGCTTGCGATTGTTAGCTCCTGCCAGGTCCAGCTGCGACCTGCTCGGTGGAATACGTAGAAGCTCAGAGATCAAAACCGAGGTGATGCCAGTATATAAGTGCTCTGGGTGGGTTTCTGCCCTGCACGCACGTCATTATCAGTCACCATGTCCGCCAACACTAACACCAACACCAACACCTCGGGCCAGCAGCCGCATCCCCACAAGCATCTGACCTCGCAGCAGCTTGACGGTGAGTGCTCTCAGCGGAGCGAAGGAGATACGGGCGTCCCGCTCGAGGGGGGGCCGCCTTGGAAGGCTGCCGAGTACACCTGGCAGTCTGGGCGGACGCGGGCTGTTCGGACGGAGTGGTGAAGAATCCTTGCTGACGGCGTACAGAGCTCTCCGCCGACGCGGCCGAGTACCCCGAGGTCGAGGCGCCGAAGGTTGCCCCGGTCAAGGGCTACGGTGACCTGCCCAACATCTCGCGCCTGCCGACCGAGCAGGACCACGAGAACGTTGCCAAGGACACGCTCGACCAGATGGTGGCCACGCTCGAGACCGACAAGGCTCAGAAGGGCAGCAACTAAACGGGAATACTTAGATATATGTGATTAATGCAGCGCAAAGCGCTCACGCTCGCTTACGGTAGCAACAAAACATTACATTTACCTATTATTTGAGACTGACTACGCTACAGCACCTCTTTACTTCTACTTTGGGATCTCCTGGCTTTCGCCCGGTGTTAGGACTGACTGCGCTACAGCTCGTCCTCGACTTCGATCACCTCCGCGGTGACGCGGGGTTTGCGCCCTGCGCCGGGGACGTACTCGCCACGGGGCAGCGCAACGTAGTCTGCTTTCTCGGAGAGCTCCTTCGTGCGCGCGTTGAAGATGGTGTAGTCGATCGTGTCCTGGACGAGGAGGCGATGGATGTGGACTTTCTTCTCCTGTCCGAAGCGGCGGACACGGCCGATGGCCTGCGTCTCCGTCGAGCGGTAGTTGAGCAGCGACGGAGTGAAGAGCGGGCCGATGAAAATGGCGTGGTTCGCCATGGTCAGGTTGGAGCCTGCGGCCGAGGCGTCGTTCATCTTCAGCACGAGCACGCGCGCGCTGTTGCCCTTCTGGAACGAGTCGAGCGTGTTCGCCTTCGCCTTCACGCCTCCCGCGAGGGTGACGTGCCCAATGCCGCCGGCGTCAAGCGCCTCAGACACCTTGGCCATGAGGTCGTCCCACTGCAGGAAGACGAGGATGCGTTCCTTCTTGGGGATCGAGCGGATGAGGTCGACGAGGCGCTGCAGCTTGGCGCCGTAGCGTCCAGAAGAAAGCTCGCCCTCAACGCCGAGCGTCGAGACCTTGACGATGTTCGTGTGGCGGACGGGGGCGTGGCACGAGTCGGGTTTGACACACTTCTGATTGTTGACAGCCTCCGTCATGCACTCAAGACAGGCGACGTGACCGCAGCAACTGAGGATAGCCATCTTGTCGTCGGAGCGCGTGTGGCCGCACTCGCTGCCCTCGAGCACAGCGGTCGCCTCATCTCCGCGGAGCTGCAGGTTACGGACGACCTCAAAGAATCGCAGCGAACGGACACGGCCAACGAGCTCCTTCGCGAGACGACGAAGAAGATGCGTCTGCTCACGCAGCTCCCACTTGACGTCGTCGGGCTTGCCATCGATCTTGGGCGTCTTGCCGTCCGCGGGGGCGCTGGGGATTGCGCCGCTCTCAAAGCCGCAGCTCTCGAGGACGGCGATAAGGCGCTCTGCCGCCTCGACGTCGCCGTCATGCTTTGTGACGTCGAAGGACAGCTTCGCCCACTCCTTGAACGGCTGACGCTCGTCCGACCGGAAGCCACCCTTCTTCTTGATATGCGCGTTCAAAGCGACAGCGTTGTTGATCGTGCGCTTCAGGTCGTCCTCGCACGCCAGGAGCTGCGCGCGGCGAGCAGAGGCAATGTGCTCACACGCCTCCTGCGCTGTCTTGGCGTCGAACTTACGGTTCGTCAAGTCGAGAGTGAAGTGGCAGCATCGCTTAAGCAGAGCCTCCTCGGCGGTCTTCGAGTCTGCCAGAGCCTCCTCGAGACGGGCGTTGCGGTCACCGACAGTGACGTTCTTGAACTTGGTCTCCTTGCGGCTGTGGTGTCAGTTTCTTCCTTGGAACGGAATTCTGGAAACTCACGCCTGCATCTCGAGCGCTTGAAGGTGGTGCTCGAGCTCCAAGTACACCGCGCCCTCAGAGGCGGGGAGTCGGATTGAGTGGATGTGCTCCGTCGTAGGAATGTCGTCAATCTCGGCGATGTTCTGGCGGACGAAGGTGTTGAGGAACTCCTGCGCCAGGTCATCGCGGCGTCGGTGCCAGGCGGCAGAGTGCGTCTCACGGAACGCGTGGAAGCGCTCTGCCGCGGTCTGCTCCTTTGCCCTTGCCTTCTTGGCTTGCGCGCTGCCCTCGGCGTCGTCCTCGACACCGAGGTGAATCCCCATGAACGTGGCGATGGTGCGGATAGACGCAAAGTCGTCGACCGGGGGCGTGCCGGACAGCACCCACTTGTAGCAGGACGAGAGGCGGAGAACGGCAGCGAGGGGGCGCTTCTCGAGGTATGTGAACTCATCGGCGATCACGCGACGGAAGCTAGGGTCAGTTATCAACCCAAGGCGATCCCAACTCACCGGAACATGTGCAGCAACGGGCAGGAGAGGAGCTTATGGTTCTTGCGGACGTTGGCACTGCTGTAACTCTCGGTGCCCTTGGCATCGCGGAACGTCGGAGCGGGAATGGCCATGTCCTCCGAGCCGTCGTCCTCCTCGTCATCGTCGTCAACCTCCCAGCGGCTGCCGGAGGCGGACTTCTTCTCCTTCTTCTGCGGCTGCGTCGCGTCGTACTTGTCACGATACGCAGCGCCCTTGAGGCGCTTGCCAAAGTTGGACGCACGCAGCTCGTTCCGCTTGTTCTGGGCATCCTTCTTGGACTTTTCGTGGAGGTCCTTCATGAGCGCGACGGCGTTATCCGCCCCGCCCTTCAGCGCCTCCGTCTCCTGGTGCAGCGTCTCCAGGGCTGTGTCGAGACGCTCGGCGAAGAAACGTCCACCTTGCTTGTCGTTGAGCCAACCCTCGGGCTGCGCGCCCAGGTACTCGAACCGCTCCCAGTAGACGTCAGAGTCGAATAGCTCCGCCGCCATGATGACGATGTCCGCCTTGGAGATATCGGCGATGCTGATGTTCGAGAGGTCCTTCATCGTCTGAATCACAACCGTGCGGAACATCTTCCCGGTGAAGCGCTCAATCTCACTCGGCCATTGCTTACTGAGATGGCCGGGGACGATGATCAGAGTGGCTCGGACGTCAATGAGTCCGGGCGGCTCGGGCGTGTCGCCGTCGATCTCGTTACGGGTCTCGGCGATGAGGGCGAGCGAGATAATCGTCTTGCCGTAACCGACTTGGTCGGCGATGACTCCGCCACGGACCATGACGGGGCACTCGGCCTTGCCCTCCGCGCGCCAGCCGAGAGCAGGAAGGCCAGCTTCAGAAATTTCCTCCTCGACGAAAGTGTGCGTCTTGCCTGGAGCTTTCTCCTGCTGCAGCATCCACCAGAGAGACCTGAGCTGCTCCTTACGGAGCGGCAGAAGGAAGCCTTCCGGTTGAGGGTGCTGAGGGTCACGCTTATTGCTAGGCAAGAGGAACACGCGAGGCGGTTGGGGTTCCTCCGCCACAAGCGAAGTGACAAGGCGCCACGAGAGCGTCACATCATCGCGCCCGGCGTGCGGCAGGCGAGCCATCGCACGGTGTGCCAGAGACGAGGGGTTCAGGCCGATGCGGAACGAGCCGGTGCCGTCATCGAGGCGGAGCTGCACGGAGAACGGCTGCGGCCTGTGCTTCAGGCGATACTCGTAAACACCGGCCTCCTTGCGGTCCTCGAAGGCAATGACCGTGCTCATCGTCTTCGTGGTCTTGCGCCCAGCCTTGTCAAACTTGCCAGACTGCTTGATCCAGTGAATCGTAGGCGGCTGCGGCGCGCACTTGAGACATGTCGAGTTGGAGTCATTCAGCACGCTCCAGGAGGAGAAGCTATCGAGAGGTGGGAGACGCTCCGTGATCCAGGCGAGGTTCGCGAATGTCGTGTTGCCCTCCCTGTCAAGATCGACCTGGCCCCAGGAGCCCTTGGACCACATGCCCTCAGCATGCTTCGCATCGAGCGGCACGGTGACAGACAGAATCGCCACACTCTGGTTGCAGTCCGAGGCTGCGGTGGAGATGACCTCCGAGGAGCTGGGGATGGCGAAAGTGGCCTCGTCTGCGTGTGCAGTGACATCGTCGACAGCGATGTTCGCGCCCTTGACAGCAGTCAACTTGGCCTCAGAGGCCACAACCCAGCCGCCGTTGACGTGGAGCTTAGGGGTTTCGGAGGCACGCGTCGACTCGCGCCACTTCCTGTCGAGGGAGGCAACGATGTCGCGCTCGGTACCGTAGTCGACGCGCTCGATCGAAGTGGAGAAGACATACTGGTCATCGGAAGAGTTGCCGACGCGGTCCGCGTTCAGGTAGAAGAACAGCGGCTCCTCGCTGTCCCCCTCCTGCTTGTGCAGGGACGCCTGGTTCTGACCGCACTTGGGCAGCAGCGTGTAGACACCCGATACGTCCCTGTCGAGGGCACGCTCAGCCTCAGGCGGGACCTGAACGTTGACCTTGGACCAACGCTCGTTGCCGACGAACTTGCCCTGCAGACCGAGCGACGCCTGCCAAGTCGGGACCTTATCGCCGCAACCGGTCACCTCGAAGCGGAACTCCTGCTGAGACGGGACGCAGACTTCCCATTCACCGCTGAGGAGGTTGTCGCTCTCGGGGTCGAGGCGCATACGGGCGACCGGGCGAAGGAGCAGCTTGCGCAGCGGGCTGTTCACAGGCTCCTCGGCAGGAGTCTTGATCGTGAGGCGCCATTCGGGAGTCGACTTCAGCCACAGCTCGAGAATGGCAGTCTGGCCTTCGTACACTGCGGTCCAGGCGCTCTGGCGCTTCAGAAGCCGGAATCGCAGCTCGACATCATCGACACCCTCGACGACAGCGTCGCGCCACATGTTCCAAGCAGCGTCCGGAACGGTGCCTTTGCCCTCCTTGCTCGCCCTGCGGCGCACAGCGTCCAGCGAGGCGTTCGTGAGACCGGCGACCTTGACACGCATGGGCAGAAGTGACTTGAAGAGACGCTCGAACTGAGTGGGTTCCAGGCGCTTCGTGTTGCACTGCTCGTAGGCGTGCTCGGGGCGGCCTCCACAAGAAGTGCAGGAACGGTACCCACACAGCGCGCACTCATCGATAGGTGCGGACGCCGTGCCGGACTGTCCTTCGCACTCGCAGTGTCGCGAACTCCTCTGCGCCGCGCGCAGGACCTTCTGCAGAGGTGCAGAGTCGACCTTAGCCAGATCCAGGCGCTGGGGTGTGAGGGAACCACTGCCAACGATGGTAGCAGGCTTGTTCTCGGCTTCCTCTGCCTCCTGCTCGGCAGCGGCCTTCATCGCGTCCTCGCCCTCCTCAAGCTTGTCGACGGTCAGTTGGAGAGCGGCGATGATCGAGGCTCCAACGACGGTCGAGGTCATGGCATTGCCTGCGAGATCGGCGAGCTGGTCCTCGTTCTCACTCGTGAGCAGAAGCTCACGGACAGGGATACCCTGCAGAGAAAGCGCCTCGCGACCAATGACAGGACCCCCACGGTTCGTGACCCACGGGATCATGTTGGGCGTCAAACACTGCGCGAGGGCGGTACGCGAGGATCCGGTCTGTCTGTCCACGTTCTGACTGACGTTCCAGATGCACGCCTTGAAGCCAGAGTCGATGCCCTCCTTGGCCATACGCAGAGTAGAGATTTCGAGAAGGTCGACGACACGCTCTGTCTGTGCCTGCAGCCAGTCGTTCCAAGTCCAGTCGAGGCCCTTGCAGACACCTGCCTCCTTCCACGCCGTGAGCGGACGCAGGTTTCCGAGCTCCTCCTCCTGACGCGCACGAGCGTGACGAGACTCGCATCGGCCCCAGTCGGTCGGCTTTCGCTGCGAGCCATCGTTGTAGTACTTGGCGGCCGCGAGATCGAGACGAGCACGGTGAATATCAGGGTGGTCGGCCGGCAATAGGAATGCCTCGAATGACGATGACCAGGGCCGCCGGAGTGCCTTGACGGTTTCCATCCACTTCTCCGGCAAGTGCTCCGCCTTCTTGCCCTCCGTAGGCGTTGCGTAGAGGTAGACTCGGGTTCGAGTGTGGGGAATGTAGAATTCCTTGGTGTCCAGACGGACATAGTTGGCGTCATAGTTGATCTCGCCGAAGTATTGAACGACTTTGTCCCACGGAGCACTGCAGACGTTCTCGAGTAGCACGACGGGTGGCCGGTGTTTGTTGACCCACTGTAGCATACCGCGGAACGTCCGTCCCGATTCACCGTTCGCATCAATGTCCTGCTTGACGTTGTTCAGTCCGGAGTAGTCGACGCATGACGTTCCCGCGATGAGGAGGTCAACGTTACCAGGGACGTCGACGAGGGAGCCGTATGCTGTGTGTGCCTTCTTGCGCCCCAGCTCAGTCACGTCACGGAACAGAATCGGTGGCCGGAAGTTGCGTTCGATGTACGCCTGCTTGAAGGGTTCGATCTCGCAGGAGAAGACGTGTTCCACGTTCAGCTTGACGTCGTACTGCTCCTCCATGGAGTTGGCGATCATGTTCAAGGCGAGCAGAGGCGATTCCGTGCCGGAACACATGGTGGCGACACGAAGCTTGCGCCCGTTAAGTCGCTTCACAACGTCGACAATGGTCGGTATACGCGACACCATGTGGTCGAACATCGCCGGGATATCGTGAATGGGAGGAAGGTCCTCGTTCGCGCTATGAGCGGCACCGGTCGACTCCTTTATGTTGAGAGGCTTGATCTTGGGCTTGAACGAGCCGCTGTTGTCAGCGAGGAAGGATCGGCCATTAGTACTCACAGTTTGACGGCAGCCTTTTTGGAACCCTTGTTCGCGACACCCCAGCTCCCGTGCGTCTTCTTCGCCGGCTTGGCCGGTTTCGCGGGTTCAGAGTCCTCGTCTTCCTCGTCAAAGTCCTCCGCGGGACCATCGGACTCGGAAGCGATATTGTCGTCGTAGTCGTCGTCCTCATCGTCATCCTTGACCTCATCGTCCTCCGGAGGAACAAACTCCTCGTCCTCGCTTTCGGCTACACGCGGCTTCTTGACCTGACGATTCTCCTTGCCCGACGCGGGAGCTCTCGTGGTTCTAGAATTTGGTTTCGTAACCTTTGGAGCCTTCGCCGGAGCCTTCTTAGGGGTAGCGACTTTGGATTTGCCCCCCATAAGAAGGGAGAAAGGCGTACTCTGTCCTCTCCGGGGTGCTCGCGGGTTCTTCTTGTAGAAGGCGACCACCGGTGGGTCGTCGTCTTCGAACTGGTCCGCTAACGTCCATGTACGCTCTGATTCGGGATAGTTCTTCCAGTGGATGAAGTACTCCAGAACCACATTCTTGCCGTACTGCTTGAGACGAGATTGAACGATATAGTCAACTTCGTACTCTTCCTCTTCCAAGTCCGGAACGTCGCTCGCCTCACTTGGCGTCGGCGACTCCACCTCCTATCGGTCAGCTAGCAAATGCAGTTCATAACCCACCCTCTTGCGCTTGTTCTGCAGCTTGCTTGTCGTGAGAGGAATGACCTCCTCGTCCGACTCAGTCGTTAAGTCGACGTCGACATGACTTGCCGGTTTCCGTGCTCGCCGCTGCACCGTCATGGCTGGGTCATGAAGTGTTAGGAAAGTCAATCACGCGTCGCGTCCCTCATGAACTCCTGGACGCGTCTGGAATTTGATTCCGTCGATCAGCCATCAGACTTCCCACCTCGAGATAACATCCGCTTCATCGTGCGAAGATCGCCACTGCACAGCTCCCAGGTACGCGTGAATGTACAGAATGCATTGTCCGTTACAAAGAGCCTAGTAATGTGAGTTGTACTCCTGGCCGTTAAACTGGTCGTAGGAGGAGGAGGACTTGGAGTAGCCGCCCTGGTAGTACGCGTTGCCACCGTAGCCGCCGACAAGCGATCCGCCAGCGCCGCGGTATGCCGACTGCGAGTCGTCCTCGATGTAGTCGGTGTTGGGCTGGAGTCAGTACGAAAAGTGACTGTAGCATTGAAGGGTGTACTCACGCCAGAGAGGAGAGGGTCCTTGACCTCCCAGACTGCAACCTTGGAGCCGACCGAGAACTCGAGGTCCTCCTTCGTGATCGCTGACAGTCAGCAAAGAGCGGAAATAAGTTAACTCACAGTCCCAGTACTTGTAGACCATCATGACGGTGAACAGCATGCAAAGAGTGAAGAAGAAGACACCGTCCAGGTAGTGAGAGATGGCGTCACAGATTGTGGTGCTGAAGGCGAGCAGCAGAATGCAGCCGACAACGTAGAAGCCGATGCCGAACAGGAGGTCACCAATGACCCATCGGTCGTCGAGAGTGCGAATGACGAGGATGAACTGGGACACAATGTAGATGACGACAACGATGAGAGGGTAGACGAGGTAGGTGATGAAGAGGCCCATAGTGTTCTGGTAGTTGAGCGTGCCCCAGCCCTGGAAGGTACCAGCGGCGACAATGAAGCAGATGCCGCCGACAACGAGACAGGAGAGGCGCAGGAACTTTTGCGTTAGCACTGGTTCAGAAATTGTAGACCTACCCAAAGGCTCATGGGGGTTCCGTCCTCGTAAAGCTGGAAGCCAACGAAACCGTTGACGAGCAGGCACCAGTACAGAGCGCCGATAGCACCCGCGTAAATAGCCGTGAACCAGGGGTATACAACGTTCGAGGTCGGAATGACGGTAGAGTCAAGGAATGCGCCGAGGAGCTCAACAAACATGTAAATGTAGAAGAAGAGAACAATCTCCTTGCGGCCGACGGCCGTGTACTTGGATCGGACGTGGAAGAGCATGATCAGAGTCATCGCCAGAGCCGCAATGTGCACTATACATGTGGCTGCGGGGTCAGCATTATACGGGACGAGTATTTCACGACGCACCAGGCTGGAAGACGATCTGGGTTCCGAGCTGGACATTTCGAGCGTAGCAGGTGGGGGCGATACCAGTCGAACTGCCGAGCAGCGGGCATACAGTAAGCTGAGCTCTTTCACAGACCCAGTCGAATGATCCGAAATTGAATGCGGCGGCCGTCGTGGCCGAGGACGGGGCGGTGGTGGACATGGTGTAAGGAGGGGAGGGCGGGGAGGAACGTGGGTGTGTTGGGAGTGGGAACCGGGGGGTGGTCGTTGCTGAACTTCGTTTCGGGGGTATGGGCTATGCACAGCACTGCCAGATGATGTGTATGGTTCGGGCGGGCCGTGAAGACGAACGAGCAACCAGGCGCGCGAAGGAGAGAGGGAGAGGATCGATGACCCGGGATGGGATGGGTGAAGAGAGAAGGATGCAAAGATGGACGTGACGAGCGAGAGGAGTGCAGGAGTGTGAGGGTTGAAGGTGATCGTGAGCTAGGGTCGTTTTCCCTGTACGACTGTGAAGCGATGCGAGAGACAGGCACTGGTGGCCTGGTGGCCTGGTGGCCTGGTGGCCTGGTGGCCTGGCAGAGGCGCAGAGTTCAGACCCACCGTACGGGTCCAGCTGGTCCAGGTAACCACTGGCCACAGGCGGATCCTGTTTGCATCCTCAGGGCGGTCGTACCAGGGCCGCCCGTTAGGGTTTCACGCATGATACGGAACCACACCTCATTGAATTTTAAAGGGGTGGCCTAAACAAGCAACTAGCCGCCCATTCACCCGCCGGCATCATCGCACATGGAACCCCGCTCGGCCCTCGGGTCCCCTCCGGTCCGATAGCAACCTGTGACGTTTATATCGTCCGCTTTTATCTCTCCAACGTTCTCTGTATCTTAATCGGTTCGGAAAGAAAAACGTCTCTCCAAAATGTCTGCCCGCACAGCTGGAAGCCCCGAGCATGACTCGAAGAAGCAGAAGACCTCCGTCAAGAGTGAGTGCTGCAGTTGCCCCCCAGACCATGCTCTTCCGTTAGCTGACTCCACCCAGAGAAGGTCTGCCTGATGTGAGTAGCGTAACTGCGGCGCATGCATGTGATGTCTGACGAACAGTGTCCACGACGGTTGGGGACTTTCGGATGAGGAGAAGGGCAACGCCATCTACCACGGCACCACCACCAACATGGACCACATCCGCGACAAGCACAACTTTGCCGAGCTTGACGCTTCCGGTCTCGCTGTTGGTCTGAAGGAGGGCCTCATGGGCAACTCGGAGGTCGGGTGAGTGCAACCGGTTTGGTCAGGGGCGAAAGCTGACCACAGACACCTTAACATCGGAGCTGGTCGTATCGTCTGGCAGGACATTGTCCGCATTGACCAGTGTAAGTCCATGCGGAAAAGGCAATACACAAGATGAAGCTGACAACCCAGCGATCAAGAACGATGACTTCAAGAACCAGCCCGCCATCGTCGACTGCCTGAAGCACGCCAAGGACACGAACGGCCGCCTCCACCTCATGGGCCTGCTGTCTGACGGTGGTGTCCACTCGCACATCAACCACCTGATTGCTCTCATCCGTGCCGCCAAGGAGCAGGGCGTCCCCCACGTCTACATTCACGCCTTCGGTGACGGCCGTGACACCGCGCCCAAGTCGGCCACCAAGTACGTCAAGGAGCTCCAGGACGCCATCAAGGAGATTGGCTGCGGTGAGATCGTCACTTTCGTCGGCCGCTACTACGCCATGGACCGTGACAAGCGCTGGGACCGTGTCAAGATTGCCGTCGACGCGCTTGTCAAGGGCGAGGGCACCAAGGCCGACGACCCCGTCAAGGCTATTGAGGACTGCTACGCCAAGAACGAGACCGACGAGTTCATCAAGCCTCTCATCTTTGGCGACGAGTCGACCCGCATCCAGGACAACGACACGATCTTCACCTTCAACTACCGCTCCGACCGCATGCGTGAGATCACCTCGCTGTTCGCGTTCCCCGACGACCTCCCCATCCAGGTTGACATCCCCAACGGACTCTACATCACCACGATGTCGCGCTACAACCCCGAGTGGACCCTCCCCGTTGCGTTCCCTCCCGTTTCCATGGACAACGTTCTCGCCGAGTGGCTCGCCAAGGAGGGCGTCTCGCAGGCCCACGTTGCCGAGACCGAGAAGTACGCGCACGTCACCTTCTTCTTCAACGGTGGTGTCGAGAAGCAGTACGCCGGTGAGGAGCGCTTCATGATCCCCTCGCCCAAGGTCGCTACCTACGACAAGCAGCCCGAGATGTCCGCCCAGGGTGTCGCCGACAAGGTTGCCGAGCTCATCAAGGAGGACAAGTTTGACTTTGTCATGTGCAACTTTGCTCCCCCCGACATGGTCGGCCACACTGGTGTCTACGAGGCTGCCGTCAAGGCCATCACTGCCACTGACGCCGCCGTCAAGACCATCTACGACGCTTGTGAGGAGAAGGGCTACGTCCTCTGCATCACTGCCGACCACGGAAACGCCGAGCAGATGATTGACCTGACGACTGGCCAGCCCCACACTGCCCACACCACTAGTGAGTGCACGATTGCTGACCTTGCTGACCGCAGACCCCGTTCCCTTCATTGTCACTGGCGACAAGGGCACCATCGAGGTCAAGGACGAGCACGGCTCGCTCGCCGACGTCGCCCCCACGATTCTCTCGATCATGGGTCTTCCCCAGCCCAAGGGTGAGCGACATAATAACCGCCTCGATACTGACGTGATACAGAGATGACCGGCCACTCGCTCGCTACCAAGGAGTAGAAGTCTAGACGAATAGCATAAACATATTAGATGGGAGGACAAAATAACACGCTGCATGCATGTCACGTGATGAGAAGCTGGTGGTGCGTGCCGTACAAAACTGTTGAGATAGTGAGAGCATCAAGGTTTCTCCCAATTTTCTATACACGGAGCCCGTCCACGAACCTCTGCTGGGACTTCTACCAGCAGTGTTGACACTCGTGGAGCGTATCATTCGCAGTGGTGCTCTCAGAGCAACCGGGAGCTACTTTGGCTCGCGCAATAGGGAGGTCACTCCCGTTGACGGTGGGAGTCACAATGCCCCGGACATTTTTTTTGTAATCATGCACTAGACTTTTTAGTGAACGCTATGACGCGGCAAAGGGGCGCGATCGAACCGTCAGAAGGCTGATACCGAGTGAAGGAGATACGGGGCGGAATGTGCCGTCCGTATGTGATGGGCGGGCGGCAGTGGCTTTGTTTGTTTCCACTGTCGGGTGAACGAACGTGACACGATCGACGCGTTGCATCTACCATACTCAACCCATCGCATCGCTGATTGTGGACACTGCTGAACAGTGTTCTGTCGTTCCTGGTAATCCGTTCCAAAGTCAGATTGTTCAGATCAGCCTGACAGTCATCGGCCGACCCATTCATTCATTCCTTACGCTCTGGACTCGGCTCCACCCAGCCTACGCCTACGCCCACGGCCACGCGCACTGGCGTCATCGGCACGACCCACCGACATCCCGACCCTGTCTGACCAGACAGACTGCACCTCCGCCTCAGCAAACACGCACACGCACACGTAGCGTGCCCAGCACACCGCACAAATGTCGGTCTTCCGACGCTCCTCACGCCTGCCCCCGGTCTCAGACTCGGACGACACCACGCCCTCAACCTTAGCCCCTCCTTCCGTATCCGTCGCCGACTCGTCCGACAACCTCAGCTCCCTCTCTACACCCAGCTCCCTCAGCGTCGACAAGAGCGCACGCTTATCCGTCACTCCCAAAGCCAACTCGCGGTTATCACCCCTGCGCATCGTCTCGCGCTCGCGCAACCAGCGAGACAGCGGTACGATCACCAGCCCTACTCCTCTTTCGGTTCCGCCCACGCCCACAGACGTCAACACAGACGCGAAGAAGCCAGAGAAGCCCACGCCAGCGGCCAGTGAGACAATGGCGGCCGAGGACGACACACACGCAAACGCGCCAGCGTCACCTCCACCAGAAGGCGCACCGCCGGTAGGCCTGGGGGCGGCCGCGCAGATGGCCGCGCAGCAGCAGCGCGCAGGGCGGCACGCGCACCGCGACTCGATCGTGCAGCGCGTGGCCGAGCGCCTTCAGTCTCCTCACGGGCACGGAGAAGGGAAGCGCCGCCGCCGCCGCCGCCGTGCTTCCACTACGTCCACCGCCGCCTCCAACATGAGCCGCACGCCACCCGTCCTCCCCGCCTCCGCGAGTACTAACGGTATCGCGGCGGCGCTGGCCAAGTCCGGCCTCCAGATTACGGGTGACGACCAGGTCCTCAAGACATCAGCACTCGCCAACCGCGCCGTCTCATCTGCCGGCCGCTCGCCGTATCTCGTTCGACAAGACTATGAGAGCGACGAGGGCTACGGCAGCGAAGACGAGAGCGACGTCCTCACCGATGACGAGGCGCTCGACAACCTCCCTGTCACTGGCTTTGCGGTCGCGAGCAACCGCCGCAACGCAGAGTTCCACTCCCTCTTCCCTACTGTTGACGAGGGTGACTACCTCATCGAGGGTGAGACATTTCGCCATCATTCATGGCTGACAACAGACTATGGCTGCGCGCTCGCAAAGGACATTCTCGTCCACGGCCGCCTCTACGTCTCCGAGAACCACATTTGCTTCCACTCGAACCTGTTCGGCTGGGTCACTGACGTGCGTTGGCTGTCATGGTTTCTGCTAACGCTCAGGTCGTCATTCCGTTCTCCGACGTTCAGGAGATTGAGAAGAAGATGACGGCGCTCGTGATCCCGAACGCCATTGGCGTCTACACCTCCAAAGAGCGGTACACGTTTGCGTCTCTGATATCGCGCGACTCGACGTTCGACGTGCTCATGAACATCTGGCGCATTGCGCACCCCGACATGGAGATGACGAGCTCGACGGCGCCGAACGGCGCCGACGACGCGGCTTCCCCGGATGACTCGACCGTCGACGACAGCGCCGCCAAGGCCAAGGGCCTGCCGCACAAGTCGACGCAGTGCGACTGCTCCAAGAACGGCAACCATTACGCCGAGGTCGCCCTGGACACGACATTCCCCTCCACACCAGAGAAGGTGTACAACCTCATGTTCAACTCTGGGTGGTACCGGACCTTCATGTCCGAGTCGCAGAAGCTGCGAGGTGAGTTCGCGCTCCACCGTCACTGCCCTTCCTCCCCACTTGGGTTTGAACTGGAGCTCGTCCAGTCGGAGTCAAAGCTGACGTACAGACATCGAGTCGTCCGAATGGCACCCCGGAGACGACAAGAAGCTCATGCGCACGACCTCGTACATCAAGCCGCTTTACGGCTCGATCGGGCCGAAGCAGACCAAATGCCACATCGTCGACGTGCACGAGCACTGCGACTTCGACAGCTACATTACCATGGTCACGACGACGCGCACGCCCGACGTCCCGTCCGGCGGCGTGTTCAGTGTCAAGACGAAGACGTGCTTCACGTGGGCGAGCGCGAGCTCCACGCGTGTGCTGGTCACGACCGAGGTCGAGTGGACCGGCAAGTCGTGGGTCAAGGGTGAGTTGAGCGAGCCGCGCGGCGGCGTGGTGCTTTCCACCCTTCCCTTGTCGAGCCCATACTGTTATTGGGCGGAGTGAGGGCGGTGGAGTATCAGCTACGGTGGGCAAGAGCTTCAGCTAACACTCAGGCATCGTCGAGAAATCCGCCGTCGACGGACAGAAGCAGTACCACGAAGACCTCGCGCGCGAGATGCGCGCGTACATGAAGGAGCACGCGTCCGAGTTCGCCGTGGCCGGTGCGGAGCCCGAGGAATCTTCCTCGGAGAAGGCGGTGTCTGAGGCCGAGCCCTCTGGTCCGACCAAGGCGCAGGCATATGCCGAGGCAGCGGTGCGGCGCGGTCAGAAGTCTGAGAACGAGTACTGGCTCCTGCAGGGCTGTCTCGACTCCATCACGAGCGGGTTCAGCATGATCGCGTCTGGTATTGGAACGGGTGCGAAGCTCGTCACGGACATGATCGACGAGAGCCGCTTCTCGAAGACGTCGCTCATGGTCGGGGTTATTGGGCTGCTGCTTCTCAGCAACGTGTACACGTACTGGAACCGGCCGGCGAGCCAGCACAAGGTCAAGCGCCTGCAGAGGTTCGGGCCCAGCGATGACGCCGTCACCGAGGCTGTGAGGCAGATTCTGGCCCGCCGCGCCGCGACGACTCCGAAGGAGGAGGTCGCGCAGCTCGTCCAGATGCTGGATGAGATTGAGGCGCGCGCAGCGAACCTCCGCCAACTGCTTCTGGCGAGTAGCGCGGTTAACGACGACAGGGAAGGCGTGCTCGTCATTAATGAGATGGACTAGACATCACGAGGGAGAACGAGGGACATGACATTCATTAGCACGAACCATGAGGTTGTTCACAGTAGTGTTTACATGCATTTAGCTATTTACAATGGACTATGCACAACAGGTGAGAGTTCTGAACAACAGAATGTCGATATTACAACGCGTCGTAGTCTAGAACGTCTTGGCTTGGCTTGGTCGAGACACGGTTGATATGCAGCTGGTTGGTCTCACAGAGTTGTAGTGAAGGGTTACGGCTCGCGCTTGATGAGCTTGCTCAGACTCCCCGCGTCGACAGCGTACTTGCTCGCGGGGCGATTGGCGCGGCGTTTCTTGCGCGTTCCCTTAGACGGCAGGAGCACCCCGTTCGGGGAAGATGCCACTTTCGGAGAGCTCGCTTCGGGCTCAACCTTAATCTCCAATTTGGGAATCGGCTTGATGTCCGGTTTGGGAGCAGCTACTTCGGGCGCTCCCTCCCGTTTCATGGGTCGAGCTTGAGGTGATGCGCGCCTAACGGGCGAGGCAGATGAGGCAGTACGCGTCCCAGACGATGAAGCAGATCGGTGAGTAGCCGAGGGCGCACGCAGTCCGACGGACGAGGCAGGACGAGCTTGCACGGAAGAGGCAAAAAACCCGATCCCGGCCGAGGCACTGAGCAGACCTGCCGGATTCGTATACAGCGAGCCGCCGAAGCGCGCGAGCCTGCTCGCCGGGTTGCCGACGTCGGGAATCAGGTTCGTGACGTTGAGGTTCGAGCTCGTTCCGGCGCCGAGCTTCAGGTCCAGGAACGGCTCAGGTTCCTCGTCTTCAGTAATCATGTCCGGAGACATGTCCGTGACCATGAGCCAGTCGGGGCCGTGCTTGGGCGAAGCGGCGAACCACGCGCGCGTCTCGGCCTGGATCATCTGCACAGCGTCGTCGGGAACAGAGCCCATGAAGGCCTCGTGGAGGTGATAGAGCTGGTGGTTGCTCAGCTTCGTATTGAGTGAGAGCGAACGGGGTTGAAAGTGCTCCGTAAAGTTTCGCAACTCGGGCAGCGAGGAGTGCCGCGCAAAAGGCACCATCTGCGATAAGCGCCGGGAAATGGGGAGGTTACTCACGATCTCGGTCGGCCACTCAATCTTCCCTGCGCTCGCTTGCGCGAGCATAGCACGAAACGCGGCGGCGAGAATGTCCGAGCCGGCAAGGTTCCACTCCCCCATCTTGACGCGCACGACGCGCCTGGCTGTCAGCGCTAGAACGAGCCAACTGGAGTACCCACCGGCCCTTGCTGTGGTCGCAGCTAAAGCGCCGCTCGCACGCGTGAAAGCGAACGTTTTCGTCACTCGTCACGAACGGCTCCAGCATCTTCGTCGACATCACCTGGTACACGTCACGCTTGTATCGATCGATATGAACCTGAGGTCAGAGGCGTATACTACAAGTGCTTACCTTGGTCCTGAAGGCCTTCGCGACAGCGATGATGACCTCCTCCCAACCCCAGCACCAGGTGTCGAGGAAGAACACCGTCTCCTGGGGATACTGCGCCATGCAATAAATCATTTCCCGCAGGGAGTCTTCCTGCATCGTCAGCGGTCGAGTACCAGAGTATTCATTACCTTCTGGGGCATGTCCTGAGTATCGGGGCTATAATGATCAGCGAGGCATGAAAGGAGAGCATTTACGATTGGCTCGTATCGATATAGATGCGATCAAGTCGCCGCATCGGACTCGGGTCGGGGCAAGGGCTGTAAGCAGGAACAAGGTACTCCTGCAGCACCGGTTCACGCATGAGTTGCTGCATGAAGACCTTGTCCGCCCGCACGTCGCCGGTGTGCAGGACAGCCTTGTCCTTGGCAGTGATTAGGAACCTAGGGTTGTCAATGAGAGGTCAATGATTGAATTGAAGCGAGCTCACATCGTCGATCCAGGGCAATGATTCGCGTCAAGAAGGGTGATGTTCACCACGCAGTGCTCGCCGTTGTGATACCCCAGGTCGAACTCTTTGGGAACACCGTAGGGAAGGGTCTCCTGGGAATGTCAGCCAGAAACTTGTATGAGGCGCGGAAGTATGTAGGAAACACGCACGATACTGTTGGTCTGGCGCTTCTGGACGAGACCGGTGTACTTCCTCCTGACCAGCTCCGTCTTCCCTTCATGAAGGTTGCGTCGATCCTTCTCATACTCTTGCCGAAGCAGCATGCGCTTCGTGTCAGGGTGACAAAGGATCTTGCCTGTGAAGTTGCCATCGAGGCCTTGGAGGTGATCGGTGTGCACATGGGTCAGAAGGAACAATCGGGCTTGAGGCGCGGGGACGGTCACTTCGGGGACAAGTGGTCGGGGAAGGAGGTAAACGTCTTCGGGTCTTGCAGTTGTGAAGCAATCCACCCGAATGAGGGGGAACTCGAGCAAGTGACCGCCTCATAGTCAGCCACCGACGTTGTCTGGCTTGACCTACGATAGATGCCCGCCATGATCTTGATCTTGATGAATCTTGATTAAGTGGCGGACGGCGCGGACATGTCAAGCGAGCGTGACTGTAGAGTGTCCTGGTATTTCAATGCGCATGACATCAGTTGAGTCAGCTTGGCTCAACCGGCACACTACTGGCACGAGCTGCCTTAAAGGTCGGCTTGATTGAGTTTTCGTGTCTAGTTCAGGAACGAGGGTTCAGGCACGCACCCTCGAAATCTTGAACGCCAAAAGTGGGGTTTGAATCAGCCCGGCGACTAGACTGGCGAGGCCTCCGCAGTCCCATCAGTATCGCGGCTCACCACTAGCTGGAACGGGTGTTCACTGCTGCTGTCGACCGCACCATGCGCACCATGTGTCAGCTCACCAGCCTGCAACAACGTGCGAACAAGATCTCGAGAGATCGAGCGTGGTCTGATATAATTGATAACATATACAATATCACAACATGAGAGAATCTGTCTAGCCCAAAGTCCAAATGCAATTCTATTAGATTGTTTTAAAGGCGGTCGCCTAAAAGGTCGACCAGTCGAGGGCACGCTCTTGAAGCGGCGTGCGCGTTCCGGTCGACTGAACCTCGTCCTTGCTCCAGGAGGAGGCCAATGAGCCACCTCCCTCAGCGTCAGACTCGGCGTCACTGGCGTTGGTCGAGTGTGCCCAGAACGGGCGTGCGTTACGCTTCTGTCGCAGGAACAGGCGCTCGAGCTCCTTCTCCTGAACATACCGGCGCTCCTTGAGCGAAGGCGCAAACAGGGGCGCCGCGGCACGCGCGGTCGTCGGAGATCGACGAGAGTGGGAAGCCTGAACGGCGAGCGGGTACAGGGAAAGAATGCCCGAGCGGTCCATCCAGTCCTCGATTGGCGCCAGTGGGGTCTGCAGCTCCGAGATGGTGGGCTGCGACTGTGACCGGTGGAACAAGGGGCGCGGGGAAACGAGCTCGGCGTCGGGGGCAGAGGTGACGGAGCTGGTCAGGCTGGGAGTCGTAGCGTCGCTGGCCCTTCGCTCGGCGTCGTCCTCGGCGTAGCAACCGTCGCAAACTCGAAGGTTCTGTACGGCGAGCGCACCCTTTGAGTTGACGGCATTAAGGGGAAGCCGGCGCGAAGAGTGGGCATTGCAGAAAATGAGACCGCAGCGGCGGCAGTGATGACGCCGAGGACCGAGCGATAAGGTGGTGCTGCCGAACATGGTGGAGCAGAACGGGTGGTTGCAGAGGGCAGACTCCTCATCCAGCTATAGGGTCAGCTCCACTTCTCCGATCACGTTCCGCCCGCCTAAAGTCCAGAACTCACCTGCCACTCGGATTTGGGCTTCGCGACCGGCAGAGACGGCTGCACTGAGCGGAGAATGTCCACACAGCACTCCATGTTCTCAGAGTTGGCGCTCGTCGTCGAGATGCCGCTCTCACCGGAGGAACGGCGGAGGGGAGCGGGGCGTTCCAGCTGGGCGACGTTCAGGTCGACCTTGCTGGTAGGCTCACACCGCGGAGGGAGGAAGGCTGTGGAGGAGTGGATCGAGGAGGTAGGAGAAGCTAGTCGTCAGCACTCGTGTACAGAGAAGCGCTCCGAGACCGACCAGTCTGGCTGTTGTACTCACAGGCAACCTGGGAAGGTCCGTCGGTCACCGACTCATCATCGTTAACGACCACCTCGAGGCGAGGAGGAGCTGCAGGGATGTTGAGCTGGGTGGGGCGGTTCAAATGGAGAAGCGAGGCGCCGGCGTGACCGGAAGGCATGTTTGCGAGAGTTGTGTGTCTCGAGTTGCGGGCGAGCGGGCAAAGAGGAGTTGGTGGTCGTTTCTTATAGTCGCGTGACTGACGTGAGGAGGTCGGAACAGCCACTAGTTGATCTGAGCGTTGTGCAAAGCCGAGCTGTTAGAGGTGTCGATGGCGTTCGAGAATCGAGAACCTAGATGAGTCGCAGATGAGTTCAGATGTTGAGAGATGTTTAAGGAGACAGGTGTTGGGAGATGAGGAGGCGACCAGTACCGGACATCTTTAAGAATGAGCTATGGATGATTGGTGGTGGACGGAGGCGTCGTTGGTGGCCGACAGGAGCAGGCGGCAGAGGGCAGGACCTGCAGGGCCTGGCAGGGCATCAGACACCAGGGGGTGCACGGCGAGAGGCTCGACGGCCCATGCTACGTAACTGGAGCCCTGAAAGCAGGGTCCAGAGGTGGAGTCAGCACACACGCGTTGGGTGCCTCTGTCCCTCCATGCCCGACTAGGTCAAATTCGTGGCGGCGAATTGGTCACTGAGCCACACGATCCAGGGGCCAGGGCAGGCCAGGGCTGGTCCAGCCAGGGGGCCAGGAGCTCAGTGCATTTCCGAACATTGCGCCGGACAAGCAGAGGTCTGTTCACCTCCGATACTCCGTCACGATGAGCTCCAGAACGAGGCCCAAGATCTCACTGGCGCCATGCCCTGATGCGCCTAGATGGACTAGGCCAATCGCGCGCAAGAGGTCGTCGCTTAATGTGCTGCCTGGCTCTGCCCATTCTGTTCCAGGACTATGGAGCACCAGCCCAGGCGCCCTTGAGCTGTGCTCCGTGCAGCGTCGGCCACACGTCCGCTCCTGCGCTCCTGGGTGCTGGGTGCTGGGTGCTGGAGTCAGTCCATGTGCCCTCGGTGACTGCCACAAAGATCGCCGTCATTCATCGGTGACATTGTGGTGCCGTGCTGTGCTCCTGCTGCTGCGCGTGCGGCGTTAAGGGGATCCCATGCAGATCATCATCGCTGCTTGCATTAGGATTGCTGGAATGCTTGCACCTGCCGGTCTCATGCCGCCCACAGCGCATGCTCAGCGTTGCATGCAACTCGCTGGCGTTCATGGAGCTCCGTCGCCCATGCGATTCCCCGCGTTCCCCGGAATTTGCGCGCTACCCACACTAAACTCACTAACGCTGGTGCATTGCGACCAGCGCACGTAGCAAGGACGCGTCTGTACGTGAAGCCGCTTTAGGACGTATCTAGTGTCTGTGAGCCCGACCATACCGGGGATGCCCGAGCATGAACCACAGGCCTAGATCGACTTCGGTCTATGTGCGTACGAGAAGTCAGGTTCAGCGCATTCTGTGCTTCTGTGAATTCTGTCTTCACGTGTCAGATCTCAGTGCCGGGGCATGCCGGCCCGGGTTGACAAACGGCCCGACGCCTGGCAGAGCGTGGGCGAGATTAGACCCAATTGAACCCCGAATCCCATTGAAGCCCGAGTATCGATGGAGCCTTGGAGCCACGGAGGCATTCGGACGGCCGAGCCAGAATGCTAACGGCGAGTAGCTCGTAAAGCCCGGCCAACCGCCATCAATTCAACACTCGCTCGACTAGTGGCGACCACCGCATCCCCGAACAGGACGGACTTCATGTCAACATGACGGAAGACATGGAGTGCGACCGTGATATGACGCTCCGTCCCGCATGTCGGAGGCTCCGCTGACAGTCACGTGGGCGTCGTTCCGAGCCAGAGTTGGCCAGAAATCACCGGGCGCACTTGGGTTTTGCTTTCAGATCTCACCAGACCTGCTTTCAACGCACCAAGCACAGTTTATCGCACACAGATCAGATCTCAAAAGCTGAGGCGTCGCAATGGTAGAGGAGGTATGGCGCCGCATGCCTCTGACCCACGACGTCATCGCATGCAAATCGTGGCGTCCGCTGAAGCGTGCGTGCAGAAATCGGCCTACGCCTCCTCATCACTCCTGTAAAGGAGGCTGCATGCTACCGGCTTGTTAGTTCGATCTCACTAGGCTGCGGTCTATCACCAACAAGCTTCGTGATAATGATTCCATACGCTCATGAAATACTACAACAGATTAGGCACCACCTCGGCGCTTCACAAAGGTCTGCTCATTAGCTCTGGTCACTAGTATCTGCTCACCTCGAGGTCAGCCCTAGTCGCAACGGCAAGGACCCATCGTCGCTCCGCGTCCGTCACTGCACGTCAGTAAGGAGGACTTCAGAGGCCACTGACCAAGAGCGAAATCTGTTCCCTTCTGGTTGAAAAAGTCCTCGAGGTTCTCGAGGGGCGTGTCGGGGGTGATAACAGTGTAAGGGTGCGACTTGGAGGAGACCGGGAAATGGGTCATGTAGGAGGCTGAGGTTAGCAAAAACAAAGAAGTGAAAGCTCACCGATCGGGTCAGACGGGTTGACCTCCTTCCTCTCGAACTTCTGCTTCAGGGCGGGGACAGCGAGGTAGCCAATCGGTCGTCTGTTGTCGTTGAGGACACTGAATGTCAGACATAACATGCAGTGGTACCTACGGGAGCTGGTCGAACTCGCGCTCGTACGCCTTCTCGAGGGCTATTGACAGGGGCGCCTTGTAGTCGACGCAGAAGGCCGGGGGAAGCTGGAGGTCCTGCACAGTCAGCGTGTCATTCGCATGTAAACAACGGACCTCAACCACAGCTCCCCTGTAGCGTTCGCTACGCGCAGACGCAGGTGTCGGAGTCGTCTCGCGGTCCATGTTTCGTCAGTACGCGTTAATGGTGTAGCGTAGCACTGAATCCACGCGGAAAACATGACACGACCGACGGCGTGGATAAGGATCCCGGGATCAATCCGTCCATGGGCCCCCGCATGGGTTTAGCTCCGCAGGCATCGGCTCCCACCAAGCATTAACCGGCGATGACCTGCATCACGACGGTCACAACCGTCAATCATTGCACAACCTAACACTCGTTCGGCCAAGACGGCCACCCTTTAGACATGACTAGCCTACCGTGACTGTCGTTCCCACAGGCAGAGCGGCGACGGGCTGCCATCCTGATCGTGGTCGCGCTGGCTCTGACGCGGTCTGCCCCGATCCCAGCGCTGAAGGACCTCAGCAATGCCCTGTCCCTCAAGGAGTGGCGCGAGACGCGCAAGCAGCGCCGTGAGGAACGCCGAAGACGCGAGCGCGAGACTCCACTGTGAGCATCCACAAGTGCAGCACCGACTGACGTAAGAAACACACCCGCTCTCGAGAAGAAGATGGTCGACTTGTACATCCCTGACCCATCCGGCTCGCGTACGCTGCTCGTCCCCCACCGCGGCGTCATCTCCAAGGTCCGCGTGACTCCGACACCCGCCTCGCTTTACGCCGAGCACCGCAAGCTCTTCCCGCCCCTGAAGGCAGGGGAGAAGCTCGGTGTTAACAAGCGTTTCTGGCAGATGCTTACGGCGGTGCTCCGCATTGCGTTCCCGAGGTGAGTAGGCGAAGGAGGCTGCGCTGACGACCAGCAAAACAGGTAAGGAGGCGTTTCTGCTCGTTCTGCATACGTTCTTCCTCGTTGCAAGGACGTACCTCAGTGTCCTTGTGGCGCGCCTAGACGGCCGCATCGTTCGTGATCTCGTTTCAGCGAACGGCAAGGGCTTCCTCCGCGGTCTGGGATGGTGGTTCGTCCTTGCCGTGCCGAGCACGTACACAAACTCCATGATCCGCTTCCTCGAACACAAACTGGCTTTGGCTTTCCGCACCAATCTGACTCGATACATTCACGATCTTTACCTGTAAGCATACCTACGTTCCTCCAAGCCTGACGCCATCAGGAACAACAACTTGAATTACTACAAATTCGGTCAAGGCTGGGGAGCAATCGCCCCTGGCCGCAAGGACGACACCTCAGAGACGCAGGCGGGAGGCGCCGATCAGTTGATCACTACCGACCTGTCCCGGTTCTGCGAGACGCTCGCAGCCCTCTACGGTAACATGGGCAAGCCGTTCCTGGACATGGTCATCTTTACGTCGCAGCTCGCTGCTTCCCTCGGCCCCGTTGGCACATGCGGCCTCTTCGCCCAGTACTACTTCACAGCATGGGTTTTGAAGAAGGCGACGCCTGCCTTTGGACGTATGGCCGCGACGCAGGCGCGGCTGGAGGGCGAGTACCGCACTGGTCTCGGCCGTATCGGACGCGACAGCGAGGAGATCGCGTTCTACGACGGCGGCAAGCGCGAGCTGTCTATCCTGTGGAAGGCGTACAACAAGCTCACGAGCCATGTGCACAACATCTTCAAGGTAAGTCCCTTTGATATGCAGACGGTGGCTAACGGCAGTCTCGCATTCCGTACGGCATGACCGAGGACTTCGTCATCAAGTACTTCTGGTCCGCCGTTGGGTACGGGCTCATGTCGATCCCCGTCTTCTACCCTGTCGCCACGCAAGCGATCCAAGGTGAGACGTCAGCCGCGGAGCTCCACAACGAGGTCGCCAGCCGCACTGAGAGCTACGTGTCCAACCGCCGCTTGCTGCTGTCGCTCGGCGACGCGGGCGGCCGCCTCATGTACTCCGGCAAGGAGCTTGCTCAGCTTTCCGGATACACGAGCCGCGTGTACTCGCTGCTGGCGTCGCTGCACGCTCTCGACGAGAACCGTTACCCGGAGAACCGGCGACCCGAGTCGCTGCCGCCTAACGAGGTGGGTACTTTACGCTCGACGCCAGCACTGATGCCAGCGTTTCTATGACCTGTCCAACGTCTCTGGCCGCGTTATTCTCGGCAAGAACCACGTTCTTCTTCGTGGTGTTCCCATCGTCGCACCCGCAGGTGGTGCTGCTGGTGCAGAGCGCGGCGGAGAGGAGCTCATCCGCAGTCTCGATCTGCGCGTCGAGAAGGGCGAGCACACGCTCATCACCGGCCCCAATGGTGTCGGCAAGACGGCGATCGCTCGCGTCATCGCCCAGCTGTGGCCTGCCTGGGTTGGCCTGCTCGAACGTCCGGTCCAGGGCGAGGGCGGCATCTTCTTCCTGCCGCAGAAGCCCTACCTGTCGATCGGCAGCCTGCGCGACCAGGTCATTTATCCGCACACGTATGCCGAGATGAAGGCACGCGGACGGACCGACAGCGAGCTCATGGACATTCTGAAGCACGTGCACCTCGCATACCTGCCCGGCCGAGAGGGTGGCTGGGACACGCGGAAGGAGTGGAAGGACGTTCTTTCGTGAGTGCACTGTTGTGGGGGCAGCGCACTGACCGTGTCTCAGGGGAGGTGAGAAGCAGCGCATGGGCATGGCACGTCTGTTCTACCACCGCCCGCAGTACGGTGTACTCGACGAGTGCACCTCGGCCGTGTCCACGGACGTCGAGGGTCTCATGTACGAGCACGCCAAGTCGCTCGGCATCACCCTCATTACTATTTCGTGAGTAGCCGAGCAGCGTGACATGTGGTGAAACTGACAAGTAGCCACCGCCCCTCCCTCCTCAAGTACCACAACCGCCACCTGCGCCTCGGAGAGCCGACGCTGCATCCTTCCCTGTCCACGGCGAACCTGCAGAGCGCCCTTGGCACGCCTTCGACCCCCTTGGCTTCGCAGGGATGGCAGCTCACGACACTGGCCTCGGGCACACACGAGGAGAAGCTGGAGCTCGACAAGGAGATCGAGCGTCTCGAGCGCATGCTTGGTAACGACGTCGGAGAGTGGGAGAAGCGCCTGGAGGAGGTGAACCGTGAGTTGCGGGGAGAGGCGCCTCAGTAGTCATTTTGTCGTTGTGCCGAGAAATTCCCTTGCATAATTAGCTATGTAAATATGTTTTCACTAAAAGAACTACGGGTTGAGAGTAACATCGCCGACATATCGGCCGGAAACAGTTGTCCGGATGACATTGTTGAACGACAGGACCTTCTCCTCGCCGTCGGCAGAGGTCGTCTCTATGCCAAGACCGGAAGCAAGGTGGTTGGGGATAACGAAACGAGCGTCGACGCCACTGGGGACGAGCTTCTGCCCGGGGGCGGTGAAGAAGCGGGCAATAATCTTGCCCTCCGATCCGACTTGGGGAACAGGGGCGGCCCAGGAAGCGACAGTGAGGTCTGGGTTCTCCGCAGAGGGCGCCCAGGTAGCCGAGACGGGTTTCGACTGGGTGGTGCTGACGCTTGGGTCGGCGGGGAAGATGGCCGACAGGCCAAGATTCTGAATCGGCGCATTGGCGCGGTAATGGAAGATCATACGCGTTTCGCCCTCCTTGGCTTGGAAAGCTGGGTTCAACCCGACAGGAGACATTGTGTTCTCTTGTCCCTGCGGAACAAGAACCTGATACGTGAAGAGCACAGGCCCGTGCGATCCAGCTTCTGGGCTCGATGTGGTCTGAGCCAAAAGGTCCGTGTTCAGGTAGTACTCGCCAGGACTGTCGGGAACCTGGGCTAAAAAGGCAGGGTTGGGCGAAACAGACTCCAGAGCGTCAAACTCGGTCAGCCTGATGGACGTTGATGTACCAGGGGGTGGCGGGGCCGATAACGTCAGATGGATTTCACCAGTAATGACAGTTTGTTGGGCCGCGTACTGGTGCATAATGGTGTTGACCGTCTCAACGATTGTGGCGTTGAGGCCGTCGTGAATCGTGGTCTGAGACTGAGACACACCAGGCTGAGCGGCAGCGCTGGGAGGGGCAGCGCTTGTTGGCTGGGAGCCGTTGACGGACGAGGGAGATGCCAGTGCCGCAGTAGGCTCAGGAGCGCTGCTAGTCTGCTGGCCTGAGGCTGCGCCAGCCGCGAGAGCCCCGGCCCCCAAGCCCGCCGCCGCTCCCGCGGCGGCTGGCATAGCTGCGCCTGGAGCGCCCTGGTCCGGTGACAGAGTCCGCTGGCCGTTCTGCGAGGGGGTAGCGGGAGCCTGCTGCGCCGTGCCGTCGGTGGGCTGCCGGTTAACAGACTGGAGACCAGGGGAATCGAAGGGGTTGCGCGACGAGGCCGAGGTCATGCTCGACGATGACAGCCGGCGTGCCGGCTGAGACTTGGAGGTCACCGTGCCCTGCGACTCTGCAAGCTTCTCCTCCTCTCCCATACGAGCTAACGCTGCCATGTGCGCTTGCGGAATGGGGTGTTCAGCCGCGGACGCCTGCATCGTGTTACGAGCATCGCGTCGGCCGCGGTTAATCGTGGAACGGCGGTTGGGGGCGGGTGGTGGCATCTGCAGCGTCTGCTGCATCTTGGCAAGAGCAGCCTGGCGCTGCTCCTCGGTCTCTTCGATGGGCGTCGACGACAGGGCCAAGTTCAGACGCGGGTGGTTCTGGTCACTGGAAATTGAGTCCACGGTGCTTGCGCGGTCGTTGAGAACAGGAGTCGGCGACTCGGTCCTCTGCGACGCGAAGATGGCGGACGGTAAAGCAACGCCCGCACCGGCGGCGGCCGCGGTAGCAGCCGGAGCACCGACGCCGTGGTGGTTCGACGATGAGGCTCGGTCGCCATCCTCTGTCGGCTCGTCCCATGGGTTGCGGTGACGATCAGCAGGAGCAATAGAGAAGCCCTCTGCGTCAACGGGCGGCGATTGCGCCTTGGTGGGGGTGTGCTGGTCGGAGAACTCGCGCTGCATCTGCTGCCTCGACGTCGGGCGTACGGTGTCCTCGCCGAGAGCGGCAAACGCCGGCTCACTTTGCTGGGCGCGACGGCCACTGTAAACGGAAGTGGCCTCGCTGCCGCTACGATTCCGCACCGTGGCCTTGCGGGCGAGCATGGACTTGAGGCCGCTGAAGCCGCTCTGTGTGGGTGTCTGGCCAGAGCCGTTGGATTGGCTTCCGGAACGCGGACCGAAATCGGGAGCGGGCGGAGACTGCACAGAAGCGCGACGGTTGGCTGGCATTGTCAGCGAGATTGGCTGTCATAAACGTACGGGTGCTCTCCACAGAGAGGTTGCCAGTTCCAGCGACACCTCCAGAGGGGGGGGCCGAAGGCGAGGCGCGGACCTCTGATCCGTTGTGTGCTCTCGAGAGGCGGTTACCTACAGAGACGATTTCTTCAGTCGGCTCCCAGCCCAAGACGGAAGCGACAGCTGTCTCAGCGCGCTCTCCGGCCTTGGTAGCCATGTCTCCGCGAAGCGTAGCCCAGCGCACGACGACCTCCTTGAGAGCGCGGAGCCTCTCCTCGTCGAGCCTCTGGAAGGTGCTGTAGGTCGCGGGCGTCAATTGGTTCAGTTGAGACGTCAGCTGGCTCAGCTCGTGCTGGAGCTGCTCCGCCTTGCTGGACTTTGACTTGGATGCCGCCTTGTCAAGCTTGATAGAGACCTTTTCGTAGTCCTTGAGAGTACGCTCCAAGGACGACTCCTGGTCGCCGATCCGGCGCCAGGCAGTCATCTTGTTCGGGAGATCGCGAACCGGCTGCTCAAAGTCGGACTTGAGAATGTTCGCATACGTAGAGTGCGATGCCGCAGTCTGCAGCATCAGCGTCAAGCCTCATCAGCTGAAACTCACCTCTGTCAGGTCAGAAACGACAGTGTTCCAAAGCCGAGCTTCTCCACTGTTACGTTCCCACTCGATGCCGCCCTTTCCGCCGAGTTGGCCGGCGTCAGCCGCACGAGCGAGCTTCTGCAGCTTGGCAGAGTACTCTTGTTCAATGACAGAGCGCTCATGGAGCAGCTCGGCGAGGGAGTTCACATGGTTGGTCGACGCATGAAGTCGACGTTGTAAAGCGGTAAGGAGGGGCTTTGCAGCGGCCGTCTGGAACGCACTGGCCCAGGCATCGTCCGGCAGTCCCTCAGACATTTCGGCGATGTCCAGTCTTCCAATCGTTCGAGTAGAGTTGGCGCTGAAGTGAGAATTATAAAGCGAGATGGATGGATGTGTAAAGAATGAATGGGATCGATAGTCGAGAGATGTGGAGAGACGACGTCAACCAACATTACCACTAATAGCTCGGCCTCCCGATATGTAACCACGTGGTCCTGCGTCACGAGCATTCGATTGATGCCAGCACCATGGACAGCGGTTTGCATCCGCGGCGGCAACAGCGATAGAATGACAGCACCACCGTCACACTTGTCAGTTCATCGCATATCTCCATCCCTCGAACACGAAGCGCTCAACGACATGAAGGTCTATCAGCTCACGCTTCTCTCGGTGTCCTCTGGGAACCCCGCCAAGGCGGCCGTTCTCGGCTCGGCCCAGGATCTCAGCAGCTTCTCGATGTTCCAGCGTGGCAGCATCGCGCAGTTCATGTCCTTCTTCGCTCAGGTATGATTTCCGCAAACCGGCCAGTACTGACGCCGCAGACTGTTGCCGAGAGGACGCCCCCCAACCAGCCGTCATCTGTTGAGGAGAACGGCTACAAGGCCCACATTATGCGGATCCCGGGTCGCACAGCCAACAGCCCTGGCATGGCCGGTGAGTTGTTCGAAAGTGTCCTGCCTGACCTCAGCCGTCATGATCACCGACATGGAGTACCCTTTCCGCCCGGCGTTCTCTCTGTTGAACAAACTGCTCGATGAGAACGCTTCCCTCATGGCTCAGCTCCCGAACCCGGACGCTGCACCCTCGGCCGCGTCCGCTGCCGCCTCCGCGTTTGGAGGCAACCCATCGCAGAACGCCGCCGGCGGCCTGCCGCCTGCTCAGAAGGGCAAGCTCGAGGGAACGTTGTCGACCTACCTGGCCAAGTACCAGGACCCCAAGCAAGCTGATACCATCATGAAGGTCCAGCAGGAGCTCGACGAGACCAAGGTCGTCCTTGTGAGTGGAGCGGACTTTCTTTCACTGATATCGAAGCACAAGACTATCGAGTCAGTTCTGGAGCGAGGTGAGAACCTCGACAACCTCGTCGAACGCTCCAACACCTTGTCTGCTCAGTCGAAGATGTTTTACAAGACTGCCAAGAAGGTAAGCTTTCAGCCTCAATCCCCGACTGACCGTTTCAGCAAAACTCTTGCTGCATTGTCATGTAATTATAATACCCAGGCCAACGGTCCACTCATACGAAGGTTTTCGTACGCGTATGTAGTTGTACAGAATAATTTTGCGATGGCATTTATGTCGTGTTGCACGTCTGAAGGCGGCCATCCGGTGGAGCTGAGCTAAACGCGCGTTGCCGTGCCTGAATTCGATCCAGTCATCTTCCTTGCCCGTTTGTTGTTGTTTTTCCACCTTTCGCCAATGTCCAGCCCAGGTGACGTCTCTAATCGCCCGAAATGCTGACGTCCACAGATATTGTTGTGCTGTCGGATGGCGACTCGGACAGCGACGTAGCGATTGTGGGATCCCGCCCCAGACCGCCTCGTACGTCCACTTCCCCAGTGTTCGTCCGCACCTCGAGGAGCGCAGAGGTGTATACGGTGGTCGACACCGACTCCGACGGCGAGGACCTCGACTCCATCCTCGCGTCTGCACCTTTGAGGGGGCATCGCCACACGTCTGTATCTGTTTCTCAGCAGCACAGCACCTCTACGTTGCGCACGGAGCATCGCACATTCTCGACAACGACGACCACAACGACATCACGGAGATCTGCGACTGTCCTGAGTTCCCGGTCCATTCTGAGCGTCCTGGACGAGAATGATTGGGACAAACAGCCTACACCTGCGGCGCCTTCTGCGTCTCCCGAGCCTCGTAAGAAACGGCGGAAGACAGTCGCAGCCAGCAGTGAGGACGTCGCGGCTGCTCAGGCCAATGCGGTGGAAAGAGAAGCGGCAAAGGCAGAGCGAGAGCGCCGGAAGCTGCAGGAGAAGCACGACCGGCAGCGCGCCCGCGACGAGGCAAAGGTGAGACACTGGCGCGAGCCGCACTGACCCCAGGCTGCCAGGGAAGCTGAGCGGTCTTACCAGAAGAAGCTCAAGGAAGTGAACCGAGTGAGTGTTGTTTCACGATCGCTCTCTGACTTCAGCTGCGTAAGACGAAGAGCGAGGCTTTGCGTGAGGTGGAGATTCACATGGCCCACGACCTCTCGCTCCCCTCCTCACCGATAGCTGGAGCGATGCCAGAAATAAGCAAGCGTATAGAGGACTCGCTGTCAAAACTCGTGACGGTTCCAAAGTCTGAGACCATCGTCGGAGGCACGATTCGCTTCTTACGACACATCTCAGCCGAGTGGGATGCCTCGGCCAAGCGCTTCGTTCCCCTCGACAACCCGAGGACGGAGTGGGAGACCACGACGATTCTGGTGGCCTCCGCGGACGAAGTCATCGACCGCATCCTCCAAGGTAACGGCGAGCTCGTAGAGTGGATTGCAGACGTTCGGCTCACGCTTTTCCTCGCCCCCGACGAGCAGCTGTTGCTTCTCGTTCGTGGATTGGAGAAGTACCACTCCAAAACGCGCTCAATCGCCAACAAAGCCTTTCGGGAGTCGGCGAGGGCGGGCCTGGTGACTGGTCGAGCAAGCTCAGCAGAGGTCAACCCTCGCTACCGGACCCGCGTCGAGAAGGAAGAGGTGGAAGCTGAGTTGCTGAAGGCTCAGCTATCGCAGTACCTTCTCGTCGTGCAAGGTGCGTACTTTCGTGTTTTGTTTCAGATTTAACGCTAACCCCAAGTCGAGAGAACAGAAGACATTGAAGACTGGATCTTCAACCTTGCGGGGGACATCGCTGCCAAACCTGTGAGCTTCTGTTCCCGATGAGTTGCTGACAGGCAAGTACAAGCTTCTGGAGAAATCACACTTGCCGTTCTCAGCCCCCGATCACCCCCGCAAAGCAGTCGAGGCTAGCCCCGCCCTCGAGCTCATGCTTCAGGAGGTCAACGGACTGACTGCATCAGCTGCGAGCGGCATCGCAACTCGATACCCCTCCTTCCGACAACTGATGGAGGCTTACGAGCGCGAAGCGGACTTGAAAGCGGCCGAGAACATGTTGATGGACTGTGAGATCCGCAACTCGAAGAATGGAGCTGCAGCGTCGAGACGAGTGGGACCCAGCTTGTCACGCAAGGTTCATTGGTTGTTCAGAGGCCAAGACCCGTTGGCTCTGCAGTGAGTGTGTAAAACTTTGTTGTATCATGTACCCAAATGCATAATCTATGATGAAGTGGTATGAAGAAAGGGAGGCCTTACTTCTTCTTCTTCTTCGCCGGTGACTCTCCCACCTCAGACTTCCTCTTCTTCTTCTTCTCCTTATCCTCCTTCTTCGGCGTCTTATCCTCCTTAGTCTTAGCCGTCTCCTTCACGTCCTCCTCAGACTGCGGGCGCGCCGCGGGCCCTGGGGTGTCAAACCCGTTGACAGGATTCCTGAACTTCATGTTTGAGGGCATCTTGCGCGTCTTGTTGGGAATCGGGCCAGTACTCCTGTTCTCGCTGTCCAGCTTCTTCTTAGAGCTGGAGATGACATTGTCCTCTTTCGGAGGCTGGAGGATCAAGTGGCGCTTGATCGGTAACGGGGCGCGGAACAGATGTCCACTCGACTTCTTCGGGACAAGCAGGTTCAGGCTGTTCAGATCCGAGATGTCTTCCGACTCTGTGAGCTCATAGGTAGTCGACTTGTGCGTCAGGCGTCCCGAGACCTTGTCACGCTTCATACTCGTAGAGAGCCCAGCCAGATGCGAGGGCTTCAACTGATTTCGTTAGCAATATTCCCTTCGACGACACTCACGTCAACCGGCAGGCGGACCGCCCAGACCTCCAGCCCCTCCTTCGTGTTCAGGTTGTCCCACTCAAACTCGCTATTGTAGTTCACGTTGATGCGGACCTGCTCCATGCCCGGCGGCGGCTCATAGTAAAGCCTCTCTCCGGGCTTGGACTTGCGCGGCTTCTTCGCGGTCGTCGCGACAGGGGCGGCATCGATGTCGTCCGAGTCGACAGAGGAATGAGAAGCGGAGGAAGAGTCCGATGACGAGCTAGGAGCAGGCGAGGGAGCCCTGGCCTTTGACTTCTTCGATGTTGCAGCCATGGTTGTTGTTGAGGTTGCTAGGTGGGAGCTGGAATTGACGGAAATCCTGACTTTCTTGTGGCTTTCCCACGGTCGGCGAGCCAGGCAAGTTCTCTCGATACTAATTATCAGCCGCCATATGTACTCCTGATATCGCTTCGGCTATCGCCACGCGCGGTACCTCCGCACCCATCGGAGCATATGGCGTCAACCGAGTGTCTAGACGCAGGTCATGGCCTACATATCAACACATGCAGCTCTGGGCGGGCATTTGTCATTTCCAAAACATCCTCCGGGCTTTTTAGTCTGCATCCCACAGCGCTATCTCTGAACTTCAGATTCATTTGATGTCATTTTAAACTACAGTCGCACCTATACAATATAAACACGCTTAAGCGTTGTAGGTAGAGGACGAGACGTCGCCAGAGTTGGCGGTCCACTTGAGGTGGATGTCCTCGCCGTCCTTGAGGTGGTCGTTCTCCTGACCGGGCATGACGCGGAAGGTGTGGGCACCGAAGTAGTCACGCTGGGCCTGGATGAGGTTGGCGGGGAGAACGGCAGAGCGGTATCCATCAAAGAACGAAAGGGCACTGCCGTGGGCAGGGATGGGGATACCCCAGAGCGTAGCCTGGGCGTTGACACGGCGCCATCCGGCCTGAGCCTGCTCGAGAGCCTTGGAGAAGAAGGGGGCAAAGATGAGCGACTCGAGGTTGGGGTTCTGGCGGTAGGCAGCGGTGATGTCCTTGAGGAAGACAGACTTGATGATGCAGCCACCACGCCACATGGCAGCGATACCGGCGTTGTTGAGGTCCCAACCGTTGTCCTGCGCGGCCTGACGCATGAGCATGAAGCCCTGGGTGTAGGAGATGATCTTGGAAGCGTAGAGAGCCTGCTCAAGGTCGTCGATGAACTGCTGCTTGTCGCCCTGGAAGGCCTCGTGCTTGGGGCCGGAGACGACCTTGGAAGCACGAACACGCTCGTCCTTGAGGGCAGAGAGACAACGGGCGAAGACGGCCTCACCGATGAGGGTGACGGGGATACCGCGGTCAAGGGCGTCAATGGCGGTCCACTTTCCGGTGCCCTTCTGGCCGGCCTTGTCAAGGATCTTGGGGACGATGGGCTTTCCGTCGGTGTCCTTGAAACGAAGAATGTCGCGGGTGATCTCGATCAGGAACGACTTGAGGACACCCTCCTCCCACTTGGCGAAGATGTCAGCAATCTCGTCCTCGTTGAGACCGAGACCACGCTTGAGGATGTCGTACGCCTCAGCAATAAGCTGCATGTCTCCGTACTCGATACCGTTGTGGACCATCTTGACGTAGTGTCCAGAGCCGGTTCCACCGACCCAGTCGCAGCAGGGCTCACCCTCGACCTGGGCGGCGGTCTTCTGCATGATGTCCTTGATGTGGGGCCAAGCAGCCTCAGAACCACCGGGCATGAGCGAGGGCCCGTTGCGGGCACCCTCCTCACCACCGGAGACACCCATGCCGACAAAGTTGATGCCCTTGGCCTCGAGCTCCTTGCAGCGGCGGATCGAGTCAGGGTAGTGCGAGTTACCACCGTCGATGATGATGTCACCCTTCTCGAGGTAGGGAAGGAGCTGGTCAATGAAGCTGTCAACAGCGGCACCGGCCTTGACGAGGAGCATCACGCGGCGAGGGCGCTTGAGAACCTTGCAGAGCTCCTCGATCGAGTGGCATCCAATGATGTGGGTGCCTGTCGTTAGAAATAGCCGAGCAAACCGGGGACTCACCCTTCGCCTCGTTCGCGAGGAAGTGGTCGACCTTGGAGACGGTGCTGAAAATGTCAGCCCCGACCGCGAACAGTTCCCGAGACGTACCGGTTGTAGCAAGCAACAGTGAATCCCTTGTCGTTCATGTTAAGGATGAGGTTCTGGCCCATGACCGCGAGGCCAATGAGACCGATGTCAGCGCTGCCGGGTCAGCAAGATGAGAGCGACATGACAGCTCCAGGTCAGCAAACTCACACGGCGTCAGACATTTTGTTTAGGATTGATTAGAGAGGGTGAAGAGGAGGATGCTGGAGAGCAATGGAGGAAGGGGAGGTTATAAGATGGGGGGGGAGCAGGTGAGTTGCGGCATTGGTCGAGATGGGATGGGGGTGCGACTATGAGACTGTACGGGGGCAGATTGGGCGCCCTGCCCCGCGCACCCCGGGGCCGAGTCCCCAGCGTGGTGTCGACTAGTCATTCCATCAGGGTCTGGGCGACTGCCGATGGCAACCCTTGGTCATGAGAGCGGAATCCAGGTCCGCTTCATGACGTTGCTGACGCAGCCAGCCACCCCCGGTCCCCCAAGCCAACCGGCTCGGCAGCCGTGCCCGCTCAGGTTTGCTGACGGAATGCTCCTAGGCAGTGGAACCGTATGCTGTCCTCATCTTCACCAAAGCCTGGGAATCATGAACAAAGCCGAGTCCGTTGATGCGCCCTCTTCGTAGAAAAGGTCAGATCTGCACGTCCTCCGTTACCATCGACGACTGTTCGTCCATCAGCTCCGAGGCACCGAGGAGAGGAATCGGAACGCGGTTGCACACAGCACGGAACAACGTGCGGTGCGGTACTAGTGGTCCGCCTCGGGCCAACCATCATGTCGGGCCGGCCATCCGACATTTATCTGGTTTATCTTGGTCTGGCCTGCATCCCTAGTCCAGCGGCAAGTGACGGCTTCCACTGGTGGTACACCCGGCAGAAGGGCAGTATGAGGTGCATGCATGAGCAGCCGGCTGCATATGTGCGCCGTGGGGCTTGGTGCTCATCAGCCAGGCGTGCAGAGCAGCTGTGTGCTTGTGCAGCTTTCGATAACCGAGCTAAAGAGGGCTCCGAATGTGACCGAACATCGGTATACGTGGAACAGGCGGACCGGCTAAGTGCCAGGTTTACCACGGTCGTAGTGTTCCATGTTGTGATGACGTCGGACGTTCACCGATATAATCGGTCTTCCACCTTCTCTGAGTCAGCTGGTCTGTTGCAGTGTCCACGACATCCTCATTCACCATGCCCGTTGAACAGAACGAGAAGAGCGTTATTCTCAAGCACCCTAGTGTGAGCGCAGGTGTGGAAACAGGACAACTGACGGCAGGGCGCTTCGGCTGAAATCTAGTGAGACTGCAGGTTGCAAGCGACATCATGCGAGAAGAGTGAGTGACTGACAGTAGTTACCACGGAGCCACGGTGACTTCGTGGAAGGTGAACGGCCAGGAGCATATCTTCCTGTCGAAGAAGGCTCATCTTGATGGCTCTGCTGCCATCCGCGGTGGTATTCCCATCGTCTTCCCCATCTTCGGACCCCCGCCCTCCTCGCCTCCGGAGTACGCTGCGCTGAAGCAGCACGGCTATGCGAGAAATCAGACTTGGAAAGTCGACAAGGTTGTGCTCGACAACAACGACGGTGTTTCCGTCCGTCTGGTCGCCCCTCCTCCGCCCGACAGCTTCCCTCACCCCGTCACCCTCAGCTACGTCGTCACTTTGGCGGCCCACCAGTTGGTTTCCGACTTGCACGTGCTTAACAAAGGCTCCGAAGACTTCAAGTTCCAGGCTCTTCTGCACACTTATCTCCGCGTTGAGGACGCCTCAAAGATCGAGATCACCGGCATCGAAGCCGGTACCGTGTACAAGGACAAGGTCTTGGACGGCAAGGAAGAGAAAACGCCCCTCGGCCCTCTGTTTGTTGACCGCGAGCTCGATCGCGTCTACCAGAAGGTTCCGTCGCAGGAGATCCGTGTCGACGATATCAACTCTGATGGCGGCTCCGTAAAGGTCCGTTTCAGGGGCTTCCAGGACACCACTATCTGGAACCCCGGTCAGGCGACGGGCAGCAAGATGGCCGACATGGAGGACGGCGGCTGGAACCATTTCATCTGCATCGAGCCTGGATTTGTTTCCGACTGGAAGTCAATCAAGCCCGGAGAGCAGTTCATCGGCCAGCAGGTTCTTACGCTCAACTGACTTCCTGAGCGCTCCAAACTTTAGGACATAGTTTGTACAGCTGTGTGTGTGTACGTGGGAAGAAGTTTCGATGCAGCGACGCGGTACCATGAGTCCCAACTATATTCGACTTCATCCCTCACTACCGTATTTACTGATGCAGTCCGACTAGCCATTTCTAGGGCCAGAGCCTGCCTATCATGCTGGCTCCCTCGAGCTCCCATCCCTTGTTGGCAGCAACTGTGAAGACCTGTTGAGCCGCTTGGGTAAGGAACAGTGGCGTGTTAACTCGCTTGCCCTCGCTTAGGACAGTATTCAAGCTCGCGAGTGTGGCGGCCACGGTTGGCTGGTCGGGGACTGGCGAGTGCTTGTCGGGGAAGGAAAGCTCGTCTTTGAAGCGGACGAGTGGCTTCGAGGTCGCCGCGGACGTGCCCACCACCTTGAACACGTCGTTCAGGTCCATGCCTTTGCATCTAGCAAACGCAAGGGCCTCAGCTGCCGCCACGATGTACACGCCGTTCAACAGATCTGCGACTGTTCTGATGGCCTCTTCTCCTCCTGGCTTTTGCGCCTCTCCCTCTGCCTCTTCAGTCGTTCCCTGCTCAGCCACGCTTCGGCCACCCATGCGCTCCCAGAGCATGACCACGTTTCCGTCATCTTCTTTGCCCAGACCTGCCGACAGGGCTGCGGTGAAGACCTGTTCAGCGACAGCAGAGAGCGGGGCGTGAAAAGCTGCCAGCTTGGCTTCGTCCATGACGATTCCGGCATCCTTGTGGATAATTGTCATGGCAGATTTGGGTATGCCGTCGCGCTGCAGCTGCCACGGAACACGGTTCCCGACTGAAAGCGTCAGTCTTCTGCGCACGCACTTCGTCGCTCACACATGAAGCTTGAATCCTTCAAAGCGTTGTACAGCTTGCGAGGATTCACTCCAAGGTTGGCGCCGAGCGCCATGGCCTCGCTGAAAGTCAATATTGTGCTCGTCCCCTGCCTACGTACCCGGACACTGCGATGTGAATAGCGCAGAGAACTTGGTTGATGAGTTTGAAGTTGCTGGCAGAGCCAACGTCGCTGCCTACAATAGCCAATGACCCCGCCGGCGGATTGGTTAGGGCCTCGAGCACCGGCTGAGCGACCTTGATGGCAGACTCAGTGCCTGACACCATAATGCTGAGCTGCCCCTGGGCAGCACGGGCGAAGCCACCAGAGACTGGCGCATCGACTAGCTGATCAAGTCAGACTCGGGTCAAAGAACAAAGGTTGGTGCACTCACACCGATGTTCTTCTGCAAGTCGTCGAGACGCCTGCGGAGCTTCACCTGAAAGCTGGGGGGGACTGTAGAAAAGCAAATGACGGAGCTTCCAGCTGGCAATGCTAGAACAAGTCAGCAGCAGGATCATCGAATCTCAACCCACCAGCAGCCGCTCCATCGGCACCGAACAACACTTCGTCCACTTGAGCAGCATTTACAACCATGAGCCCCAGCACCTGAACATTCTCCGCAGCTGCCGCTGGCGTGGCGCAGGCCGTGATGCCATGCCCCTTGGCCTTCTCTAGGGACGGCTGGTATACGTCAAACGCCTTGACCGCGAAGCCGCGGGTTACGAGGTTCTGCCATCAGAAGCAACGCGCAGTGTTACCCACCGTCGACATCCCCGCCCCCATGGCCCCCAAGCCGATCCAACCAACTTGAACGCCGGTCATCCTAGTGTCTGTCTTGCTTGTCTGTCTTGCTGAGTTGGAGGAAGTGCAGTCGGAACAACGCCCACCCAACATCGATGTTCATATGTCTCTCCGCCCATATGTCTCTCCGCCTCACAACGATCGCCAAGCTCCGGATCGGGAGTCGGTACCGTACGGCAACTCACGGTAGTCCAATGCACCTACCGCCGGCCCGGCGCTGGCAAAGGAACACCACATGTCGGCCGAATGTCCAGGCTAAAAATGGGCCGAGGTCAGAGTGTTACGTAACACTCTGTCCCCAAAGGCGTCCATATATTTATCACGCTCGTTTCAGTGAGTCCCAGGTTTCCCACGGTCTAACGCCAAGCCTAGCCCGATCTTGCTCACGTGAATTGCAGCGACTGAGGCCAGACAGCTGAGGCAGAGGGTGGAGGCGAACAGATGAAGAGCTACAGGAAAGCTAGTAAAGCCAACAGAGATGCCAATAGAGCCGGATCCTCAGTGAAGCCAGTGAAGTGAAGAAGATCGAAAGCATCGAGGGTCACGTGAGAGTGACGCTGCCCACGGCAGAAGCGACCGTGGGAAAATGCCGCTGAGCGTGGCGCAGTACTTTTTAAACTCCAAGAGCGAGGAGCTCACAACACGTTGACTTTCACGTGATGGACCTGTTCACCCGTGGGAGACTTTGAATTTAGCATAGCCTTGCTCCGACTTCGAGGTTGAGAATCCAAGTGTCCTCGATGGAACTATAAAGTGTCCTCGATGGAATTAACCGTGAGAATCTTGGGCTCAGTGGTGCGGTGGGGCGGCTTCCGAAATCCAGTGAACGTCGAGGTTCCAGAGCTTCCAGGTTCCGAAGTCCACACTGTTGGGTGGCTTTCAATGCCTCCTTGAGTGGTGAAGACCGTATATCGCCCACTTCTGATCCGTTTGAGCTGATTTTTCACGGCGATCGATCAGGAGGGGCAGATCTCCTCGTCCATGCGCCTTCCCGGTGCCCATCTGGCCTCTTTCGAAAGCTACCACCAGTGGCTGGGAGCTTCGGAAGCTGCCGACAAGGAACGGCCTTTCGTCCCATTATGCAACGGCTAACCACGTAGGCACTGCGGTTCTTAGCCAGCTCTGAGGTTAGCTACCCCCCGCTCGACGGTGCCCTGCTTCCATACAGGGACAGATGGGCCAGTTACACGTCCATTGAGTCCACACTGGCTATCGCCCAGTATACACGTAGTATGCAGCCCCACGCAGTGTGGAGCGCTCGCCCTCTCACTCTCTCCCACAACACGGCAACAAGGCGAAGCCATACCTACCATCTGAGAGGAATCTTGTCTCGGAGCAATCGGGCTACAGCACTTTCAACGATGGGCACGCTCGGCCTGCAGCTTCACATCCTGTCCAACGCTCAGGGGCCTGTCAAACGACCCAACAGCATCCCAGAACTGCGAAGAGCTCCCCAAGAGTCCCAAAGGGGCCACAATTCCAAGGGCCTTCCTAACCCTCTGAAGGCTCAGTTGCCAGCAGCTCTGGCAGTCCATGGAAAGCAATTTACCGACGGGTGTGAAACGTCAGGTTACACATCCCTGAACGCTTTCATGTACTGCTGAACCGAGCTCAACGAGGCATCTAGGTGAGGCTGAAGACCTACATCAGGTGGGGTTAAAGTCCCAAATGAGAGATATCGCGGTCAGGCTGAGGCACTTGACCAAACTTGGAAAAGTGCTTTAAAAGTTTCCACGATGCAAGGTCGATTCCGAGGAGCTCCGCGAACCGAATCTGTTCTGTCTCGAGGTCGTCCCTGACGGCATTTAAAAGTTTCTCGGGGGGATCAGCGTGGCAAATGGCTCTACAGCCGGTCGGATGCGGGGTCAACTGCCGGAAACAATCGCTTGAGCGGTTGGTTTCAAAACTTTACTACAGAGTTCCCACCGTTTGGGTACCGGCCAAACTTTCACCACTTCAAATTGATGTGCACGCTAGGTCCAGCAGCCAGCAATATTCCCGTAAGCGTTCAAGCTGCCCATCGCGGACCGCGCGAGGAATGGCTTCTGGTCAGCTGCGAGCACCTGGACGCCCAGGCTGGCTACGTGCTTTCATGCCGTCGGAGTTCCACGGATTGAGGATGCTGAGCTCGAAGTTGAGCTCTTTCAGTGTGCACGCACCGGCTCACAGGCGCAAACCCGCCAGCTCCCACCAGCTCACAAGTTCGACCCGGAGTGGGACTGTCAGCGAAAATTCGTCAGCATGCCGTTGCTCAAACTTGGCAACCTGGAAGGCTTACTTGCTGTTGCAGGCTTCCACTCCTAGAGGCCGTGAGCAGCCTTACAGGCGCTTGGAGGTCCAGGAGGAGACAAGACCGACCAGGTTATGTCCGGGTTCATGCCTACCTTGACTTTCTTCGCATTGATGTGTCAGCAAGGAGGCAGGAACACGAGTAAGAGGAGGCGGCGAGGGATGGACATGTTGGACATGAATTGAGGGCGTACTTTGCACGGCATCGTCTCTACGGTTAGTTTATGCATGTTCTTCATGTCAGGTCCCTAAGCCCTCAGTATTAGGGAGGGCGGCGACAGCACG
>BCLU01000008.1:497594-791742 GCA_039545375.1 Trichosporon faecale
TACGGTTAGTTTATGCATGTTCTTCATGTCAGGTCCCTAAGCCCTCAGTATTAGGGAGGGCGGCGACAGCACGTTGGTAGAGAAGTTAGGACAAGCGAGGTGCAGAAAGTCTAAGCAGAGGGATTAGATGTGACGGTAGAGTACCCGCCCCAGACCTGTACGACTTTTTCGAGCTCGTGCTCTTCAGTACTCTGGCAGCTATAGAAAGCCCAGTAGGGCTAGGTGCTTCGTCGAGGAGAGCAAGTTCAGAAGCCTTTAGGGGTTGTACCCGGCATCTCTGACCTTGCAATCATAGCATGGCTGGACAAATGTGGAAAGCCACTCAGAACTTAGCTGGAAGTGGAGATAGCCAGAAATCGCGGGCGCCGGAAGACTCGGCTAGATTCGAGGTTTCCACACTCGATCCCAAGTGGAAATGGGAGCTTTCCTTTAATCTCAACGCTTCCCAAGGCTTCTCGCGGATGACAGGGCACCGCAAAAGCTCTCGGCTGTTACGATCCTGAGGGAGAATCCAGGCTGCGACTTGCAAATAGGATCCGAAGTGCTCGGCATTGGAGGAAGCCTTCCTTTGCCTAGTTCCTTGCCTTTCCACGAGGGAACTTGGCGGAGTGCTTACCATCCAGTCTTCCACGGGTGCGCGCCCCCCAGCCAGTCTGTTTCTGATTTCCCATGCGTGACAATTGCCTGTGAGGCTTCGCACGGGTGTCTGAGCCTGGGTAGCATGGACAGACCTCAAGCAGAGAAGCTGGACGATATGTGAGAGACCCGGTTGGAGCTCGCCGTTCGCAGATTCAAGCTTTCCCACGGTCATTCTATCTTGGATCGGAGTGTTGCGATCACGTGACCTTCATCCGTTCTGGTAAGCGTCAAGTTTCCCACGAACGCTCCGCTGTCACGTCTAGCTTCCCACGGGTGATCCCCAATCACCTTCCAAGTGAGGCTTTCCCACGGGCGGCTTACAACCATCTCGAGTGTCGTTGCTAAACTGGTGTTGGAGCCTTGGTGAACCTTGGATCCAAACCGGTGGGCCATGGGCACGGTAGTGGCTTAATGCGCCTCCATTGTTCGACTCGGAACAGGTCGAGTCACCGATAAGCAGCCCACGGTTCAGAGGCGTCCATACGCGGCGATTCATTTGATACATCTTGTGCGTACCGCATACTAAACTTCATAGTGTACAGAGTGGAAGAACAAAGAGCAAGATGGCGGACGTTTTACGGGGAGCTTGGGAGGGGGTTTGCTGTTGCCAACAGGACAAACAGGTACTGTCAGAATCTTGTCTAAGGCGGGCAACAACCGGTTACAGAAGGGCGGCCACGGCAAGGGCAGCGGCAGCAAGCGCTCCCGAACGAGCAAGAACGGGAGAAGCCCCGCTGTTCTGGCCACTGGCCGTCGCGCTAGGAGCAGCGGAGCTGGAGGCGTGGGTGTGGTCGCTGTGGCCATCGCTGCTTTCAGAGGAGTTGCTCTGGGCACCAACGGCCGCGTCGTTCTTGCAGGTCTCGTTCGCGGGGACCTGGAAGTCTGAGAGGAGGACGAGGTCGGAGCACTGGTACAGAGCTCCGTCACCCTGGGACGTTAGGAGGTTCGGCCGGTGGTCACTTACCCCACTGAAGCGGACCTGGAGCGTAACCTCTGAGCCATTCTTCAGGTCCAAGCCCAAGGACGTGAAGTCGACGTTCCAACAGGCTTCGCCCTCGGGGACTTGGAAGAAGTTTGTCAGGTGAGGGATGCTCGTTCCGTTCGAAGTCTTGTTGAAGTCGTCAAAGGTCTTGGGGTCGGTGCTGAGGGAGACAAAGGCATCGATGGTAGCCTTCTTGTGGTGGTTGTTAATCCAGACAGGGCCCTTCAGCGGGAACGGCTGGCGCGTGGCAGCCGTGGCAAAGCCACCGCAGAACTGTGTCTCCTTGTCCTCGTCAAAACCGCGAGTCTCGGGGTAGTCGAGAGTGAAGTGCGCAGTAGCCATAGAGGCGGCCAGGGCGGTGGTGAAGAGAGTCAGCATGCTGGAGTAGTAAGGAGCAGGGGTGGTGAACTGGACCTCATGCTTGGGCTGCCCATTATAAATAGATGCTTGGTGGCTTGGTGAGACACCGATGGCGAGGGGATATGGTATCGACCCAAGCCGCAATTGGCTGATAGTGCCTGCCAGGCACGTTGATATGCCGCATCTCAGCGAGGCAAAATCGGGCCGCGGTGAGGCGTTTCGCGCTACACAGAGACTTTTAGGGCTGACGCACGTGACCTCTACTAAATGGCTCACTCGTTCGTCAGCCGCGCTGCGCAGTAATATTCACAAGTGTTTTCATCATGCAATGTCCATGGATTATTTAGGCGGGGTACATCTGGGGGAGGTGGCGGGAGATGATGAGGCGCTGAATCTGAGAGGTTCCCTCGTCTGTGAACGTCAGCGTTTATCGCACTGCGGGCCACTCACAGAGCTCAAAGATCTTCGAGTCACGGAAAAGCTTCTCCATAGGAGTCTCCGTGTTGAAACCAATACCGCCAAAGACTGATGTGAGCAGATAGCGTGGAGCTTGGACGCACCTTGGATACCGAGGCTCGCGTTCTCGACGGCGGCCTTGCTGGCCATGAGCTTGGCGAGGGAAGCGACATAGGCTGAAGCGTCAGCTGAAGTTCATATACACGGCACATACTGTTGCGCTCTCCCTGGTCACGGACCCAAGCGCCGCGCCACGTGAGTCCACGGGACGCCTCGACATTGAGCGCCATGTCGGCAAGCATGAAGCCGACACCCTGGTGGTTGATGATGGGCTTGCCCATGGTCTGGCGCTCCTGGGCGTACTTGGTAGCCTCCTCGAGGGCACGCTGAGCGAGACCGACAGCTCCAGCAGCGACAACAGGACGGCTGACATCAAAGACGCCCATGGCGATCTTGAAGCCTTCCCCGGGCTTGCCAACGACGTTCTCCTCGGATACGACGACGTCCTGGAAGTTGACCATACGGGTGTCGGAGCAGCGCTGACCCATGTTGATCTCCTTCTTGCCGGGAGCGACGCCGGGAGTGTCAGCCTCGACGACGAATCCGGTCATGCGCTTGTTGACGGGGGCGGTGGGGTCGGTAACGGCGAGGACGAAGAACCAGTTGGCGTGGCCAGAGTTGGTGATCCACATCTTGGTACCGTTGATGACCCACTTGTCACCTTGCTTCTCGGCCTTGGTCTTGATGGAAGCGACGTCCGAGCCAGCTCCGGGCTCCGTGACAGCGTATGAGGCGACCATGCACTCCTCGGTCATGCGGCCGAGGTACTTCTTCTTGAGAGCCTCCGATCCAGCGATGATGACAGGGGTCTGTCCAAGACCGTTGGCAGCGATAGCGGTTCCGATACCGGAGCAGCCAAAGGCGATAGACTCCTGGATGAGGACTTCGTCAAGAACGCCGAGACCAGGGCCACCGCAAGACTCCGGGACGTGGGTGTTCATGAGACCAAGCTCGTGAGCCTCCTTGAGGATAGGCCACGGGTACTCCATGGTGCGGTCATACTCGGCGGCAACGGGGACAATCTTCTCGCGAGAAAAGTTCTGAGCGAGCTCGTGGATGGCAGCCTGCTCGTCACTGAGAGTGAAGTTGATACCCTTCACGTCGGAAGGCGTCGAGTAGGCGCGCTGAGCGACGCGGCCATGGGCGGCGGCAGCACGGGGAAGGCGAAGGGCGTTGCGAGCAAGGCCAGACTTGGCGAGCATGATGGCGGCGAAGATACAGAGAGTGGTGAGGCGGTAAGGCAGTTGAGCTTTCGAGAGTGCGGTGACTTGTTTTAATTGAACTGCAACGACGTTGATCGGCAAAGCTCGTTACCGGTGTTACCGTCCACGTGTCGAATCGGCCCTGTTGTTGACGCGCAGGCGCCCGGCCGATGACGAAACAGAGCTCTGCAAATGTCCTTCGTCTGCACATTTGCATCGCTACGTACACCGCATTGGAAGCGGACGGACGCGGCGCAAAGAGCGGATTGGGCTGTTTCGGTGCAACTTGTATCGCCCTGCACCGCGACAACCAACGGTGGGCTGAGGAAATGATGGCGAGCTCTCACCGGTGAAGATTAATTCCCGACCACGGACCGACTCTGGTTCGAGAACAAGGCAGGTGCCTGCACGTGGTGCTGGTTACGTAACAACAAGTCGCGTCACCTACCACGACCTCCACTTGCGCGTAGTTGATTTGTGTTGGTGTGAGCCACTCCATCCACTGACTACCACACCTCACTCGCCATGGTTCAGGCTCAAGAGCCTTCTGCGAAGAGGCGAAAGGTAGACGGAGGCGCAGGTGACGATAGCTATCCGAGCGACTTTCAAGACCTTCTGGAAGCTGAGAATGACCAAGGAGGTACGCGAACACTGGCACACCGAGCGCTGACTGGAGACTCCATCGAGACTGAAGATGCCTGGCCGCGACCGGCTCTGCCCAAGGTCAATCCCGCAACAGACACGCTAGGTGAGCATCCGATTTGCATCGATTCACTCACCAAAGTTTTCCAGCAGATTGAAGTCGCAGAGTCGTCGCACCCCCAGTTTGGACCGACCTTGAGGCTGTTCGGTGTGACAAAGAGTGGCAACTCGATGCTGGCTCACGTTCATGGCTTCCGACCTTACTTTTATGTCGCTGCTCCCAGCGGGTTCCTTCAGTCCGACTTGACGCCTCTGAAGGATACACTGAACGTGAGTGCGGAGCAAGGAAGTCGGTGCTGACCATGACAGTCCGCTCTGCAGACCGGGAGCCTGGCCGTTTCCGACTGTGAAATTGCGAATCGCAAGTCGCTTTGGGGGTACAAGGGCGATGACAACGTCCCGTTCATCAAGATTGTGTGCAACGAGCCCAAGGCGCTTCCGAAAGTGAAAGATAAGTTCACACTTGGTTTCGGCGTGCTGACCCCGGTGCACGTCTCTTCGAACGAGGACAGGTTTCTTTCAAGGACTCTTTCAACCAGGAGACGATGACGTACGAGAGCAACATCCAGTTTCCTCTCCGTTTCATGATTGACACAAAGGTGTGTGGCCCGTGGGGGTAACCGCTGACGCATAGCTCGTCGGCATGAACTGGGTTGAAGTCCCGGCAGGAAAGTACTCGGTTCTCCGTGGATCAGAGAAGCGCTCGCGCTGCCAGTTGGAGTTCACCATGCAGTGCGTTCACACTCGCAGCTCTGTGTGCTGACGCCAACAGCTACTCGGATCTGGTCTCCCATGCTCCCGAGGGCGACTGGCTGACGATCGCGCCTCTGCGAGTCCTCAGTTTCGATATCGAGTGTGCTGGTCGAAAGGGAATCTTCCCCGAAGCCAACATCGACCCGGTCATTCAAATCGCGGCTATGGTGACGCGGCACGGAGAGAAGAAGCCATTCGTCCGCAACGTTTTCACCCTCAACACATGCGCCCATATTGTCGGTGCGCAAGTGAAGCAGTTCATGGACGAGCGACAGCTTTTGTTGGCGTGGAGAGACTTTGTTCAGGAAGTGGACCCGGATCTGGTGATCGGATACAACATTGCCAACTTCGACCTACCGTACCTCCTTGACCGTGCGAAGGCGCTGAAGATCCCGGACTTTGCATACCTCGGCCGTCTTGAAGGTGAGTACGAGCGTCTTCAGCGTCTGATGAATTCAGGTGTTCGCTCCGAGGTGAAGGATACGCATTTCTCGTCGAAGGCGTTCGGTCAGCGTGACTCCAAGGCAGTCAATCTGGATGGTCGTCTGCAGATGGACATTCTGCAGGTCATCCAGCGCGACTACAAACTTCGAAGCTACACGCTGAATGCGGTGTGTGCTCAGTTCCTAGGAGAGCAAAAGGAAGACGTCCATCACTCCATCATCACCGAGCTACAGAACGGCACCGCCGATTCACGCCGTCGCCTGGCCGTTTACTGTTTGAAGGTGAGTGTATCTGCGTGATCTATGCTGACGGAAAGGATGCGTATCTCCCTCAGCGGCTCCTTGACCGCCTCATGTGTCTCGTCAACTACACCGAGCTGGCTCGTGTCACTGGCATCCCCTTCAACGATGTGTTGACTCGTGGTCAGCAAATCCGTGTCATCTCACAACTCTACCGAAATGCCAAGGACAAGGGCTACCTGATTCCCGCCATGCGCAGCGAGGGCACAGATGAGCAGTACGAAGGCGCGACCGTCATCGAGCCCTCGAAGGGTTACTATGACACGCCGATTGCTACGCTCGATTTCGCCTCGCTCTATCCGTCTATCATGATGGCACACAATCTGTGCTACACCACACTCGTGGACAAGGCGACGATCCAGCGATTGGGCCTCGTTGAGAACGAGGACTACGTGCAGACTCCGAACAACGGTCGGTGAGATCAGTGCGACGCGAGCTGACGGCAGATTTCTTCATGACAGAGAAACGGAGGAAGGGCCTGCTGCCGCATGTTCTGGAGAACCTTCTTGGCGCACGTAAACGAGCGAAGGCAGACCTCAAGGTTGAGAAAGACCCGTTCAAGCGTGCAGTCTTGGACGGACGACAGCTTGCGTTGAAGGTACAGTGCCTCAACCTCACCGATGCTGACATGACCGCAGATCAGTGCCAACTCCGTGTATGGCTTCACGGGTGCCACCATCGGAAAGCTCCCCTGTCTGGCCATCTCGACATCTGTGACAGCGTACGGACGTCAGATGATCGACATGACGAAGCGCGAGGTTGAGGCCGAGTACTCTATAAAGAACGGGTACGAGCACGACGCACAAGTCATCTACGGAGACACGGACTCGGTCATGGTCAAGTTTGGGTGTCCGGATCTGCCGACAGCCATGCGCCTGGGAGCTGAAGCCGCCGACTTGGTTTCCCAAAAGTTCAAGAAACCAATCAAGCTCGAGTTCGAAAAGGTTTACTTCCCGTATCTACTCATCAGCAAGAAGAGGTACGCCGGTCTCTATTGGACTCGGCCGGACAAGTATGACAAGATGGACACGAAAGGAATCGAGGTGAGCCAGGCTGCCTGTTGAGCTAATTTTTTAAGACCGTCCGCCGAGACAACTGTCGTCTGGTGTCGACGATGATTGAAACGTGTCTGTACAAGATGCTCATCGACCGCGACGTGAAAGGGGCAGAAGAGTAGGTTGCGACCGACGCTGGGCTCTGACAGGCAGATATGTGAAGCAGACGATCGCCGACCTTCTCCAGAACAAAATCGACATGTCCCAACTCGTCATTACCAAAGCACTAGCCAAGCTCGGTTCGTGCCCAGAGTGAACAAAGCTGACACCAGATTACGCTGGCAAGCAAGCTCATGTTGAGCTCGCAGAGAGGATGAAGAAGCGAGACGCTGGTTCCGCACCGGCTTTGGGAGACCGTGTGGCGTATGTCATCGTCAAGGGCATCAAGGGCGCTGCCGCGTATGAAAAGTCGGAGGACCCTCTCTACGTGTTGGAGAACAACGTTCCCATCGACACTCGCTACTACCTGGAGAACCAGCTTTCGAAGCCGCTGATGCGTATCTTCGAACCCATTCTGGGCACCCGAGCTAACAGTTTGCGTGCGTTGTCATGCTTCGGGGACCAAGCTGACAACAGTGTCCGGTGAACATACTCGCAGCATTCAGATTGCCACGCCGACCGTGGGCGGTCTCATGAAGTTTGCAGTGAAGACGGCGACGTGTCTTGGATGCCGAACCCCGCTGAAGGGCTCGAAGGGTTTGTTCGCGTTGGTGGGATGTGACTGACTCTATCGCAGAGAGCGCTGTGTGCGTGAACTGTCGCCCGAAACTGCCCGAGCTGTATCAAAAGCAAGTGGATGTGACGTCCGAGCTGCAAGTGGACTTTGCTCGCCTGTGGACGCAATGTCAGCGTTGCCAGGGGTCGTTGCACCAGGTGAGTGGCTCCAGCACGCATGCTTTCTTACAATCAGGACGTGATCTGCACTTCTGCGGATTGTCCCATCTTCTACCGCCGCACGGCGCGTCAGAAGGAGGTGACCGCGGCGAACGCTCAGCTCGATCGGTTCAACGCGGAGCTTGCATGGTGAAGAATAATGTTTCTTGTAACATAGCTGCATATGTACACAATGTCAATCCTAATCACACCATGGAGATGCTCTCGAACCCAGACCTGCCGAACCTGATCCAACCCGTATTGCCGCAGTCATTGACAGCGACCACCAACGCACGGTCGCCGTTGCGGAGCACGCCCATCGGGTTCGGGTTGCGTTTAGGTGGTGCGGACGTTAGACCCAAAGACACGAGCAGCTGCTTGTAGAAGGGAAGGTCCTGGCCATCCGCGGGGCGGGACTGCGCCTTTGGCTTGTTGTATTGAGGCCCAACGCGGTTCGCAGGTCCGGTCGGCTCGTCCGCAAGCATGTTGAAGACCTCATCGAGCTGTTCCAATGTGGGGAAGGGGGTGTCCCGAGACCTGCACGGTTAGCGCTGACTGCAATGACCGACTCACTCTACCACGGCCACAGTGTACTCTGGCTTCTGACGCTCCAGTCCCTCCTCGCTGCCCTTGTCCCAGTTGTTCTTGCTCCAAGTAGTTGCGGGCTTCCAAACGTGATAGAACGGCAGGTATGGGTTGCGCGCAAGGCTGTCATACACGGTAGTCTCTTCGAACGCTGGTCGCCGGGGGACAGGGTTCTGATGGCCCGCAGGGATGCAACGGAGGGAAGCGAACAGAGATGCTGAGGGTTAGCGACGTCAACCAGAACTACCCACAATACGTCTGACCATTCCAGTCACGAAGGGCGGTGCCTTTGAATGGGCTCGCCAGGGAGAGACCGACCCGAGTGAGAAGGCGAATCGGTAACAGAGTACCGTCGATCAGTGTTCGGACAATGCGCGCCAAGGCTTCTCCGGCTGCTCGAAGGACCATGCCGAATGAACCTTCAGACTTGGAAACCGAGTCCTCCGGCGTCAGGAAGTAGGACGGAATGAACCGTCTCACTCGCTGGACGGTGTAGCCTAATCTCCGCAGATAGGCAAAAGCCTGAATCATCAGCACGGCGGGCCTCTTTGCTGCAGCTCACCTGGTATCGCTGCCATGTCAGGCCGTCCATTCCCATGAAAGCGCCGTACACCTCCATGACGCTCATCTCCACGGCGCCCTTGATGCCGAACTCGTTGTCGCTCCACGACCCAATGCCCTCCTCTTCCTCCTCCGCGTTCGCCGGGGTTCGCCCGTTCCAGATTTGAAGTGAGCCCCTTTCCGTGAGATAGATCGCCTCCTCTGGGAGTAGCTGCACACGGGCAGCAGACTTGCCACCGTCTCGCACCGAACGGACTGAGACACCCATAGTGTCAAGAACGTGACCGCGGGCCACAACAAGCCGGGGATACTGCGATTCGGGCGTAACAATCGCATGAGAGAGAGACTTCCTGCGAGGAGCCGTCAGTAAGTGGAGTACTTTCATACGCACGAAGACATGCCGCGCACACCCTGCAGTGCGTCGAAGAGCGCCTGCCTGCTGTTCTGCAGCATCATTTCCTGCAGGTTGACCGTCTCCTGAAGCGGCTCGAAATCCTTCTCTCCACGCTTCGGAATGGTGATCTTCGGGCGTTGAACTTCTGCACCGTCAATGATCTCGGAGGGAGCGAGCTGGATCTTGCTGAGCAGTCAGTATAACATTGCGCATTCTGGTCATACCTGGCGAACCCTTGAATGAACGCTACGTCGAGGCGAACATCGTCCTCGTCGTCGCCCTCCTCACCAGCGCCAGCCGGTGGCGGGTTGCCGGCAGGTCCCTTGGGCTTCGGAGAGCTCGATGCCGCTGTGCTTTTCGGTTGCGCACTCGCTGGGGCTGCAGACATGATCGGAAAGGTTGACGTTAGAACACCAGACAAAAGTTGTTATTTGTGCAGACTCGAAAGTGGACATTTGAACGGGGGCCCCACATCAGATTTAATCCCGCCGTAGACGCTAGCTAGATGTTACAGAACTCATGGTCTCGTCTATGTAAGTGTATGTGTAGTGTCCCGGAAGATTAGCCCTTGTAGCTCATGGCCTCGCGGTCGTCGGCATTGAGACGAGCCCACTCCAGGCAGAGCCTGTAGAGGTAGATCTCCATGTCGAGTTTGCGGCCGATCTTGAACATCCATTCGCGGCCGGCTTCGGCGATCTTGCGGAGCTCGGCGTCAGTGTCGAGCTTGTGCGTGTGGTGTCCCGCCGATTGGAACTGGTCCCTCGTGGCATTGGCCGCGTTCAGCATGGAAGGCGTGGCACCGGAGAAGTACGCGTAAATGTTGTAAATCTCGTTGTAGGCCTGGGACACCGGGATGTAGTGAAGCCAGGGCTGGATCCACTCTGACATGTACTCAGTGTACACCGTCGTCTTCATGACGGCGCTCTTAGACTTGAGGAGGGCAGGGAATCGGGCAGAGTAGCCCATGCCGTCGAGGTCGATCAGGTACTTGTGGCTCCAGTTCTCGCCGAGCGGGACGGCGTCGGCGAAACGGTGGTCCTTGCGCATGCGATCACACCCGCCAGGGTACTGCACGCAACCGACAGCCCTGGTGAACGCGACGTCCATGATTTCCTGGTTGAGCTCGGAGAGCGGAACAGGGGCGGAAATGAAGTTGTCAGTGCCGGGCGGGTCCGCGAAAACAATCGTTTTGTTCGTGTTGGAGTGGTCTGACGCCATCTTGATCAAGCGGTGGCGCTGGTACTGGGGGAGGTAACCAGGGGGGGAGGAGCCACCTCCGGTAGTCGCACCGCGCCAGAAGATGTCGTCAGACTTCTCCTCCCAAGGCACCTCCATGTCGTCGACGTCCTTGGGCTCGTGTAACCACCACCAACCGTAGGCGTACAGCTTTGTTGGGAAGTAGTAGTAGTGGCTAGGGATGAGAATGTCACCAAAGCCAGACCCCTTGGCGGGCGAGAACATTGGGTAAAGAGCGTGGATAGTGCGCCAGTCGGAGAAGAAGTGACCCTGGTTGTAGTGCGCCCACGGGCGGTCGCAGAAGTCAAATTTGTCATCGACGTCCTTGGCGAAGACGAAATCGTCGTCCACGACATCGGTAGAGACACCGGCTTTGGCGAGACGCGAGATCGGAACCTGGCTCTCCTTCAAATGGGCGTGCAGCGAGCTGAAAAGTCGTCGAGCCTGCGAAGAAGGGTCACAGGTGCGGCGATACGCCTCCCAAACACTGCCATCGGCGCGCCAGTCGGGAATGAATTCGCCGCCGAGAACGTGCTTGATCCCCTCTGCAAATGTCAGCTTTGGCCGTTTGCGCATGCTCACTGGAAGTGTCAGCGGTCAAGTTGTGGTACCGCTGTTCCTCCCACGGAACAAGGATACGGCCCTCGGCCTTCTCGTTGATGGGGAAGTCCATGTTCGGCAGCTTGCTCTGGAACTTGGCCAGCATCGTGCTGAAGCCGACAGCACGAGCACCGACCTCCGAGTCGACGAAGCCCTTCGAGACATCAATGAGTCGAGTCGTGCCGTTCTCGATGCGGACCAGGTCGACGGAGGGAAGGTAACCGACGTCGATGCAGCGCTGTCGAATTTCGGCACCGGTGAAGCGCCAGAAGGGCTCGAGATCATTGACTAACTGGTCGTACTCGTCCACCATGATTGCCTTGTGCTCCTTGGCAAACTCCCACCAGTCGTCGAACCCCTTCGGCGGGTCGCGCTTGTACCGACGACGGTACTCGGCGACGGCCTCACGAAGAGTCTTTGACTGGCCCTTGACCTTGCGTTCGAAGGCCTCCTGGGCTTCGGCCATCAGCTTGGGAATCGGGTGCTGGATCGGGGGGTGAGGAGCGTTCGCCTTGCCCCTAAGGAATGTCGAACGGAGGACGGATGATGATGCTGTCGTCCATCGTCGGGTCGTGGAGAGCGAACTGGGGAAGAGAACGTGCAGAAGCACGATGAGGGCGACGAATCCGCCTGCGACGGCGGCGACGCGGCCTCTCGGGGAGAGACTCTTGAACTGCCGCATTGTGTATGCGTGTGTTGTGTGAAAGCAACACAAGTCGGCAGGAAAAATGTGATGTGGAAGACGGAGTGGAAGTTACAGCGGGACATGTGCACGGGAGGACCCCAATCTACGGCTCGACGCGCGCGGACTCAACCCTGATCGACAGACAAGGCACAGAGGGTGGCCTCACAAGGTCACACATGCCAGTCTGGCTTTTGGCTCTGAATTCAGATGACCTCGTTACCAATCCTCTGTCAATATCGTCAACTCTGCATGCACCTATCCCCGAGCTATCTGACAGTCGACTCTCAGAGGTGCAGAACTGCATTGGGGAAACCACACCAAGGCGGAGTTGCTATACATCAGCCGTCCTTGAGTCTTTCAAAACCATCGCAGTGTCGTTTCCCAGCCTTGGAACATGAGAGAGGATCACCTTTCGTATCCTCTCACAACATAAACTAGCATCAAAATTCGCCCGATCGCTCTTGCGCTACACACGGCGTTCCTGTGCAGCCGGATACCACTTCCGCATGCATGGCGCGGCTCTGAGCTGCAGCTGACAGCATGGCCGCTCCGGATTGTCTGCTGATGCAAAGTCCTTACCCACATGGCATACACGTGATAAAACAGCCGAGATTCCGATCGACTCGGATAACGTCCGTCTTTCGACCGAAATAAAAGAGCCAACGGCGGTGTTGCTATTTCTCAACCAAAAGTCAACATCATGTTCATGCTCCAGCTCGCCGCCAGGCGGAGACTACCCCACTTTGCGCGCGCCTACGCGACGACCTCGACCCCGCAGACGCTCGTCGAGAAGATCGTGCAGAAGTATGCGGTCGACCTCCCTGCCGGCGCCAAGGTCAGGTCGGGCGACTATGTCATGATTCGCCCGGAGCATGTGTATGTATGGGGCAGATTTCCGAGGCTGATCGTCAGCATGACGCACGACAACACGGGACCCGTCATCTCCAAGTTCCTCTCCCTTGACTGCTCCAAGCTCGACAACCCGCGCCAGCCCGTGTACGCGCTTGACCACGATGTCCAGAACAAGTCTGAGACCAACATTAAGAAGTACAACAGGATCGAGGCGTTCGCCAAGGAGCACGGTGTCGACTTTTACCCCGCGGGCCGCGGTATCGGCCACCAGATTGTTGTGGAGGAGGGTTACGCCTGGCCCGGCAAGATGGTCGTCGCCAGTGACAGCCACAGCAACCATTACGGAGGTGTCGGATGTCTCGGTACCGCCATTGTGCGTACCGACGCTGCGTGAGTCTTTAAGGGGAAAAGTTTGTCTGACGTGCAGCGGCATCTGGGCGACCGGCAAGTTCTGGTGGCAGATTCCCCGTGTCATCTCTGTGTCTCTCGACGGCAAGCTGCCCCAGGGTGTCACCGGCAAGGACGTCATCGTCGCCCTCGCCGGTCTCTTCAACGAGGATCAGGTTCTGAACGCCGCCATCGAGTTCACCGGAGACGGCATCAAGCACCTCGCCATTGACGAGCGCCTGACCATCGCCAACATGACTACCGAGTGGGGTGCCGTCGCTGGTGTCTTCCCCGTCGACGAGAAGCTCATTGACTGGTACCGCAGCCAGATTCGCAAGGCAGAGCTTCGCAAGTTCTCGTCGCCTTCGATCCCCTCGACCCAGAACACGGACGTTCACCCCCGCATGAACGAGGAGCGTCTGCAGAAGAGCCTGCAGGAGCAGCTGTCGGCCGACCCCGGTGCTCACTACGCGTCGCGTCTGTCGCTCGACCTGTCCACGCTTGTTCCCCACATCTCGGGCCCCAACTCGGTCAAGGTCGCCACGGCCCTCCCCAAGTTCCTCGAGGAGCCGGTCAAGATCAACAAGGCTTACCTTGTCTCGTGCACCAACTCGCGTGCCTCTGACATCGCCGCCGCTGCCGACGTCCTCCGTGGCAAGAAGATCGCTCCTGGCGTCGAGTTCTACATTGCCGCCGCCTCCAGCCGTGTCCAGCAGGACGCCGAGGCTGCCGGTGACTGGCAGGCTCTGATTGATGCCGGAGCGAAGACTCTTCCCGCTGGTTGCGGACCCTGCATCGGTCTCGGCGTCGGACTCCTCGAGAAGGGCGAAGTCGGTATCAGTGCCACGAACCGCAACTACAAGGGACGCATGGGATCCCCGGACGCCCTCGCCTACCTTGCGTCGCCTGCCGTTGTCGCTGCTTCGGCGGCCAAGGGCTACATCTGCGGCCCTGACTCGCTCGACCTGAACGCCCTCCCCAAGTATGACGTTCCCAAGTTTGCTATCGAGGAGACTCCGGCCCAGTCGGCCCAGCCCGCCGAGACCGGTGCCGAGCCTGAGCCTCTGCTTGAGGGCTTCCCCGAGTACTTTGAGGGCCAGCTCGTTTTCGCGCCCCAGGACAACCTGACGACCGACGGCATGTACCCCGGCAAGTACACTTACCAGGACGACATCACCCCCGAGCGCCAGGCCGAGGTCGTCATGGAGAACTACGACCCCGAGTTTGCCGCGACCATCCGGGATCTCCGCAAGGAATCCCCTACTCCTGTCCTTCTTTCTGGCTACAACTTTGGAACCGGTTCTTCCCGTGAGCAGGCCGCCACCGCGATCAAGAACGCTGGTATGCCGCTTGTCATCTGTGGTTCGTTCGGTGACATTTTCAAGCGCAACAGTATCAACAACGGTCTCATTTGCGTTGAGGCCCCCGAGCTCATCGAGGACCTTACCGCCCGCTTCGCTCAGGGCGGCGCGCGCGGAAAGGGCGGCAAGAACGGCGAGCTCACCGTGATTCCCGAGGGCTGGAAGGTCAAGGTTGACACTCGTCGTGGAGGAGTCACCGTCACGATGGGTGACGAGGGCGAGAAGTTCTACCCCTCGGCCCGTGTTGGCCGCAGTGTTCAGGAGCTCTGGGTCAACGGCGGTCTCGAGGGCTTCATCAGGGCCTCTCTCTAGATTTAGTAGCAACATTTTTCTGCATGCAATATGGGCATTCGCATAGATTACGATTTTTCCGAAATTAATCCGGCCTCCACCCGCCGTCATCTTCAAACTGACGTTGACCTCGTTGTTCGATAACACACCATGCCCCCCAAACTGCCTGACGATTTCCCCGACCTCCCATCGTTTGATGCTCGAGACTTTGAGCCTCCAGCTTGGGCGAAACAGAGCTACGAGCGAAAGGGTCCACCTAGTATCAGCTCGTCCGTCGGTGGTGATGACGATAATGACAAGTGGTCGGGCCCGGGGTCTGACAAGGACGCCGGCGTGGAAGTCGAGACCCCAGGAACTTTTCGATTCACGACAAACGAGCTGAAGGTGAGTTTTGTTTTGTTGCGCAAGGCTCACACCTGCAGAACCTGCTTCAGCGTGGGGTGTCATTGAAGGACAACGGCAACAAGCACTTCACCGCCAGGCCGCAACGGCTGGAGGAGGCGCGGAAGAGCTACCTCGCCGCCATCGACACCCTTCCCGTTTGCCCGCGACCAGAAAAGGCTGCGCCCAAGGCAGAGTCCAGCGGCCTGTCGGAAGTTACGGACGAGGAGGTGGCACAAATCGAAGCCGATCGTCTACGACCGAGGGACACGGAGAGGGACGACGTGGAGTCGGACATCCGTGAATGCACAAAGGCCGTGTGGGGCAACCTCGCAGCTGTGTACCTGGCAGAGAAAGAGTACAAGCAGGCCGTTGAGGCCTGCAACAAAGGTGACTTGGACCATCGCGCACGCTTGACTGACGGCAGCGCTCGAGATCGACCCTGGCTACCTGAAGGCGTTCCACCGGCGTGCACAGGCGAACGAGAACATTGGCTCTTGGTCGTCATTGTCATCTGCACAGGAAGGTCAGTCAAGCCCTGTGAAGCTCTTGCTGACGTTCAGACTACCAGACCCTCGTGAATGCGTTGCCGAAGAACTCGCCCCAGCTGCCCACCGCACGGAAGGCGCTTGCGTCGCTCCCGGGCAGGATCGCCGTGCAGCAGGAGAAGGAGAAGAACGAGATGATGGACAAGCTGAAGGAGCTCGGGAACGGTCTGCTGGGCAAGTTTGGTCTCAGCACTGACATGTTCAAGTTTGACCAGCAGCCGGGCGGTGGCTACAACATGCGCTTCCAGAGCTAATAGATTGTACATTGTAATATAAGATATCTAATTCTATCGACGGTCGCCTCCGTACACCAACGTGCCAAGACCGTATCTGATCGCGAAGGCGAGCGCGGTCCCGGCCACCTGAATCGCGCCGATGGTGAGGCACAGGGTTTGCTCTCGCATCGGTCCGAAGTGGACGAGAACCCAGTTGATCAGCGTGAGATTCGTCGCCGACACGATGACCTCGTGCTTGTCAGCGGGCGCACGCTGCAACCTGGTCAGGCCGAGCAGCTCCAAGAGCTGCAGAGTGACACGCGTCTTCAGCGACGGCGGCGAATCGAACACGGTCAGCGACGGGGACAGGAGCCCGGTTTCTGTGTTGTACCTGGAACGTCAGCAGGGCGCAGGAGCGCTTTACACTCACTGTGGCAGGCGGTGGCGGGGGCAGGGTACGATGCGGAATAGCTGGGGGCAGGACAAGACAAAGTTGAAGATCTGCGGCATGAAGAAGAGAATGAGCGTCTTGGCAAAGTGGCCCTGCATGGCGACGGCGGAGAAAGCCATGCCCGTGAAGTAGCACAGCGTGTCGCCGGGGAAAGCGCGAGCCGGGAACCAGTTGTGGTAGAGAAAGCCAGCGCAGACTCCAATGAGCGGAAGCATGAAGTAAAGACTCATGAGATGCCTCTTCACGACTTCCCCTGCCGCCCAGTCAAGTAGCCTGCCCTCCTCCGGGATGCCGACGCCGATGAGACGAAGGAATCGTGTGGACCAAATGGGCAGGAAGAACAAGTCGTTCAAGGCGACGGACATGGCGATCAGCATGGCCTGCATCGTCTCGACCCCGTTGATGCCGGCCAGGATGTTGATCGCGTTCGTTGTGAACGTGGGGAGCATAAGCAGGTAGACATAGTAGAGGAAACCTGCACTGTCAGCTGTGCCCAGTACAGATACTCACCAAGATCCACGACCATGTTTCCGGCCCAGCCTGGCAGACCAAGCGACGTCAGGAGCTTTCCGGCGCTGGCAGGAAGGACGACTGACGTCAGGCCGCCTTCAGAGTAGTAAACGAGCAGCATCGGGATCGCTGCGATCAAAGGGATCGGCAGCTTGTGCCGCCAGCGGATATCGAACAGGTCATCGAGAAAGCCGAGCAGCGTCGCGGTGAACAGAGACAGGAGGGAAGACAGGAACAAGTTCAACTGTACCGCGTCAGTTAAGGCTGCGGTCTACACGTACCTCTCCCCGCGGGAAGACCTCACGCCCGACGCTGGAATTGTTGGCGTAATGGAACAGATGCGAGAACGGAAAAGGAATGAACAGCATCATCAGCCCGATGTAAAGCGATGCGCAAGGAAGACCCAAGCTCTCGGGACTGCTGTGTCAGCAACGGTACGCGTTGGGACTTACATCCATGGTCCCGATGTTCTGCCTCCTGGCTTGAGCAAGTCACGGCCCTTCAGGCCCCTCTCGAGGAAGGCGTCTGCCACTCGAGGGACAACGAGCACTGCTCCGACAAATGCCAGCAGGGCGAATCCGATACTCGCTTGCAGTGCCGGTATCGCAGGCTGGGGAGGAAGAGGAATCTTGTCGGCGATGTGTTCGGGAAGAAGGATCGGCAGCAGTGGGTGAACAATGAGTGTGAGCGAAATGGGTATGAGCGTCGAGAGCAGCAGCACTGGCGGACTCCGGCCGAGCGTCTCGGCGGGAGCCTTGTGCGTTGTGCTCGCCATGACGTGAGATGTTGAGGAAACAAAATAACAAGTGACAACCAAAGTGGAGGCACCAACGTGGCTTGACGCGCGTCGGCGATCGGCGACATTGACCCACAGTCGTCGAAGGCGGCTTATCGGTGACTCCTTCACATCGCAAGCTTGCGATGGGATCGAACTGTGGTTGGCTTTAAGCCGACGAAGGGCAGGTTTGTGTTGTAGTATGCATACTGTAAGACTGCCGGGCGGCTTTGTGCCCGGCACTTACCGCCCACGTACCCTTCCTTCGCGGCCGGAGACTAACTCCTCGGCGTGCACGCTGCGGGCATCCCACACGATGCGCTGTACGATCACGGAAGGTAGAATTCAAAGCGATCAGTGTGCATAGAGTCTTGCACAGAGAGATGATAAAGCCCATGGAGGTTTTGAATCACGTGCTGTCGTCAAGGCGGCTTTGGCCGACTGGACTGACTCGGTTGCGACTTAACCGTCCGGTGCAAAGTTGATGCAGTCGTCTCGTCTTCTTTAACGACGCCAACATGATTACGCTGACAATCGTGAGTACGTGGAGACGTATCAAGCTGACCTGACAGGTCCGACACGGCGAGTCTACTGGTAAGAGTCGTCCCGAGGTCGTCGACTGAGATTTCAGACAACTTGCGCCCGGTGTGGGCCGGGTGGTCCGACGCTCCGCTGTCCAACCATGGTACGTAGAGGGCGGCGAGATGATGACTTCTGACGCAACAGGAATGAACGTATGTCACGGTGCCTGCTGTGCTAAACGCTCAGCAAGCCAAAGCACTCGGTGCTTCGCTGGTGAACGAGCCGATTGATGCCATCTTTACGTCTGACCTGAAACGTGCGCACTGGACGGTCAGTGTCTGTGGCTGAATGCCGCCGCTGACATGTGCAGGGTCAACAGATCCAGAAACAGAACAGTGGCTGCCCCTCTCTGGAGACTGACCCAGGTCTGCGAGAGCAGTACTTTGGCAAAGGTGAGTTGCCATCTCCAGTCCTCGCTGACCGCAAGCCGAGGGCCAGCCGTTCGGTACGAGCCGGGGCAACGGCTTCTTCAGAGAATCCGGACGCGTGTTCAGGTTCCCGGTGGGCGAGTCGTTGGAGGACGTGCGCGATCGGGCGAAGGAAGCGTGAGTGACTCTGCCTGGCTGTTCTGATCATCAGCGTCGCCAAGTACATCGAGCCTGCTCTCCGGGAGCACTACGGCGAGCCCGCCGCTTCCTTCCATGTCGTGGTCGTCGCGCACGGTATTTTCAACTATGAGCTGATGGGCGCTTTGCTGGCACGTCGGCCGGAGGGGATCGAGAAGAACTGGACCTACCGGGGCATGACGAATGTGAGTGGCAGTCGCCATGCGATCGGCTGACATGCAGACGGGATGGAACCGGTACGAGATCGGCTACATCGGGGAACAGTCACCGAATCGTATCCCTCTCGCGCAGCTCCCTGCGTTGCCCCCTCTCGAAGTCGACACTATGGCGCTCGACGTGACGACCCATCTGGAGGGCGTCAAGAGGCAACGAGGTGGAATCGGCTCCGCCGGTTTCGACGACAAGCAGCAGTCCATCAAAAAGTTCCTCAGTGGAGCTCAGGAATGAGTAATGCATGCTACATGTGATGGTGTCTATTCGTCTAGGTCTCCCTCTCCCTGGAGAATGCTTTCTAACCGGCGGCCGTTGAAATCTTCGCGCAAGGCGGCGATGACGACCTCTAACCGCTCACCCTCTACGATTTCCTTGATTCCGTTGAAGCTTTGACCGATACGGTGGTCGGTGACGCGGTCCTGCGGGAAGTTGTATGTCCGCACCTTGTCGCTGCGGTTCGCGCTCTTGACTTGGCTTTGGCGGGCAGCTCGTCTGGCCTCGACCTCCTCCTGGTGTTTCCTCTCGCTGAGTCGCGCACGAAGGATCTCCCAGGCCCAGGCTCTGTTCTGGTGCTGGCTACGGGAGTCCTGCATGGACACTGTGATACCGGTTGGCAAATGCGTCAGACGGATCGCAGACTCGGTCTTGTTGACGTGTTGTCCTCCAGCGCCTCCGGCGCGCATGACGTCGGTTCGGACGTCCTTCGGGTCCACGAGCGGGGCCTCCGGCTTGTCGGGGTAGATGGGGTTGACGATGACTGTGATCGTACTCGTGTGCACACGGCCCTGCGATTCGGTTGCGGGGACGCGCTGGACGCGGTGCACTCCCTTCTCCCACTGGAAGCTGCCGTAAACCTCGTTGCCCTCCTCGCTGTACGGCGCCGGCTCGATCTTGACCGTCGTCTCGCGGATGCCAAAGTCGTCGGGGCCCTTGGTCTCGCTGATAGTCTCAACCTTCCAGCCGCGCGAAGTAGCGAAGCGCGTGTACGCCCTTACCATCTCCTGGGCGAAGAGCGCCGACTCGGAGCCTCCGACGCCGGCGTTGATCGAGATCATGACGGGAAGCTCGGCTACCTCTGGTGTCGGGAGGAGCAACTCGGGCAGCGGTTCCAGAGCCTCGTCAAGGCTCTCCATCAGCTCCTCCTTTTCGGCCGCGAACATTTCTCTGATAGTCTCGTCGGGGTCAGAAAGATGCGGCTCGATCTCGAGGATAGACTGTGAGGTCAGCAGAGAAACCATCGAGGCCTCACTTTTCGGACACTCTCATACCGCCGGTACGCGTCCGCAAGAGGGCCAAGATCTTTCATGATTCTGGAGCGCTCCTTTTGCTCTTGCACGGTCGTCCCAGGCGTCTTCTGTCAGCGATATCATTTCTGGGGTATAGCTCACGTCCTGCGCGGTCTGGAACTGGTCCACGCGACTTTTCACTGCTTCGAGCAGCTTGGCGTTCTCGGCTTCCTCATCTGTCAACCATTTCGGGGAACCGCTCGCGTACAGTCGGACACTGTGCGACAGCCTTAATGTTCGAGTCGCACGAACACTGCCTATTGTGGAGCTGGCGAGCGTCCGAAGCATGTTGTGACGGTGCGATCGAGTCGATTTTGTGAACGATGAGGTGACAAGTTATTTTTCCGAAATACTCACCACTGATTAACCGCGTGCGGGGAAAGTTACGTTGCCTCCACACCATTCACCACACACCATGCCCTTCACTCGCGAGCAGGTTCACAACTTTGCGGCCGGCCCCAGCCCGCTGCCCACCCCCGTCCTCGAGGAGGCTGCCAAGGGTCTGATCAACTATGACGGAACCGGTATGGGTGTCTGCGAGCTGTCGCACCGTGGCAAGGAGTTCAAGTCCATCATCGAGGGAGCTGAGGGTGCGTCCCACCGTTGCTGAGCAATGTTCTGACTTCAGCCAACCTTCGCACGCTACTCGGCGTTCCCGACAACTACTCGATCCTCTTCGCCCAGGGTGGTGGTACGACCCAGTTCGCGTCGGTCTTCCTCAACCTGCTCGCTTACCGCCGCCTGCAGCACGCCAACGACGCCGACTACAAGCCGCCCAAGGTCGACTACGTCGTGACCGGTTCGTGGTCGTCCAAGGCGTACGCCGAGGCTCAGCGTCTCGCGACTCCCCCTTCCCCGAACGCTGCCCCCTTTGCGGACGTCCGACTTGCGGCGACGACCAAGCCCGAGAAGTTCACGACCCTCCCGAAGGCCGAGGACTACGACTTCTCTCCGGACGCGGCCTACGTCTACTACTGTGAGAACGAGACCATCAACGGCATCGAGTTCCCGCCCGCGGGCTCCGACTCGCCCTACGCCTTCCCCTTCGACAAGGTCCCCAAGGACGTCCCGATCGTTGCCGACTACTCGTCTTCCTTCATCTCCCGCGCCATCCCCCAGATCGAGCGTCACGGCATCATCTACGCCGGTGCCCAGAAGAACCTCGGCCCGTCCGGTGTCACGATCGTCATTGTCCGCAATGACCTTCTCGTCGACACGACTGAGGCTATGAAGCTCGGCGGCATCCCCGTTGTTCCAATCCAGAGCGAGTACAAGATCCTCGCCGACAACAAGAGCCTGTACAACACGCCCCCGGTCTTCCCCATCTACGTGTCCGCCCTCGTCCTCAAGTACCTTCTTGCCGAGCGCGGAGGAATCGAGGGTCTCGCCAAGACCAACGGCGAGAAGGCCGCGCTCCTTTACAAGACGCTCGACGATGCCGAGGCCAAGGGTGCCGTCAAGTGCGTCGTGCGCGAGAAGGACGCCCGCAGCTGGATGAACGTCACCTTTGAGATCGTCGGCGACGGAAAGGAGAAGGAGTTCCTCGACGGCGCCGAGAAGCAGGGCTTCCGCCAGATCAAGGGCCACCGCTCCGTCGGCGGTATCCGCCTTTCTCTTTACAATGCAGTCTCGCTCGAGTCTGTCAAGGCTGCTTGCGAGTACATCTCGCAGTTTGCTGCTTCCTATTAATCATTTAAACACATAGAGCATGCATGTTTCCGGGTATCTTGATGACTTTTCGGATGGACGGAAGCAAAATGCACGATACCGAGATAGCGTCAACGTCACTGCTCTCGATCACTCACTCGCTTGTCGTTCACCCATCAACAATGTCGTCGTCGGGACTGCCGTCCAGCAGTGGGCCGAACCCGCCCCTCTACTCTTACAGCACGAACACATCGACGAGCACTGTCTCCCAGGTTCCGCGTTCTCTGATCGACTCGCGGGGCTCTCCTCGACCGCAAAGCGGCCTCGGACAGCAGCAGCCGCTCCTTCCCCCGGCCGGTGCGAACATTCTGGAGCGGCCGCTGAACAAGACAAAGGGCGCCGAGGTGTCTCTGTCGGCATGGTCGTTCTTGTTCGCCGAGATCGTGGCGTACAGCCAGTCCAGAGTAGACAGCGTGGCTGATCTGGAGAAGAGGTGAGCAAACCGTCACCACACCGTCGCTGACCTTGCAGACTGACGGCGCTCGGGTATGAAGCTGGAAGCAGAATTCTGGCGCTGCTGCTGCTGCGTAACGCCCAGTCGTCGAGCATGAAGGTGTGCCTCGTCTGCTTGACAACGCTGACTCCCAGGACCCGCGGAGAGAGCACCGGTTGATTCCCATCCTGCAGTTCGTGCACACGCAAGTGTACAAGTACGCGTTCGGGAGACCGGCCGACGGTCTCGAGCGCAGTGTCGAGGGAGAGGACGAATGTAGGTTGCCCTGCGTTTCTTCGCTGACAGCAGACATGATCACGATGAACCAGCCGCCTCTGACGCAGCACATTTCCATTCCGAAAGACATGTCGCAACTGAGCTGCGAGGCTTTCACCGCGGGGGTTGTGGAGGGAGTCCTGGATGGACTGGACGTCGTGAGTGACATGTGCAGCAGCAAGATGCTGATCGCGCAGCCGGCCCGAGTCACAGCGCACACCGTGTCGACGGATCAGTACCCGCAGCGCACGGTGATCCTCGTCAAGCTCGACCAGCGCGTCATGGACCGGGAAGCGAACATGACCAAGTAGAATGAATGCATGTAGTATTAATGACGGATGAGAGATGCAATGAAGGAGACGAGACCGATGGTGACCGCCCCAGCGACGGCTCCGAACGCGGCGGCTGCGGCGAGGTCGCGCTCTGCTGACGGCGGCGCCAGCTTGTCGAGCGAGTCAGTGGACCAGGCGAACGCTTCTGGTCCGTACGGGACAGTTGAGAGGTGGGGTTCGAGAGAGTGGATCGGGGAGGGCGAGGCGATCGTGACGCTGTCTTCCTTCGGTGACTCTTCCTCGCTATTCACAGCCGCAACGGGCGCCGCAACGAGGGCAGAAGAGGTAACCGGCTCGAGACTTCCAACTCGATCCGATAGCGTCTGGAGTTGGCTATCGACCTTTGTCATCATACCTGTCATGCGCTCTTCAAGGCCTTCGACGAGTCGCTTGCGCTTCCACGGCTCGACAAAGGCGATGGCGCCGACGAAAACGATCAAGTTTGCGCCGAGCACGACGAGGCTCGCCCACGTCGACACACTTCGGATCTTGTCGCTCCAGACTTGCTCTTCGTGGTATCGCTCCAAAATTGACTGCATCAGAGCCGTGAACGCCGTGTCGACCGCGAGCTCGGCGTCCTTCAGCTGCTGCGACGTCGTCTCGACCGCGTTCTTCGAGGCGTGATCCGACCGCACCAGTTGCGTGAAGTGCGCAACGTCGTGGTCCGACCAGGTATGTTTGCGCTCGAGCAGGGCTTGCACGTCTTGCTGCGTCTTTGACAATGTCGCGACGGCTGTCTCGTACGCCGCCTTGGCTTCGCGGACGTCCTTGCGCTTACCCTCGATCTCACGTTCTAGGGTCAGCGATAGTCTCTGGGGAATATCATACCTCTGCTCTTCACAGCCTCCTTCAGCAGCTCGACCTCGCGGTAGCCGGTAACCTCGTTCACGCGCAGTCCGAGCAGCGAGAAGTTCTTGTCGGCCTGTTGCGCGAGCTCGCGGCTCTTCTTATCCAGCGCCGTCTTCCACTCCGCCAGCCGCTTCTTGAAGTCTTCGGTTGAAATTGACGGGATCGATAACGACGCCGAAGGCGGGTTGGCTGTGGCCGTCGCGGCCGCAGTCGCTTCGGCGACAGAGACGGGGTCCGCCCACGTCACTGCACGGCCCTGCTTCTCGGGCTCCTTGTCTCTCCGCTCCAGCAGTTCGAACGCTTTCAGCTTGCGCTCCGCCTTCTTCTGGAGCTGTTCTTCCTCTTTCCGCAGGTCCTTTTCTTTCTGCAGCTGATCCTGCTGCTGCTTTAGTAGCTCCTGCATAACAGCGGAGTCTTCCGGAACGTCGACCGGCCGATCGGTCGGAGCGGCCCGTGGCCGCTCTGGCGAACGCTCCGTCTGCGCAGCGAGGCGCAGGACGAAGTCCTCGGTCACCTCAGGCTGCGGGGGCGACGGGGGCGACGGCGCTCCCAACGGCAGCACATTGTCGTCGCTTGTCGGACGCTCTGGTCGATCGGGCTTGTGCGCGTCATGGTGAGAGAGCCGTTTCAGGAAGGTCAAGGTCGGTTGGCGGAAGGCAGAAATTGGACGACGAGTCGGCCACAATCGATGGGACCGTCGTAGCAGGACCATCTCATGTGGCCCCCGAAGTGGGGTTTCGTCAAGTCGGTATGGGTGAGGTTATTGTGTGCAATTGTGTGTGCATCGCAGAGTGCTCTTGTCCGAGTTTCGGTGGACCTCCACCTTGCGGCACATACGATGGGCACGGATCAACTTTGGGAACCACGTGGTTGACTAGCGACGCCACTCTCGCGCATGCCTAAAATCTGCTGATTAGGCATGCGGATATCCATGGCAATTCAGACTTGTTTCGAATCCAGTGGGCAGAGTGATCTGGACTATGCCAGCGGCCTTCCATTGGCCCGTCGACATCGCGATCGGTCGCAAAGGTGATCACAGAAAGAGGCAAGTGTGCTTTACGTGGGTTCCTGAACGCAGCGTGAGTGTTTTATGGCTTCATTAGCGCATCAGTTGGACCGCGGCCCGAGCAATGGGACATTACATGGCGTCTGGACGCGTCGGTACAAGTACCACGAACACGCAGTTCATACCGTGGCTTGTGCCCAGCATAGAACTTCTGCACAGCGGCGCAGTCATCAAGCTGCGTCGACGCTCTTGGAATAGCTTGGACAGGGTCACCAGGATGCGGCGGGCGGGGAACAATAACGGGGCGGGCGCGTTGAATTCCGATTCAAGCTCGACGGGCAGCCCCGGGCGGGGACAGCTGTTCGACTACAGGCTGCAGCTAAAGGCAGTTTGCTCGTGCCGTGGTGCCGGCCTTGGCGAGCGGGTCGTGGAATATGATCAGGACACAGGGCAAGGAGGTTGAGGCGTAATCCAAAACCTGACTCGCAGTGCTTAATGTTCACGCGCCCACGGCGACCGCAGCGGCCTCCGCGGCCATGCCCAAGCCGGTGGTCCGAGCGGTCGCGAGCGGTGGCCTCATTGGCTCAGAACGGTCCAGCGCCGTTGCCGTCGCCGTTTTAGAACAGGACGGCATCAAGGAAATGCAAGCCAAGTGTCCCAAGTGGGAAGGAAGGGCCAGGGTTCCTGGACCTTTTTTGCTGGTCCGACCCTGAGTGCCCTGCCGGCCCCTGACTGCCAGCGCGTACTCGTGCTTGGGTGCCCGTCCAGTTGTAGGCCAAGGCATGGCGTTCTGGTAGGTCAGGGGAGTGCCTTATGTGCCGAAGCGCGTCCCTGTGTCCCATCCGACTCATGGACGGCACGACGCGCGCCGTTGGGCTCTCGCCGTGTGCGTGGTGCCTGTGTCACGTCGGTTCGTCCATCCCGCGTAACGTCACCTTCCTAGAGCAGCACCTTCCTTGACCACCCGTTGCACCCCGTTGCACCTTACGGGGCGCACTCGCAGACCGCAGACCGCTCGCTGCTCGACGGACAGGGCAAAACGCGCTCAGACTCACCACCCACCCACACACACACCACTAGTAGACCTCTGCGTTGTCATTTCTCTTCCTTTCTCTCCATCATAGTCTAGTTCACTCCTTTATTCCCTCTCTCTTCCTAACCTCCCTCCTCCTCCCTCCCTATACGCCATCTGCCGACCCCCCGACTGCGGGTTCTTGGTCCTCTTCGACATCTTCGACAGGCGGCACACACTCTTTTAACGCTCTTCCCGCCCTCTACAGCGACAAAACAGGCCTGGCGCTCAACTGTCGTTACTCATCTCGAATCTGAACATCTACGCCCCCTCCATCTTGAATTTTGTATAGCTTGATCACAATGCGTTACACCACCTCCTTCGCCCTCCTTGTCGCCCTCGCTTCGGCCACCCAGGCCACTGCTGCCGAGGGCCGCTACGCCCGCCGCTTCGGCCGAATCGTCGCCCGCGACAACGCGACCGAGGGCGCCGAGCCCACCGCCATCTCTGCGGCTTCGTCTGCCATCAACTCGGGCGAGCCCACTTCCTCTGACGTCCCGTACTCTGGTGAGCCCACGTCCACCGAGAGCGCCGTCTCGTCGTCTGCCGCCTCGGCTTCCGCTTCTGCCACCTCTTCCGCCGAGGAGGAGGAGGAGACCCCTGTCGTCACTGGTGACGACTGGATCTCCGCCGACGCTCCTGACAACTCGACCGTTGCCGAGAACGCCACCCTCCCCGCCCAGAACGCGACCATCGTCGACAACTCGACCGTCCCCGTCGAGAACGCGACCGTTGCCGACAACTCGACCGCTCCCGTCGAGAACGCGACTGTTTCTGATAACTCGACTGTCGTTGACAACTCGACCAACGCCACCATCCCCGAGGGTGAGGCCGCCGGTAACGCGACCTCTTCCCCGGTCCCTACCCCCTCCGCCTCTGGTGCCCCCGAGGAGGAGGAGGAGTGCGAGGAGGACGAGGAGGAGGCCCAGCAGTCGCAGGCCCCTGCCTCTTCCACTGCCCCTTCGTCTGCTGAGCCCGCCGCCACTTCCTCGTCTGCATCGACCCCCGTTTCCTCGTCTGCATCGACCCCCGTTTCCTCGTCTGAGCCCCAGCACGAGGCCGAGGAGGACGACGAGTACGCCGACTACCCCTGGTGCGACGAGATTGACGACGATGAGGCCCCTGCCTCGCAGCCCTCTTCGCCTGGCGCCGCTGTCGACAACGGTGCCAAGGAGAACCACAGCGCCAACGTCTACCAGGACGACAAGCAGGGTGGCTCGGGCGGTGCCAGCGGCAGCAACAACCAGGCCGGCCAGGACACCCCCTCGCCTTCCACTGACAGCAACGCTGCTGCCCCCACCTCTGCTCCTACCGACGCCCCTGCCTCTCCTGCCAGCCCTGACGCCGAGCCTACCTGCGACGGCGAGGTTGTTACCGTTACCGTCACCGTGACCGCCGGCGCTGCCCCCACCGCCGACTCTGGTTCCGGCAACCAGGGCGGCAACCAGGGTGGTGATGTCAACCAGGCCACTCAGTCCGCCCCTGCTCCCGCCGCCACCTCGTCTGCTGCTTCCGCTCCCCCTGCCGAGGACGACGACGAGTACGAGGACTGCGATGACGAGGACGAGGAGGAGTGGCAGCAGGACGACGATGAGGAGGACGAGGACTGCGAGGAGGAGGAGGAGGAGGAGGCTACCCCCGCCCCTCCCCAGTCTACTCTCGACCAGTCTGCCGCCCACCCCACGTCCACTGCCTCGTCTTCCGTGAACTCTGCCGAGCCCTCTGCCACCGCGAGCGCCTCTGCCGCTGAGTCTGGTGAGCCCACCGCCTCTGCCGCTGAGTCTGGTGAGCCCACCACCTCTGCCAGCGCCACCGAGGCTTCCTCCTCTGCCGTCGAGTCTGGCTCGTCTGCCTCGTCCGCTGCCAACTCTGCCGAGCCCACCGAGTCGGCTTCCTCTGCCGCCGAGTCTGGTTCGACTGCTTCGTCTGCCACCGACTCTGCTGAGCCTACCTCCGCCGAGAGCGCTTCGGCTTCCGGATCCGGTGAGGCCTCCTCCTCGGAGGTTTCGGCCACCGCCTCGGCCACCGACTCGTCTGAGCCTTCTGCCACTGGCTCCGAGGAGCCTGCTTCCACTTCCGCCGAGGCTTCCCAGGGCGAGGCTTCTCACGCCGAGGAGACCGCCGAGGCTACCCCCACCGCCGAGGAGGAGATCGTCGCCACCGCCCCCGCTCGTCGCCGCGCCATCTTCTGGCGTGGATAAGCTGTAACGATTGACGCTCTACGACTCCTGGGGTTTGTGTAATAAAGACCATGTCCATTTCACTTCCGGTCTGCATTAGCACTCTTGGACAATCTTCCAAACTTTAGATACCCGCACTGTAGCGGCTGGCCGCTCATGCATTACTTTCTTAACGATACTATGAACAACCTTTCATACAACTGGACAGTACATTCTCTCATTAACCGCAGGCAGATCTGCACGCGTTCACGGCTGAGGTCAGCGATCATCACCCGATGTTACCCACTGTCACCGCCACGCAGGTCGGTCATGGACATGAAGCCGCCGCCGCGGGGGCCTGAGCCTCCCAAACGGGCACCACCGCCTCCTAGGCGGTTGGTGTTTGAGGCAGGGCGGGCGGCGGGGCCGCCGTTAGTGCCCGTGTGGTCCAGCATCGATGAGTTCGGGTTCAGGAAGGGCTGTCGTCAGTTCGCGACGGGAACGCACACGACTCACAGTGATCAGCGTGTCGACGAACAACCACCCGACCTCGGCGAGATCGGAGACCGCGTCCGCAATCCGCTTCGTGAGAGGGGGCGCAGTCAGCTGCCCAGTGGATGACACGTATGTCGTCTTCTCGGGAGGTGCCATGGTGACTTGGAGAGCATTGTCAAGTGGAAGCCTGTGATAGCGGCGCCGAGGTGCGTGGCAACGGGACCAAATGATGTCAGTCGCTCTTGCACACCGCTGCAACGCTACTCTATACTCCAGACCATCAACGTTCATCGGCTTGCTCACGCACAGGTTGGCATGGGTGCGACACTTTCTATGAGTCGGCGTTTCTGGCGAAGGATTATAAATCTGCGCAGGTCTTGCGAACGATGCCGTGGTGCCAACGGATAGCGGACTCCGAGCGCACCCTCCCGAGCAATTCGGCCAGCGATTTGACGGCAAGTCTTGGCTTGCACTGACGTCTGACGACTTACACTGCATTGATGACACCGTTCGACGACGACGCACGGAACGGCAGCACGGTTTGATCTGCTCGAGTGCGGAGTGCGGGGCGTGGGTGCCAGCGTGGACGCGTGCCGACGGTGCCGAGCAATCGACACCCAGGCTGCGCACGGCGTTCCCTGTTCTTGGAATGCTTCAGCAGGATGGGGATTCGACGAGACTGCGCAGCGGCACAAGACCATCATTGTGGCACTCGTGCGATGGCACTCTGCGATCAATGCGCTGCGAGCGCGCTGCAGGTAGGGCGTTGCAGGGCGCCGATTGACCCTGGGCACATGCAACAGTCTGTGCCGCGCAGCAGTCGTCCTCGTCTGAGCACAAGAATCTGTCACCTCTGGAGCACGATCTAAGCCATGGTTGACCTTGCATCCGAACACTTCTCCGCACTCACATATACACGCTCCTTTCTATTTACGGTCTGTCCGGCACAGCCCTTCGCACTTTTCAATCTCCCCATCCCACCCGCTCCATGCCCCCGTCACCATGAGTCGCGCACGCCAGTTTCTAACGCCACGGGTTCTTGCGCCAGTCATGCTGTGGACGCTGTCCATATGGTTGATTCACACCTGCCTGTTCGAACTCGCCGTTTTTTCGATACCGCTGTGGCGGTCAGCCAGCAGCGATGAGGCCGCAGCCCACCGCCTGCCACCAGAGTTTCCCGCGCCCATGGACCGCGAGGGGGAAGACTGGCTTGAGTCTGTTGACCCTCGAAGGCGCCCGTTTTCGCCGCACGGAGCCCCGAGGGACCCCTTTCCTAAGCTCCGTCCGACACGCTTCCTGCCCGATCACTGCTTGGAGGAATGGTTCATGAACGGCGAGACGATGTGCGGGAAAGCCGAGCTCGGACCAGAAGACACGCTCGACGCCACTTGGCTCTGGGTGAATGGCTCGGACCAGCGTTGGGCCGACGAGATGCGCCTCTACAGGGCCAAGATGGGCGTGAAGAGTCCGTCTAGGCACTTCCGGTGGGTGTTGCATGTGGGTGGGTGTGTGTGTGCTGATACGGCAGGGAGCAGAACGAGCTCGTGTACTCGATGCGATCCGTCGTAGAGAATCTCAAGGGTCACATCCGCACGATTCATCTGATCCTCTACGACTACGCGTTCAACTCGACCATTGGAGATTTGAGTCTCGTCCCGCAGTCGACGATCGACGCACTCGAGGGGACTGTGGAGCAGGCTGGGCCGGTCTACAGCTCCAGCAACCGAGACAAGGTTCTGGAGTTTGACGGACGCAAGGTCTCGAAACGCGTTCTGGACCATCTGAACTCAAACTGGCGCATCGTGCAGACCCCGACTTGGCTGAACTTCTCAAGACGCGACACGCGCAGTCCGCACCACCCTGTCCACCCCGCCTCAGGTTCGAAGACGGCCGCCGAGCACGGCCACCTCCAGGTCCCTTATCCCTCGCTTCGATATGCGGGGCACTCGGAGATCTTCCACCTCCCGTCCATGGAGCGGGACGCAGTCACGATGCAGCTCGGCGAGAAGGAGTGGCGCGTGCGCGATTGGAGGAACAAGGCGCTGCCGACGTACAATTCAATGGCCATCGAAAGTCGTATCAGCTGGTTGCCTGGGCTCGCCGATGTGTCGATCGCCCTGAACGACGACTTCTTCATGCTGCGCCCCCACGCTGTGTCCGACTTTCACTCGCCCCTGTACGGCAACGTCATCAGGTTCAAGACGGCCTGGTTCCAGTGGATCAAACCGGACATTGACGACGTGCACATCACGGACACGGGTGAGATGGGCGGCCTGTACCACGCCAACATGCCCCTGTCTGCGCGGTTCCCCAAGCGCAAGCGGCCGTACTTTGCGCACGCGCCCAAGGTCATCACGCGGGGACTGCATCAGGAGGCGTCGCTCATGTTCAAGGAGGCCCTCACGCTGAGCAGTACCCGTCGGTTCCGGGAGCTGCGCATTGGCAACGGCGACGTCCAGATTCAGTGGCTCCTGACACAGCTCCGCGTCGACCGATGGCGCGAGGCGCTGCTGTGGACGTACATCGTCGCCAACTTGGGCAGTCACGGCGGTCTGTGGGACGACGCCTCTCGTCAGGCTATCATCGACCTGTTTGGTCTCGGGGCCGATGCCGCACAGATCGCCGAGGTCGAGGTCCACCGCGCCAGGCGCAAGACACTGGACTGGCTACGAATGGAGAGGAACTTCCAGCAGGCGGGATGGGAGACCCCGAAGCGCACCACTTTCGATTTCACTTCCCTCGACGGTCACCTCCCCGGATTCCTGCCAAAGGGGACGGATCCCAAGGAGAATGACCAGTGCGTTCTCGACTTTGACCGCTGCTTTGGTGCCTTCTGGACGCGGGGAACGCAAGTGTCCGCGTCCGACATGATGAAGCGCATCGCCTTCCAGGAGCCAGACTGTGGCGATTGCCTCATCATGGCGCTCGTCACTGCTTCTGGCCCGCTCGGCCTCTCCGCCTTCTTCCCGCCCTCGATGGCGACTTACATGAACCCGTCCACGGACGCGCCGCCCGACTACCTTCCCCCGCCACACCTGCCGCTCGACCCAACCTGGCAGGCTGTCGACTTTTCCCTCGACAACGTCATGGCCACGACGTCGCTGCCGGGCCAGGACGTCAACCTCCGTCTCTACTGCATGAAGCTCCTCTCGCGATACATCTACTCGTCGGGCAAGTCTGACGTGCACTTCCACATGCTTAAGAATGCTGAGGGGGTGAAGAAGTCGCTGAAGCAGATAGACGACTCGAACAGCGTCGCGATCCTGGGTCTGAACGACGACATTGAGAAGGACTACTCGGACATTCGCTCCATGGTGAACCAGTGGTTCCACAGGAAGTGGCCGAGGCCGGCCATATGGGAGCGCGCTTGGAGCGCTACGTAAACTGCATCTAACAACATCGACATTCATTTCAAGCTCTGTGAGCCATGTAACTGTAGTATATACTTCATACGTCCATGTATCCGAGCTCGGATCTGTAACGAAAACGAAATGCCTCAAAAGATGGACCGTTGGACGACACCGGTGTTTGGACGACACCGGTGTTTGGACAGCCACCGGGGTACAAACGCGCAGGAACGATGCGACGCCAAGGCGCAGCGCTCGGCCCGTGACCCAGACGGATGGGCACCAGATCTCCTGTGGCACCGGGGGGCTTGTGCAGCGGGCAAGAACCTGTTGGCCCATGAACAGCCCAAACCTGGAAGGGAGGCAACGCCCACGTCAAGCCTCTTGGCGGGGTGCGCCAAGGTGACAGCGACGCTCCGTCCCGCCGATCGCATCGCGGGTCAGTGTCGCAGTGCGGGTCCACGGGCACGTGATTGTCCATCGCATAGCCATTGTAGAAAGAAGTAGAAACGCGCCGTGCTCAGCCGGCTGCCGCACAGGAAAGGGTAGACGGGGGAGGAGGGATATGAAGAAAAGTATATGGTGGGCCGGGATATCATTGTCAACATGGACACTGGCATGAGGTCATGAACATAGCTTTTGGGCTATGGCAGCATTTACTGGCAGTTGTAGTTCTCTGCGGGGGGGATGTCAGTGGGCTGACGACGGAAGAATGACTCACTGAACATGGTAGGGAAGTCGGCAGTGTAGGCGTTGCGGCCGACGACGAAGCCGTTCAGCATCTGGTGGAGGTAGTCGAGGTTGTTCTGGGCCCAGCAGTTGCCGTCGCGGGCAGCCTGAGTGGCCTGGTTGTAGGTGAGGTGTTCCTTCCATCCGTTGTACTTGCCGAGGGCGAGGAGGACGTTGCCGCCAGACTGGTCGAGGTAGGTCTTGAAGACGTTGGCACCGTTCCTGATGTTCTGCCAGACGTCCATGCAAACCGACTCGTCCATGCAGTTGAACGGCATGACCTGCATGAGACCGTACTCGCCGTTCTTGCCGCGGATGTTGGGGTTGCAGCTCGACTCCTGGCGCGCGATAGCGGCGAGGATGGCCGGGTTGATACCGAGGTTGCACTCGGGGTCGTTGAAGGCCCAAGCGAAGGCCTCACAGCCAGCCCAGTCACCGTGGCTAAAGTCCTGGTAGACAATGTCCTCGAGACCCATGTAAGGGGGGTTCCACGGGGCGTCGTGGTTGTCGAGGCTGATACCACAGTTCAGCCACCACTGCTCACCGTTGGGCGAGCCGTCGTTGGTGTTGATGCTGCCACAGGGGCCGGAGAGCGTACGGCCGATGCGGAGGAAGCCATCACCGCCGGACGACTGCTGAGACGAGCCGGTGGAGGAAGTGTTGGCCTCGTCGTTGGAGGCCTCGGCGTGGAACTCGCTGCCAAAGTTGGCAGTGCCGGCGACATCGGCGGAACCCTCGGCAGGAGCGGCGGCCTGCTCAGACCACTGCTGCTCAGCGGGCTGCTCGGACCACTGCTGCTCAGCAGGCTGCTCAGAACCCTGCTGCTCAGCGGGCTGCTCGGAACCATGCTGGGTCTCGCCCTCGGCAGCAGGAGCCTCAGCGCCAGGGGCGGGGCGGCACTTGCGCTTGCGGTGGACGTTGCGCTTGCGGTGGACGTTGCGCTTGCGGGCCTTGGTGGTGTTGCGCTCGCCAGCGAGAGCACGCGCGGCCTTGGCCTTGGTGTGGTGGCGGCGGTGGACCGAGTTGTGGGTCTGGGGTCCGGCCGAGCTGGCCAGGACCATGGCGGGAAGGATAGCTGCGAGAGCAAAGACGTTGAGGGCCACCATTGCGGAGTGGTGTTGACGTTGACGGGGCTAGAGGGAGTGAAGGGGTAGGCGCTGCCAGTTGAAAGAGTGTCGGGCGGACTTGGTCCTGGAGTGGTACGGTACGTAGGCGAAAGTGCGTGAAGGAGGAGTGAGAGAATGTGAGTGAGGAAGAGTTCAGTCAGCGGCGATGTAAGTAGTCCCTTGTCAGTTGACTGCTCGCGGCTCGAGCTTGGACGGATGACAATGGAGCATGCGCCAGGCGCAACCAGACGGGCAATCGGTTGAGACGTACGCCCAGAGTACTGAGGATCAGAAGACGCTGAGGGTGCGGTGCGGAGGGTCTGTCAGGCGAGGGCGGGCGAGGGCGTGTGCGGGTCAAGGCTGCGTGCGCTTGGCGTTCTGCCCGTCCAGCATGTGTGATGAGCATTGTGGAAATGTGCCTGGTGCTGTTGCCGCATCGCAGGATCGCAGGCCGAATGGGCGATGGACATTCCAAGAATTGGCCAAGCACAGTCTCAAACAACACTCTTGGGTTACCCGTCCAGTGTGACCAGCATCCTGGTCGGCACCTCCAGGGTTCGACACGGGCCACTCGGCACCCTGCTCACAATTCCGTAGCCTTGCCGGCTATGGACGCGCACAACGCCGACGCGTCGCGGGGAGCCGCCCCGTCGTTTGCACCGTGTCGGCGGTGTCGGCTGTCACTTGCGCAGCATCTCTTGTGTGTGGATCGACAGTGTCCGCGTCGTCGAGTCGTCGGTGAAGTGTCAACCTCAAGATGCAGGGGACGTAGGGTCAATGTCAATGCGTCATGCGGACTGTGCTCAGACGGTGCATCGTCTCCGACAGGGGCAGATGGTTCCGCCCCCACGTGTCATCGGCTCCGCAGCTGTGCGCTTGCAGTGGCAGAAACCGGGTGAACGTCGAGCAAATCTCTCTTGAACAAGCTTCAGATCGCTTTTGTAGTCCTGGGGGCAGGTACTCGCCGTTGAACATCGACGAGACGGCGGAGACCATAACGAGTAACGCGGGTCCGAACGTTCAGGTGGCGGTTCGAGGCGTCGCTTCCTGCACATAGTACCCCGTGGCGAGACGTCGCCTCCTGCACCTAGTACCCCATCATGAGATTGCCACTTGCCCTTTCCGTGCGTCCGTTCTGTCGAGTCCGAGTGCAGAGTGCAGTCTACTTCAAAGCGCCGGTCCTGGGACCTTGGAGGAGAATCCAGATCTGTTCCCTGCTCTGGATTCGGGTTGTTATCACGGGTAGATCCGAAGCCTCACCAGCCTCCCCAGATAGCAAAGCCGCGACGTGCTCGTCAGCACTGGCTGTGCCAGGAATGCACTCGTACTACTGAATGTCGTCCTATGACACGAACCGCTTGGCACCTCCCACCCTGCACGACCAGCTTCCTCGAGCCATTTGAGGTCGAAGGAAGCTGAAACAATGCGGCATATTTCCGACGTGAAATGTGTATAACACACCAAGACCACCCAACGACCCGGACGTGCACAGGCTTGCTCGCCGTTCAGCAGGAACTTCAGTGTCATGATGATGCACCACAAGAAATCGAACTTCCAACTGGGTGGCTGCAGAAGAGGACAACTCTTTACCCCCAGGAACTCTGGCGAGCAAGAGCTACCCATGCGACCCATACCCCCTCCGAGCGGCGGCAGGCAGGCAATGGCTCTCAATGTCCCAGAATAACTCGAAGTAGCAGGCTCCAGCTGTACCAAGGGTCGTGTGCAAAAAGTAACCACTGGGTAGTGTTAGCCGGGGAAGCGCCACTGACGACCGAGACAGCCCAGCGCGCTCGCAACAACACAAAAGCGCTTTAAATCAAAGCCCTGACAGTCAGCATTTCCATCCAGAACTGTATGCACGCAGAGGGACTGTCAGGTCGGTGCGACAGAGAGGCAAAGCCAGCACGACTTCTCGCTCTTCTGCCTCTCCAGACATACCGTCAGATGCGGAGGTCCATCAAAGTCCGTGCTGGTATACCTCCACCGCGCGACCATCGTCATCAGTCGATCTGACCTCACCGATAACACTTGTTACCACCACCTTTCCACGATGGAGCAAGCGGCGAGGGGCAACTTTGAAATCAACAACGACATCAAGGTAAGCATGAAAGCCACACGTACGTTGACGTCCAAGCTCGTCGATGCCGCCGAAACGGCGTTCTTGTATTCGCGAGACGAAGAAAAGGCACTCGAGGATCAAGAGCCATGGAAGGCAGAGTGAGTCACTGAATGATCCGTAGCGCTGACGGCTGCCCCCACTACTTTCAGGTTGTCAAGATTTCTGCAGTGGCTTTGATCAAGATGGTGAGCGTCATACCAAGCCGTGCTGACTCCAGGTCATCCACGCCCGTTCCGGTGGCCAGTACGAAATCATGGGCGTCATGTACGGCCGCGTCCGTGACCACGCCTTCTGGATCACCGACGCGGCGGCTCTGCCAGTGCAAGGAACGGAGACCAGAGTGAACGCTGGCAACGAGGTACGCTTGCCACACCGTGCTCAACTGACGCGCAGGCATTCGAGTACATGGTCCAGTTCCAAGAGTCCAACAAGACCGTTGGAAAGAATGACCTGCTCCGCGGCTGGTATCACTCGTGAGCAGCCCAACGCAGTCAGAGCTGACCTCAGTCACCCCGGATACGGCTGCTGGCTGTCCGGAATTGATGTCAACACCCAGCTGACGAACCAAAAGTTCAACGACCCCTACCTCGCCGTCGTGGTAAGACTGCTTTCTGCGATGCAGCTAACGTGAGATCGACCCCAACCGTACTGTGTCGGCCGGCAAGGTGGAGATCGGAGCCTTCCGAACGTATCCAGAGGTGAACCAACACGTGTATCGACGTAAGCTGACTATCAGGGCTATACCCCGCCCGCCAGCGGAAGTTCCGAGTACCAGACGATTCCCCTCGACAAGATTGAAGACTTTGGCGCTTACGCCAACTCGTACTACCCCCTCAAGATCGAGATCTACAAGACGAAGACGGACGAGAAGCTGCTCGACCTGCTCTGGAACAAGTACTGGGTCGCAACCTTGAGCCAGGGCCAGATTCTTACGAGCCGAGCGTACACCACGTCGCAGATCAAGGATCTCAACGCAAAGCTTTACTCAGCCGGCAGTCGTCTCGGAGAGCAGGGAGCCGCGTTGAAGATCAAGGAATCAGACGGAAAGGACAAGAAGCAGGAAGACTCTGTCGAGACTGCCCCGACGGCTCTCTCTGGACCCACGGCTGATGCGTGAGTGGCGTTGAATTTCGACTTGTCCTGACGTTCCAGTCGCAAGATCGCGAATGAAATCACCAACAACATGACTGCCCAGATTGTCAAGGACAAGCTCTTCAACCAGAAGGGACCTATGCCCGAAACTGCAGCTGCAGAGGCGGTGCGCGGTGTTATGTAACTACCTACCTTGTATTTTCAGATGTGTATGCATGTAGATGTGAATCGATAAGCGGAGGGCTGTGCAAAAGGCGCATGGATCGGGTCAGGGTTTTCTCACGTGACGACCGCGTTCCAGACGTGTACCTCTGGAGCACCTCATGATTCCGAGTCTCGATCATTGTCTTCCTCGAACACTTCTCTACACCAGCCCCCTCCTTTCATCACAGGGGCCCTACACGTCTGCTGCAGGCCACTGTCCTGTATCCCCTTCAACCTCCGTGATTCGTGTGTCGCCCGAAATGCCTGTTCGCAACCTCGACGGTGAGCAATGACCGCAGCTCGGCTCTGACGACCAGTGTACCTGCGCGAGAGGAAGCTTGCGCAGACCGCTCCTCTCAGCGCGCTGGCCGGAACGCGCCTGGGAATTGACGTCACCTACTACGTTAAGCAGCTCCTGCAAGATGCCGACCAGCGCGAGCCTCTGATCGCGTCTACGGGTGGTCTGCCCCTGTCGCTGGCCAACCGCATCGAAAGTGATCTCCGCCAGCTCGACAAGGCGGGCATCAAACCTGTCTTCGTGTTCTCAGGTCTTCCCCTCACGTCCCGGCCACCCTCGAAGGGAATCAACAACCAGGCTGAGCGGGAGAACATGGTGAAGAACGAAGCGTGGTCATACTACGAAGACGGCCAGGTGGACAGAGCCGTCGTCGCCCTCACACAGGTCAGAGGCGGTCAGTGGGTTGACGTGCAAGACGTCGTGCGTCTCATTCTCCGTGCGTTCAAGCACCGCTTCGTCGAGTACGTCATTGCCCCGTATCTCGCTTCAGCTCAAGTGAGTCATTGCCTCTCCGCACACGTCCTGACTCTCCAAGCTCGCCTACCTCCTTCGTCACCCGAAGGGGTACATCCACGCCATGTGGTCAGACTCTGAAGCCCTGCTGTGGACGGTCGACAAGGTCATCACCAACATCGACTGGTCTGGCACATTCACCTTCTACGAAAAGTCTCGCATCCTTTCCGACCTCGGCATGACCGCCGACCAGTTCCTCGACCTCGGCCTCCTCGCAGGCTGCTCGCTCTGCCGCACCTTCCCGCCGATTGCCGACACGTTCTCCATCCGTTCGGCCATCGACTTGATCCGCCAGTACAAGACTGGCATCGTTACTTGCCAGGCGTGGCGCGAATCCCCTGCGGTGAAGGCGTCAAATTACGGAGAGGTCTTTATGCGCGCTCGCTTAGCCGTCAAGTATTCTCTCATCCTCACGACAGAGGGCACCTGTGTCCCCCTACCGCTTGTTGTTCCGCCTCCGAACGCGGTCATCACCCCGGCCGACATCCCGTCAGACCTGGACGAGATCTTCTCTCCTCGCTTGCCGGACGAGCTCTACTTCTTCATCTGCCGTGGCATGGTCGCTGCGAACCTCGTTGGGTACCTCGCCACGGGCGTCATCGACGAGCGACAGCCCCTCGCTGACTCGCCGGAGTACCGACGGTTCATCAAGGACATCATCACCGAGGGAGCCACGTCTCCGCGGTGCACGACGCTCGCCCTCCTCTCTGCTTGCTTGCACCCTCACTGGGCGTCAAAGCGGATCGTGAGTTCTCCCTAGTTTGCTTGACTGACCAGCAGTCTGCTCACTACTACTTTGACCCTGCATTCGCGCCGGTCATGGGCACCGCCGTTCCCATCACTGACCCTCTCACTCAATCACTCGTGGAGAAGTGCGCCACCTGGAAGGTGCCTCACCATGTTCTCGGCGACGAGCTGCGACGACAGAGTGTAAGTCTGGTTGCAATCACCAGCTGACGCGATCCCAGTCTTCGACTATCGATCTCAAGCTCTGCATTGGCACGCTCGAGAAGGACGAGACCATCGCGTACACCAAGAAAGAGAAGGCTGCCAAGATCCTCGAGAAGAAGGACGAGATAGTCGCCAACATCATCTGGCGATTCCTTGACGTCCGAGGGTGAGTAACTCGACCGAACGAGGGCGATAGCTTACGTGGAACAGGTTTGTGAATGCCAGCCACCACCAGACTGTCATGGGCAAGGCGTTCCACGCTGCCTGTAACTCTGCCCGAGTGACGGACAAGCTGCAGGAGCCGATCTACATCATCCTGGAGCTGCTCCGGGCAGGTGTCGTTCACGGGCACCGGTTCGGTGGACCGAACGCCCCCGTCCTTTCTGGAGGGCCTAGCTTTGGCACCGACGAGGAGCAGAGCAACACCCTGCTGATCATGCGAGTGCTCAGCGCTATCCCCCTCAACTTCCGCGTGAGTGCAGGCCGGTCAACCTTTACTGACATGCCCAGCCCGAGCAGTGGAGTGGCCCTCTGTCCCGTGAACTGCTTGTTTTCAACTCGTTCGTCAAGTCGACCACGAAGGCTCTGCGCCACCTTCTCGAGGCGATCAACGTCCACATTCTTCTGTCCGGCGACGCCAGGCGAATGCGCGACGACTATCTCGACATGTGCATTTCGCTGCCCTTCCAGATCGATGTCAACACTGGCTTCGGTATCCTGGCCAAGACGTACCTGGACGCCGCCACTTTCCACTATGGAGACACAATCACGGCCGAGAACGCTGAGACTGACGAGGTCAAGCAAGCGAAGAAGGCTGCACTTGAGTTTGTCGATCAGGCATTCACGGGTGTCAAGGCACCGACGCACGAGGTCGAGCGAGGCTTCCGCTTCTGGGACGCCGTAAGTATCTCATATCGCGATCACACATACGAGCTCAGCTGACATCCCGCAGATCATGGTGGCCATTCGGACGTTAAATCAGGAACAGGGTCCTAACCCGACGGTTGCAAACACCGTCATCCAGCCCGATGTCATTGAGCAGTTTGAGCGCGCGGACAAGTGGTTGGAGCCCATGAGGCCTTAAGCCCACCAAAGTCACGGGGCATAGATTTAGGTTGGTATTTTCAGCAGATACTCGCATGTATGCATAGTTTGCATCATTCAGATGAAAAGCACACAGAAACCGACAGGGGGGTTTTATTGAATTGAGCATCCGTCAATCCAAAGTTCGTGAAAGGAGGAGGAGTCGCAATGTGCTGGGAACGGGCACGCTTCTCCACACAATTCCGTGCCGTGATCCGTGTCGTTTGTTCGTCCGTAGCAAGCGAGCCACCGCAGAACCTCGGTTGCTGATGTCGATTTCATTTGGGTGAGCCGTGTCTCCAACAAGTGTCTTAATTGCACCAAGGACGGGTAGACTATCGGATGCCGAGAGGAAGATGAATGATGGATCTCCTTTCCGTGCCATAAGCAGACTTAGACCCCCGAGCAGGCCCCGGTCTGTTCAGAGATCAGGCATTACTCATCTACCACTCCGCTTAACCCGGTGCCTCGTCCCCACCGCATCCTACACTGATGAGCTTGTTCTGAATGAGCAAGCAGGTGTCTGAACAAGCATGATCGCTGAAAGAGAGCAACGAATTCGACAAAAGGTGGGCACATTGACCCAAACCAATTCAAGCGTATCACATGCGATGCTTGCCTTTTCCCAAGCGGTAGGCCGGTGTACGACGACGCTTGACACACCGAGAACCGAGTCGTCAGGGATCACATGGCCACTGTAATCACCGAGTAACAAAAGGAGTCTTGGAGGTGGATCGAACTCAAGCCGAAATCTGGATCGCCTGGATCGGGCCGCCGAACAGCAAGCCCTTCAACCGCCCAGCCCAGGCTTGTGCTTGGACCGATGGGCTGGCATTTCTGGCTAACCACAATCCCGGCTCCAGGCGACCACGAGCTGGCCGCACCCAATACCTTGGATCAAATTGCATTATGCATTTCTGATCAGCCTCGGCATCAGCGACTGACTTGTTCTGCTGGGTCCCGAACAGGTTGCAGTGGAGTTAGGCGTTAGTCACACTGCGGCGCAGGCATGTTAGAACATGCGCGAGACAAAGTACGCATCCCCACGCTGGAACCAGCTGGAACGGTGCGCATTCACTGATCCAAAGATCAGACAGGTTCAAGCGGCCGTAGGTAGCTTCGGCGGATATTCCGCAACCCGCAGCACTCCTCCACCGCGCTATCCGGTCGTCGAGCCAGTTTACCAGTGAATAGTTCGGCCTTGGGAGCACCGTGCCGCTGTCCTAGAGTCCTTGCGCTACGCGATGTCCTAGATCCCAGCTCCACCCGATCCACCATCCGCAGCGCCGCCAGGCCCAGTCGATCCGATCCAGCCGGTCAAGGCAGATCGGTCAGGTCGGTCAGGTCGGCGCCATGGAGGGAACGTCTCCGCCCGCTCTGGCGCCCTCGGTCCTCAAGCCGCGCGCCCTCTCGCCCGTGTCAATAGCGCACCGACCTCGAATTGTTTCCAGCAAACGAAGTTGGAAAGTGTGGGAGCGACACGAGCTCTTGTGCGAGCCGCAGTCGCGGTGCCCATGAATTGAGAGGAATGAATGTGGACCTGCGGTTCCTGCGGTTCGGTCGTCCCCAAAGTCCCTGCTCCCTGCGGTCGGCGGAGGCAGACGCGGCCGTACGTCTTACCAGTAGTGGATGTGTCGCTTGTCGAGGTCATTTCAGACAACGTAAGCAACAGTCAGTGTGCTCGAGACGAGGAATGCTGGCAGAAGAATGCCACCATCCCTATGCGCCCTGTGCGTCCTGTCGGAAGGTCTGAGCGGTCGCAGCCGGCTGTCTGCGGTCAGGACTGTCCCCAAGCGTACACCAAGTTAGCGCGATCAGCGCCTTCGGGTTGTCCAACTCTGCCGTGGTTGCGACGCACACGACTACTGCGTGACTGCATCCTTTCGTGAGGCTGGCGAGACGGACTGCGTCTGACATCACCGTCTCTTGAACTTTAACGGAGCTTGCACGGCTTGATGTCAAGAGGACTCCAGTCGAAAGAAGTAATCACAACAGCCGCCCTCCGCCAAACCGAACCAATAGGATTTGGCTTGAAACACTTTACCAGGCCTGTAACGCTTCAGAAATCGTCACGCTGGGTGCGACTTTGCTCTACGTCTGATGTGTCTAGCTTACCGCCGCAGCAAAGTGTTCGCTTTAGAATTAAGATCTCAAACGCGCATCGACGCGCTGCGAACGCTGTGTTCCACGTTACAAAGACGGCTTCCTAAGTCTCCGAGAAGTGTTCATTTCTAGGTGTCGAAGCCGGCGACGTCGTAGGCAACCGTACTGACTGGACATTTCAGACGCTGTCACAAGTTGAATTGATGGAAGGTGCGTTTGAGCTCGGACGCAGACGTGCGTAGGTCTGCCAGGACACCAATTCGCGAGGATACACCGAAGGAGGTGGCTGATACGTCGATGCCTGTGTGGCTGGGTAACTGGAGCGGCTACGAAGTCATGTGGTCCGCTCCGCGATTGCGGTGCACGTCCAAATGGCATGTCAAACACTTTGCGATTCGGTGGTTTTACTGTCGTGCCTGGATGTTTCACCGCTCATCTCTCCACTGGCACCCAAGTCCTGGCGAATGCTTTTGGTGCGACAGCGGAAGGCCCTGTGTCTCCACTCATCGGAGGATTCAGTCGATGGCTTACCCTCTGCTGTGCACAGGTTTGTGTTTGAGGGCACCCCACTGGACTCATGTCGGAGCACGGTTTGTGCTTAGCGCTCGACACGAACCTTCTTATGCTGCAGTGACGTCCGTCGCATGGTGTGGCGAGTTGATTGCTGCCGCCGTATCGGCACCACGTAAGCAGCCTGTTTAAGCAGCAGCGCAGGGGGGGGCGTTTACGGACGAGACGTGCTAAGCTTAACAACTCTGCGGGCGTTTGAGGGTGCCGCGTGCACGTCAAAATGAACGCTCCCACTGTCGGAGAGCTCCACGGTTTCGTTTCGAAGCTACCTCGCTCGGTGCGAGCGCCCATAAAGCGGCTGCGCCTCTGCGGTTACTACCTCCCATGTGCATGATTTTTTCCTTTGCGGCAATGGAAGCACAGGCGATCTAGACGAATGTCCTGGAGGGACAGACCTGCATATTTACACCGAAGGTCTTGGGTGGATCCGCGGGTGACAGGAACGACGTTTCTAACGTAAATAGTCTGCCGCGCACCAGGTATGCGTAGGTGCATCGTTGGGGTTGCGCCATGTGGTCGAGACAGCAGAGAAGGAATCGGCATCCGGCGAGCCCCGGTTGATCCAGCGGATGATTATCGCATTCTGCCGAAAATGCAGCCACACGCCTGGGCGAGGTTGCTTTTCATCCTGCCATCAGGAAACTACGCCCGTCCTCGGAACCTACCACCCATAAAACTTGCGTACGTACGTGCTTTCGTGCGCAACGTTCGCCGGATATGCGCAAGCCCCTCAGACGACAAGCGGCCGCCCGCGGAGCACGTCAGTGTCTCTACAGCAATTGGCAGTAAAATTGTCCGACTGGTTGTGCATGACAATCCGCGGCCCGGTAGGTCCAATGCCATCGATATGCGGACCTGCGGCCTGCGGACCATCTTGATTAGAGTCTGGCCCGGGGTCTGCCGATCGGCAGATCCTATGTAGATTGCAGAAAGGAACACGGGAATCAGATTGCAGGCAGAGTAGGTATGCAGGCGCCTGCGTTGTCAGAGGAAGAGCAGCACATACCCGGCGACGGGTTTGACAGAGCGCACATGTCGATCATTTATTGACGCCACCGAAAAATCCCATAATTGATTCTCGCACAGAGGTGTACGAAATTCAGGTTCGCTGAATGCTTGTCTGCAGCCCATTACAGCATCGCATCTGGCGGAGGACTCACTGTGCAAGCCGTTGGGCACGAAAGCGTGCCTGGCCTCGTGTCGTGGGTGCACTGACAGTGACCGAGCTGTGCGGCCACCTGGCACGGGTTTACGATGGGTCGGCTGCACGGGCTGACGGCACCAGAGCCGTAGAGCACAGGAAATCCGGCTCAGGTACCGGAGGAAACGACTAACCTCGACTTGCCGCGCACATCCCCCACAGGACCTGGTGGTAGTACCTGACAGGATACCACTGGATCCCACAGGATTCCCCAATCCGCCCGCGAACGCCGCTGAAGCCTCATTGCCATGCGGCAAGCTTGTGAGCTTGTGCTGTGCCGTAATTCCAAGGATTGACCAGAGCATATTTGTTTTACGTTTGACGCCACGCGTAGTGTCGTGCCTTTGCCTGGTCGAACCTGGTTGCGAGGACGGCCCAGGCACAGAATCATGTCAGCGATTTCCAGGACTCAGGTTGTCCTCAACGATGTCTTGGACTGTTGCCCGAGAAGGCCAGCGACGCACCGGACAACGAGGATGACTAGCAGCCCAGTGCGAAAGCTACGATGCCACGATGCCGCTATGGAAAGTCTATTCACGAAAGTTCAACCTAGATGAGGCTGTTCAAGATGGCTATGCTGTCGTCACGGAACGGGCGACCGCTTCGCGCGTCTGCGCTACTGGCGCGATAACGACATCGAGTCGGTCTTGGCAGGCCTATAGATATTTGGAACCCGCATTTCGTCCACCTCTTGCAAGCTTTCGCACGTACCGGCTCCTCCGGATGCTCCGGTGTTGGAACGCGTGCCCTTATGGAACGTTCACGCGGTGCACGCGACGAATTATGCGTACGGGAACCCTTGGCGAACAGCGAGGAGCGCAAAGGATGGCGAGGAGCACCACCGAACTCACGTCAGTTCACGTCGGTGAACTCAGGCGCGTGAGTGGTAAGGTTACGGCCGGAGCCACGCGCTGACCGGACCGACGGCATGACCGTGGCGGATGCGATATGGTCATCAGCACCACACCTTGTTTCCGCATGAGACAACTCCTGCAGCCACATGATATCTGTGTCAGCGGATCATACTGGCACTCGTGATATGTATCGGTGGCGCCACAGTGTGCATCATTACGCATTGAGTGGAGGCCAACTCGGGCAGCCCTAAGGCCGTTCAAGCCATTGTTGTCATGGCGAGTCTTTCATATCCGCTCAAAAGTGGGGTCTCGTAAGGGGGGGGGGGGGGCGTCGCGGCGCCTGCGAGCTCCCTGGGCGAGGATTGCACCACATTCTGCGTAAGCCACATTGCCATCTACCGCACCGCTCCGCGCTTTGCATTGCATATGGCTTGTCGCTGTCTGTCGATGTCTGAAACATTATTCAGCGGCGCTTGCAGTTGCGCATGTTACTAACGGAGATGTGGCTTTCGGCGCTTGCCTCATGCGAGACATGATGCTCAGTGGCTGAGGACGAGGCTGGTTTCGGGCCGCGGGCGCTGCTGGTAATGCATTTTTCGGACTTGCAGCTGCCCGCACGAGTACAGCGCGCCGTTCCGCTTCTCCGCCAGGAGCTGGGGCGCGCCCAGGTCCCCGCGAGCGCCATTGCGCCACCGGTTATTCACGCTGCGGATGCGGGTGACGAGCACGGACGAAGATGACAGTCGGACAGAGCGAGAGGGCGTACACGGCGTTCGGTTTCGTAACTGGCCAGCCGCGCGCCCTTCACCCAGCCCTATGCGCCTGATTGAGCCCGGATGCATCCAGCCAGTCCGGCCAGTCCGGCCAGTCCAGCCATGGCGCCCAGCTCAAAGCGCAGTGACGCCCAGTGCCGCCGGAAAAACATATACCCTCCACTGGCGCATACAAGACCCGATGCTAGCGCTGGCCGTCAACGCCGCTGACGCTGACGCTCACTGCAATGTCCGCCGAGGAGATCAGATGAGCACATGGCGCGCGCCCGTCCAAATTGCGCCGCGCGTCATCAACGCGTTTAACGGAGCACCGCAGCTCGGCCGGCAGCAAACGTCCCTCCCCTCTTGGCTGTTTGAGCTAAATTTTTGGCTCTGGGATGCATCAGGACGTAGGACGTGCATGAGGCTCTCCCTGGGCGTCGGAGTAGCCCTGTAGCAACCTGGAGCATAAGGTCTGAGCACTAACGACAAGCGTGACTGCCGGGACCCTGATTCAAGGGGGTGCGGTATTGACTGGGATATTGGGATTAGGACGATGCACGACAAGTCGTAATTGGCCGCATTCACCTGTCACACCCACAGGAGACACTACGGCACGCTACCTTAACCATGCTTGCTCGCTCGCGTGCTGCGGCGTGCCAGGCTGCTCCTAGCTCTTGCTTCCGGTGGAGAGCGGTAGTGGGACCGACGATGGTAGACAACGGAGACGCGCCCGCACGCGTCGCCAGCGGCGCCAGACAACGCTATGCATGCTTTCTGATTTATCTGGATTGGCGCCAACTGGCACCAACTGGCACCATTCACCATGGCCGGATATCAGCACCACCGTAAGACACTATCGCTTGCAGCAGTCACATCTCTGCATTCCTCTGGTGGGTTCATGGCGTCTACTCGATCTCTCATTGAATGCGCCATGCTCTTCATGCGAACAAGGCCCACCACCCCGCAGGCGTGCGCACCACTACGTACATGAAATCAGTGACAGCATGCAACAGCATGCTCGGGCGGGTGGCTAAGGGTTCCCCATGCGCGCCCATGCTGAACGATCTCCAGATGCACGGCGCGAATGCTCCGAAACGAGCATGACATAGCCTTGTCGCCAAGCTGAGGACGGACTAGTAGGTATACAGTTTGGTACGAGCTACGATAGGCAGTGCGCGAGGAGCCAGCCTTTTCGCGCGAGCCAAAGAGCCAAAGGACGCTGGTGACAACGTGTACTGGAACGCCTGAGACCAGGGGAGCCCGTCGACTCCTCGACGAGGAGAGGTTGATGAAGGTGGCGCAAAGTGTGGTGGCCGCAAACCCTCGGGGTGTGACGTAAGTGCCGAGGACCGGTTCTGTCGCGCCGTTGCCGTAACAGAGAAGCGAAGGTCGCATGGCAGAGCGGGCGAGCGAGCATGCATAGCGTGCGCAGAGGATGCAGAGAAGAGTCGGTGCAGAGGTACAGAGGTACGGGGAACGGGCAGGTGTGGTGTGTATGTGTGCCAGGCACACAAAGAGGCAAGCGACGTGTCTCAGCCACGGGCGGGGATCCGCGTATAGAGTGACTGCCAATGCATACCTTACACCGGGGATGAGGATGAGCGTGCTATCTTGATGCGTTCATGCGTTCATCCATGCGTCGACGCCACCCCCTCGCAGAGGACAAACGACGGGCAGGGCGCCGCCACCAAGCAGTCCTGGCAAAGTGTGCTAGGTGAGTTCAGAGTTGCGTGCCTGGCCAAGACGCCAGGACGTTAGGTCGCCAGGTTCATGTTCCTGAGGTCCAGGGCCCAGCTAGGTGCAGGGCGCACGCCAGGGACACTCGCGTCCTGCGTGAGTCCTGCGGGCATCCTGAATTTCCTTGGGTCCTGTGCCGTGTGTCCCTGGGCGAGCTCCCCGCTATCCCCAGGTCCAACCCTGCCGGCCGATCGCTCTGCGTCGAGGTCACCTCATCCGAGACAGGCTCTGGTCTGGTGCCTTTGGGGGGCGCCCGCGGGTGTTGCGCCTGTGCGATCCCCGGCTGACGGCTGACCTGAAAGCCTGAGGACCTGACTGACCTGACTTTGATCAACTGCAGGTAAGACTGAGTGGACACTCTGACTCTGGCACTCGCGCCACGACTGTCTCTCCTGTCCTGCCCTCAGAGCTGCTGCACTCGCGCACTGCACTGGGTCCACCGCTCGCTCGCGCGCTTGTACGCACGCACGCACACACGCACGCACGCACGCACGCACGCACACTCGCTCGCCCGCATTCACGCTCCGGCTCTGGTCCTGTTCCTCCTGAGCCCCGTACCAACGATCGTTCCCAGTTGGATTGGATCCGGCGCACGCTTTCCTTCGTCCACCGTCTTGGCCCACTCCAGCATTTATCTATCGCCCTACATAACATCCCCCTTCTTCCCCTTCCGTATCCATCTCCCCGTTGTTGCTTCCAACGTAGCTTGCCTCACCTCAGACACGCCCCCTACTCCTTCACACTCCTCTTGTCACATCCAGCGTGTGACTACCACCCCATTCCCCGACACACTTAAGAGCTCGTCAACAACGCCTGATCCCCCTACCCTACCCTCTTCTCCTCCCCTCCCCATCTTCCTTCTTCGTTCGCTTTCACCGACTCCTCTCCCCAGCATCGATTCGGTGATTTCGACTTCTCTTTGAACTTTTTGCACCTTCTTCTTCTTCTACTTGTTCTTCTTCTTCTTCTTCCTATCGAACCCAGCAACAACCTTTCACCATGCAGACCAACAAGCCCGCCATCACCCTCGACACTGCTCTCGCGAACTCGACCCTCACCAACTCTCCCCTCACCACCCAGAGCGCCAACACCACTCCCAACACTTCGTACACTCCGATCATGCCTGGAGAGTCGTCAACACGCCGCCAGCGCATTGCCATGGCGTGCCAGTACTGCCGTCACCGGTGAGTTACACCATTCCTTCTTTCCCTCCCCGTACAGAGCACATGTGGCTGACTTGATACAGCAAGATCAAGTGCTGTGGATCTTCTCCCTGTGCCAACTGCACTCGCGCCCGCCGCTCTTGCGACTACCAGCCCGTCCCCGAGGAGGTTAACCGTGCCACCCGCGAGAAGAAGGCCGCCGCGAAGGCCGCCAAGTCTGCTTTCGTCTCCCAGCGCGCTGCCCCTTACTTCGTCGGCGAGTCGCCCATGTACGGAATGTCATATCTCGGACACGGCCCCATTCGCGGAACTCACGTTCCTGCGCGTCGCTCTTACTCGACCCCCATCAACATCAACATGGCCACCATGTCTCCGTACTCGCCGGTTCCCCACTCGGCTCCTCCCATGAGCTCCCCGGCCCAGTTCGAGCACGGTTGGTTCAACGCTCCTCCGGTTCCGGTCATCAACGTTTCCCCCATGATGCCCGTTGTTCCTGCCGTCGAGGCCCCCATGTCGGTTCCTATTCCCTCTGTGCCGACACTTCCCCCCTCTGTTCCTGACCACTCTGTCGAGGACAACTCTGCCTACGCTACGTATGCCACTGCCCCGGTATCTCCTACCGAGAGCTCCGCGAGCACCTCGTACGCCATGCCCGTTACCCCTACTCCCAACATCCTCACCTACACCCCCCAGCCGTTCCCCTTCTCGCCCTCGCCGCTGGCTCAGTCTGCCTTCGCTTCCTCGCCGACGCTGTGCCCCGGCCTCCCGGTGCCCCAGCAGAAGCACCAGCACCAGCAGGCGCCGCAACAGCCGCTCGTCGGCCTGGGTATCGGCCTTCCGGGACCTGGTGACGATGGAGTCTACGTTTCCAACGTCCAGGGCAACGAGTACATGAACGGCAACGTTTGGGTCCAGCCCGACGCCTCGCCCTACCTCCAGTAAGAAGATCGCCGCCTTGCAGGTCAAACCGCGTCCGACTTTCCACCGATAGAGCAACATTTACACACATACAATCGGTCTTCGCTAGAAGACTAAGAGACAATGATTCGATTCTTGCTTTTACACCGACACTGAACGATTTTCATCGACAAAAGACGGACTGGTGCCGTCGAACCTTTCTTTCAACACCTACAAGCGCCAAAGCCGCTACACATCTCAATGGACGCTTCCTTTATTTCTTTCTTTCTCTCTTCTCATCAAGTAATATCTGGAGCGCGGCTCCCTTCGTCTATCTACTGTGTAAGATATAGTTTATACTTGCTTGGTCTACTCGACTTGAGTTCGAGTCACCTGGGTTTTGCTAGGACAATATTCATATACTTTTACCGTACTACTACTACTATCTACAACCGTGTTGTGTTCTCGATGCAACCCCAACGCACCATCTGCGTACCCAATCCATACATCGTTCACATGGTGCACTCTGCGAGCAACCGCGAGGCGCGGGCACTCATCTCGTCATCCAGTAACGAACTTGGCTACATCTCGACCTTCCGGATTGGGACGGGGGTGCCGAAGAACCAGCTGACCTGGGAGCCGGCTGGATTCAGGCTGCCCACTTGCATTCACACTGGTCGCTCCTCCCGCATACCTCGCTGAGAATCTGATGCGTGCGTGTGTGCTCTACCGTTCGCGCGCGCGCGCGTGTTCCCCTGTCGCGCTGTCGCTGCCGTCGCGCACTCCGAAACATGGGTGCATGCTTATCGGAGTCACGGGGTATCTAGTGTCTGGGCTAGCCTCAGCTCCACAAGTACCACACGGATCACACCACGACCACACGGCGACACGGTGTGAGAGACACAAGAGGCATCAGGGCAATGGCCCAGACAGCAGCTCTGGCAGCTCTGGCGCGCGCATGGCAGAGGCCGGCAGGACTGTCCTGGACGTGTGCGCTCGGGTAACGTAAGATAACAGGGCGCCTGTAAATGTTTTGTCTAAACGTTCAATCTAAGGTTCAAATACCCTTTTGTATCGTAAGTGTCAGCTCGACGTCAGCTGGGTGCGCTCTGGTGCTACTCCCTGACGAGCCTTAGCTTCGGACCCTCGGCTCCTCGACCCTTCGGCGGTCTTCGGGGGCTTTTTGCTTCCCGTCTGGCCTCGATGCAACCGTTCGTCCTTCAGAAATGAGACATGTGCAGCATGGTGCACCAAGGTATGGTGGGTGCCCACTATTCCACTGATCGATCTCATCATTGCGATAGCTTCGGTTGGCCGGCTGCATAGCGCTCCACTCGGGTTCCGTCGCTCCATTCATTGCATTTGCTGATCGTAGCTGGAGCAGACTAGCCGTTCCCAAATGTCTCGCCGAGTCTCACGCGGCAGACACCGCAACTCACACCGCCAGAAGGGCACTTCGGCCATGAGCGAGACGATGCGGCGAGAGCAAGACCGCCAGTTCCCACCAAAAGCACGTAGCGTTCCTGGGACCGCAAGGCCCCCGGTCAGTTCCGCCCATGGAAATCGGGTCCTGAACTTGGCGTTGGACCCGGAGACAAGTTGGCCTGTGACGTGCACTTCTGCACTGGTGCTGCACAGGGATCGGTATCGCAGGTCGGCGCAGGTTTGACCACCGAGGACCACACCGCACGCCCCACACGCCGACCGACGGACGCACCACACTGCCATCAGGTAGATCGGAGTGTTACGAACTGTCGCAGGGCAAGCGCTTAGGGACATGGACATGCGCGACTTGGAGCATCCTTGAGTTGGACCTGGTGCGAACCGGGAACCCTTCAGCTCCTGCGAAGAGGACCGGGTTTTGGCTTTGACTGTGCCTAAGGAGCCGGAAGGAGCGTCAGAAGGCATTCAAGAACAGGCTTCAAAGCTAAGTTTACAATTCATGCTCTGCCATGCGATACAATTTAACACGACTAGTGCAACGTCTGCAACACTTGCAACAGCGCATGTGCGTACTCCCACCCCGGCGCTTCTCGCCGTTTCCTGGTTCCTTCCTCGCCTTCCACTGGGGATTACTCACTCTGTAACGTCGTCCTATCGTCCTTTCCGACTGGTTCTGCAAGTTCCTTGGCTTCCATGTCATCTTCGCCTGCAAACCTTGAGTCACTAGTGCACCGCCAGCACCGGCGGCCCCGTCGTCAGACTAGATCTCGCAGAACACGCCACGGCATCCGGGCCATTCCTTCCCCAGGTCACCTGAGCTCCGTGACATCCTTGCACTCCCTGGTCTCGCAGCATTCACAAAGTCCGCTCACACTCGTGTTACGTCTTCTCGCACCGAGGGAGCCCGAGGGACTCAGGATGCCAAGCCGGCCAGATGATGCTTTACGTGTTTCGGATTCGGTCCTACAATCACACGGCGAGAGCGTTGCGTTATTAAAATTAAATGCTCCCATGCGATCTCAGCCAAAAGTCCGTTCGAGCCGGAGCGGTCTGGCTCCTTGCTTCCATTCTATTCAGTGGAGTCGGCGTGTGGGAGTCGCTGCTCGTCGTGTCTGTGCGGCTCTCGGTCATCCCTGCCGCTATCAATAGCGATCTGGGCACTAGTGACAGCGGCCACAACATTGACCCATCCCAATCACCAGAGTGGGAGCGTGGCTTCAAACCGGTCGGTACCTTTCCTCCAGTGCCTCACACCGGTACAGCGAGAAAGAGGCTCGAACCGAGCCGTGCCGTAGCCCTCGTGCCGTACCATGCCATGGTCGGACCGTGGCGTGATCTGCAAGGCCGGAAGGTGTGGGGACTGGGGACGGGCGACCGGAACGGAGGCCGACCGGATCCCACCAGTGTACACCGGCAGTCCCTCTGATCCACCGAATTGCTGCCGCCACCAGGCGGGGCTGACACGCTGAGCAAGCAACCGTCTGCACTAGGATGCGAACCGGACGGACCTGAGCAGCCCCGATCCTGAACGGTGTGGCCATTCCACTCTCGTCATCGCCAAGGTGAATAACAAAGTTGCAGGCTGGGATCCTGCTCTGCCGTGATTGCAACGGCATCCTCGCCACAGTCAGACCATTGGCGTGGGTAGTCCTAGTGGTCTGTCTAGTGGTCTGCCTGACTCGCCGCCGAGGAACCTAGAGCACCCCAAAACGGTTTGTCAGCCCCTCGCTGCTTGTCTGCTGCAATTCAGCGCACGCGCTAGCGCGGATGCGGCGATCTCCCTGTCGCTACACCTGACCAAAGAGCGTGACAGGCGGCATCCTGGAACCCTTCCAACCCTTTCCATCTGCCGATGACGCTACCTGAAACGTACGTGATGAGCCACCCATTCAACGTCCTATACCGGAAGTCAGGTGTACAGGTATTTGGTGGCTGCTTGCTCGGTGTTGGTATTGCGAGCGCTAGTGCTGCCCACCTGGCCAAGTCGATGTTGTGGAATGCCATTTTTCACTATTCGGACGTTCGGATGCGGATGCGGCCACGGCCTTGGTCCGTCTTCGGCCATCGTCTAGCCTCGTCGAGGCCTTAATCGTCATAGGCATTGTTGGTGAGACATTTGATCATCTGAGCGCGACGTGAAGTGAGCAACGGAGCGACCCGGTCGATCGCGAGCCCACCGGCTGAGGCGTCGACAAAATGTCAGCTGAGAACCGACTGGGCACGGGGCACGAAATTGGTCGGGCAGGAACGAGAAAGCGTAAAGCCAGCAGCAAGCGCATCGCACACTCCGAGCTCAGCTTCTGCGAGCTGCAAGCCGTACGCGCCCCGAACAGACGGCCTTGGCGTGTCGATATGCAGACGTCCGATCCCATCGCTTTGCTACCGACTAGGATTAGCCTCAGGCGGTGGATTGTAGTCGCCATCCATTCCTCACTCGCATCCGCGCTTTTGAGCCCATCAGGCCCACCACACGGCACACGTCAGATGAGCTCAGCAGCTTTAGCAGGCTACCATCAACGACGAGGAGCCCCCAGTTGAATTCAGGACACATGTCGGCCACAGCAACGGCTAACACTCTACTCTCACACACACCGAACGCATGCCGTACTGCAATAGGAGCAAGCGTATGACGAAGTAGTGTAACACAGTGGGCTCAGCAGAGTTCACTCTGTTGCAGCGTGTCGATTCGGCAATTTCGTTTATTTACCACCGGTGATACTTGCAAGGATTACTAGATGCAGGCAACCGCAGGCCAACTCAACTCGCCGTCGCTTTTCGTCTGAGTCAATCGATGCTGTAAGCGCTCTCGTACAGCCGTCCCAACTCTAACGGACTCCTGCCGACCGTGGTAATCGCTCAATAGAACGCGCAAATCCAACATAACGCGCTGCCGTCAGCAGCGGGCCAGTTCGAGACAAAGGTCGTAATCGAATCTCAACCCCAGCGGGCGCCCTATATGCTACATAAGCTTGTCACCCAGAGTGGGGTAAAGGGAGGCTTGCTCATGCCTCTAATCCCGCTGTGATGCTTATGCAAGCGCGTGCAGCACATGTTCGGGTCCATCCTTGATGTCGGTATGGGGTATGCAGGTCGTATCGGGGGTGGCGGTCTTGGCGGAGGAGTTGTTGTTGGTTAACGGCCACGCATTCCAATTCTGCGCTAGAACTGGTTACAATCAGAGCCTACTGCTGACATCGCGATTCAGAAACGCTATCTTGCTCTGGTACGCTGTCCAGTTTGGGTTGAGTTCGAGGCGCAGGAACCGTTCAGATCAAACGTGGCCGTAGCTTTGCAGTTGGGTTATCGTGGGTTCTGTATTAAATTCACTGTAGACTCGGGGGCTCACGACGCTGCAATCCAGCGGCCCCGGAGCGTTCTCACGCCGCTGACGTTCATGCCGCCATCAGGCTCTGCGCTTCGGCGTACGAAGCCTCGGGCCAAGCAAGCGTACGTGCGCTTCCATTCATGCTCGTTCCGGGTCGATCCGGGTTGGAATCCTGGACCTATAGTGGGTATGGGAAACAGCAGCACGGGTCCGGTAGTTCTCTCTGAGGTCCAGGTGGGCATCCTACTGGGCACTGGCTGCTGCGCACCGGCCGGGCGGTGAGAGAAAGCTTTATGATTTCGCTGGGACCGGTCGGTGCTTCAAGCTCTCAGACTCTTGGAGTCTGTTTCCTGCTCGCGTTCGGTCGCTCGCGCGTCGTTCACAGTCCGAACATCGAGCGCAGAGCGTTGGGGCGGCTGTCGCGTCTGCGTCGACCTGACTGCGGGACCGAGGAACCGAGCCCCGGGGCAAAACGTGTTGCTTCTGCATGAGTTCCACAGCCGGGCCTGACTGAACCTTGTGCGGACTCGGAGCTCGTGGCCAACATGTCGACCCGCTCCGGACAGCTTACGGGTGCCACGGGGCCTGGCGGACCTAGATGGGACCTAAGAGTGACCTGATGGACCTAGCAGGGCCTGGGGGACCTTGGAAGATGGCCCTTGGTACCGAAACTAGAACCTTATGCTGTCCCAAGCACCGCCACGAGCACCACGAGGCTCACTGGATTATGTATGCCCTGCTTCTGTGAGCCTGGCACCGACCCCCCGTCGCGTTCTCAGCGCTTCGATTTCGTGCGAGTTCGGCTCGCCCAAACGCGCTCGCGTCTCTCCACAGGGCCACTACTCACGCGTACGCCCACTCCGGGAAGCAGGCCCACTCGGCCCACTGGCCCACTCCTGGAAGACGCACGCCGGATCTCGTTCTGCAACTGTAACTGAGCGTAACTGACTGCGTCTGGAGGCGATGATGGACAGCACGGCCACAGTGTACCTGTGGAACTGTGGAACTGGTTGGGGAACGAACGGACAGTTCATAGCTGGTGGAATCTGGTGGCCGTAACAGGTAACGTCAGCTGGTGTCAGTTCGTGTCATGCGCGAGTGGCGCCAGCAGGCAGCGAGTGATGAGCGTCGAGCACCCGGTCTGAGTCAGCCAGGAGGCGGACAGGAGCTCCAGGTCGCTGCTGTAGCAGGCCACGACATGTCTGCCGGTTGTGGTTAAACCTTGTTTCGACCATGACGTCTTTGCCACCGTTGCTCGTCGCTGCCATGACTTCACCGCACCGAGTTAGCTCAGATCTCCGTACACGGCTATGCTCTCGCCTGCTTCACAACCAGCCTCTGGTACACGTTGCTGGCCTCTGCTCGTGGTCTCGTGGCGACTCAAGATCGCAGTGCCACTCTCATCAGCCCTGGTCGTGAAGGTGTCGGTGGCGTCCTTTCGCTCCATCGACTCTCGTCAACTCTACGCAAACTCCAGTTGCGCAGTTACCACCCAAGACTGGCTAGACTGGGCAGCTCGCACCGGAGCGTTCCACAACCTGTGCGTACGCCCGTTCAAGGAGATTCACTTTAACGAGAGTTCTGCGGCAAGTCAGCAGTGGAGTTGTGAGTCGCGATCATGCTCCCTACGTCAGTGCAAGCAGTGAGATGTGAGTACTTGTGTTTTACTTTGTGTCCCCCTCGGTGGACGTCCGCGGAACGACCCTGGCGCAACGACGGGGCGAGGATGACGCCGTCTACCAGCTGGCACTTGTTGCCGGCATGTCGGCATGATGAAGCCTCGCGTGGTCGCAGACGCGTTAACCTGGCTGGAAGTTGGCGTTCATCATTTGGTCCATTGTCGTATCCATATGCTACCTTAACTACTACTCACATATAAGAAAAGAGAAATCTATATCCCGGCTATCTCTGGCAAAGCGGTTCCGACACTGCCTCACCCGTCTAATTTCAATCCTCGACATGTACACGGTTACAACTGGAGGGACGTCAGCGCTTGAACTCGACAATGGACAACGTGCTGGCTCCGAGGAGCAGCCTTTGGCGGGACGGCCGACATGGGCCGCACAGCGCACCATAACAGCTCTGCAGGCCGCGGGTAGCGACCTGGATCCGTGAGGTGTCACAAGCGGTGTTCGGTACTCACGAGGCTGTCCATGCGACTGAAGATCTCAAGTACAGTGGCGACGACCTCAAAGCAGAGGTCTTCCGGCTCATCTCCGCCCGAGCCCGCACCCCGGGCGTCACTCGCCATCTCCTTGCGCACTTCCCGCACGAGCTCCTGCACGCTCTCCCGACCGATACCGCTGCCTCCGTCGCGACGTTTTGATCCTCCACCAATGTTGACAGGACCGGAGGAGTTGGACGTGCCGATGCCGAAAGGCCAGGTCGAGAATTCCGCCAGGATTTCGTCGCACCGCATGAACGCTGCCTCGCGCGAGTCGTAGGAAAGACGCTGGAGCGCGTTCTCGAGCACACTTGAAGCGTAGGCTGACGTTAGCTCAGGACCATGATCTGGGCTGCTCACCAGCACAGACGAGACACACGGCACGCATGTACCGGTACTGAATCCCCTCCTTGTGCAGAGCCTGGGGAGGTACAGCAGCAGTGCGAGCCGTAAGAAGCGTGAGGCAACGTCGGAGGACGTCGTCCTTGGCGTTCATGTCGGCAATCGGGTGGGTAGCCATGTCAAAGAGGAGGAAGTTCCGCTTCTCTGTCCGAAGCACACCCTTGTCGACGAGACCCTTCGCCAACCGCTCGCGAACTTGCTTGAGCTGGTAACCGATCTTCATCACGTTCCATGTCTCACCTGGATCTGTCAGCTCGGACGTCCGACGAAGCCCACTCACCGCTCATCAGATCCACCCAGGCCCCGGCACCGTACTTTTCGCTGCTCTTGATCATCTTCAGAGCCTCATCGAGGATAGTCTCTCCCGTCTGACGGTCATCGATGACCTCAATCAGGCGGTCAGCGAGGGCCAGCCGACGACGCGACGGGTCCCGAACAACAGCGATCCTTCTCCGTAACGCCAGCTCGATCAGAATGCAGCCACGAAGGGCATACGAGATGTTGTCGTTCCAGAAAGAGAGATATCCCTGTATTGATTAGCAGGCAAGTATGAGAGGAGCGGACGTACAGCCTTGTCCTTCAGACCGAGCAGGAGAACCTCCTCCATCAGAGTCAGGCGGGGCACCTTCTTCGCCTCGTTGTCATCGCTGTAGTCTCGGGGGTCGTATGCAACTTTCGGTCTGCCCTCCACGGCCGAGCCGCCACCGAACGAGCTGCTGCGCTGAGCACTGGACGAAGGGGCGGGTGATCCTCCTGCTGACGAGCCGCCAGCATTGTTAGACGACGAGGCCCCTGCACCGCGTCGGCGCGTGAGGCCTTCAGACATGGTGGCCGATGTAGGGAAGGTGCTGCGTGCGGAAGCTGGAGAGGGTTACTGGAACGGAACCGGTATTGACGAGATTCCAGGCGCCGAGGATTTCGACCCGGGGGATCAGTCGCGTTGAATTGCGCGGCGGCGACGTGCGTGATATGTGCGAGCAAAGGCTGTCAGAACGAATGGTCCACCTCGATCCTCCAAGACGCCGACACGACACGACGCAACACCAAGCACGGCCCCTGGTGACCTGTGACGGCATGCTGGCGCGTCACGTGGTAATCTCCGCAAACGCCGCCACCGTGGCTCCCCCCGCTCGATCATTGTTATTGTGATGTCAACTCTCACTATCTCGGTCACCAACTTTTGCCTGCGAGCATGTCAAATCTGTGAGTGTCCGTGCTGAAGACCTAGCTGACTATCGCAGTTACGCGACAGAGGTGTGTGGGCTTGAGATACACTCCATGCTGCTGCCGCGATCGGAGAGCTAACAGACAGCCGGTGCCCAATGGCAAGGTCATCGTTGACACGACAGCGGGCGAAATCGAGGTGGGTAGCTGCCATACGAATCTCGTAGCACCTGTAGTCTGCAGTGACATGAGCTTCGAGGCATGCGGACCTTTCGTGCTAACAGCAGATCGAGCTATGGGGCAAGGAGTGCCCGCTCGCCGTCCGCAACTTCCTCCAGTTGACGATGGAAGGTGACTCTCTCCCTTCCGCCCCTCTTCTCCTTCGCTGACCTCTCAGGCTACTACGACAACGTCATCTTCCACCGCATAGTCAAAAACTTCATCGTGCAGGCTGGTGACCGTCAGTAATCAGCATGTCTGGATGATGAAGCTCACCCCTCAGCTACGGGAACAGGAATGGGAGGACAGAGCATCTACGACGAACCGTTCAAGGACGAAGTTCACAGCCGACTGAGGTTCAACCGGAGAGGCCTGGTAGGCATGGCCAATCCCGGAAAGCGGAACGCAAACAACTCGCAGTGGTTTATTACCCTCGACCGTGCCGACGAGCTGAACGGGAAGCACACCCTTTTCGGCCGCGTCCAAGGGCCCACCTACTACAGTAAGCTAGCATCAGACAGGCTTCTAGCTGACTTAAGATGTACTCAACATCGGTAACCTCGACGTCGACGAGAGCGAGAGACCGAAAGTGTGAGTTTCTGGCCCTAAACTCTCAGCTGACGGCGAGTCCGCCGAAGATCAAGGGAATACGAATTATCGCGAACCCGTTCGACGACATCGTGCCCCGTATCACTGCTGCTGAGCGGCGTGAGCAAATGCAGGCTCGTCTAGAGGCAAAGAAGGAAGCTGAGCGGAGAGAGAAGCGTGCCAAGGCCAAGAAGAACACGAAGCTGCTGTCCTTCGGTGAGGCGGAAGAAGACGACGAGGAGACGGTGGTCGTCAAGAAGAAGGACATGGGCCGACGGGATTGTGAGTTCAGATATATGGGGTTTTGCTGACGTTGAAGTGATTGCAACTGCCAATGTCGATGAAGACAAGCCTCGCGAGAAGCGGAAGAAGACCGAGGACAGCAGTGACCATAAGGAAGAGAGGGCGGAGAAACGGAAAGCGGTCGACTTGAAGGCCATCCGAGAGGAGCATGAGAGGCAGAAGGCTGGCGAGGGATCTTCCCGCAAGGCCGATCTGGAGCGAATGCAGGAGGACCTCCGTGCTCTGAAGAAGCGGATGGGAGAAGACTCCGAGTCCGACTCGGACGACGATGAGAAGTACAGGAGGCGCCGGAAGGGCGCTGTATACCTCGAGGAGGAGATGGCCAAGTACAAGAAGGGACGGGGACGTGCAGCTACGCGGCATAGTGCCAAGGGTCGTCGTGGCGACGACGAGGACCTCCTCCGTGATCTGGGGATGTTCAGCCAGAAGGTCTTGGCCATGGGTGACGATGACGGAGCCGGTAGGGAGGGAGACGAGGACGGCCTCGAGGTGGACGATGACGTCGGTTGGATGCGCCATGCCCTCAAGTTTGAGGAAGAGAAGTCTGAGGAGACGAGGCGCGCTGAGGATGAGTACACTGTGAGCCAACATGGGTGAACAAGCTGACAACTAGGTTATCGATCCTCGTGCCAAAGCACGCGAGATTGCAAAGCAGGAAGAAGATGCTAGACAGAGAGCAAGGCATCGCGACTAGCTCACGTTATGCAGACTGTACACTTACCATGTTGTTTTCATGTGTGCACACTTCCGGAGCAAGTGGCCTCCCACTGGTCCTTCAGTCATGGTGGCAGTCGCAGTGAAACAGATCTTGAGCATGGGTCAGCTCACGCCCACATTGGGCTGGAATTCGAGCTCTCAAGATTCGATGCCACTAGTACCTCACCACCTCCTAGGACATTCGCAAACGCGTCCGAGTGGTGCTACTCCTGGCGGCCCCTCCTCCCCTGCTACATATTGCTTTCATGTTTTCAGTGGGTGCGGCATGCAAGCTGTTCATTGGGTTGGGCTAGCCTGCGGATTGGCAGCCAAGCCCAACCCAGCCTGCCCTTTCCTCAAACTAGCCAGCTGCAGGGCACTTAGTCCAGAAACCCATACGGCCTATGACGTATCAGGAGAGATTAGAGCTGATAACGATCGTGTCGTGGTTGCGATCCGAGGAATAACCACGTGAGGAGACCCTGAACCGTAGCTCTGGTTACGATATCGCCGTTCGCGGCGTTCCTGCCGTCACCGCCCGACCACACCAAGCCGTTTCCCTCCACCTTCTCACTCTTCCCCTCTGGTTCAACGCTAGTCAATTCACCTCCCCCAACCACACATCTCAGCCGTGCGCTTGCAACTCTGGCATTCTCAAGTAACGACATTTGAATGCTTGTCTTCTTACGCCATGGCCCGCTTTGAGCCCGGACCGGTAGGGCGAGCCGTAGGGCGAAATCACTGTTCTACACGTCAGTTCCTCAGACGCGCTACACTGCGCTTCAGACGTTTAGAGGAGACAAGTCACGCAGCTTCCACGAACGACAGATCTTGACCTTGTCTAGACTGGGATCTCCGCAGCCTAGCCATCGCCGACTCGGCCGCGCCGCAGGGATGACTGGCGGCGCAGCGCACGGTGGGCGCAAGCGCTAGTCGTCCTCAGCCACCTCGGTGTCTGGGATCCCTCTCTGCCTAGTGCGCCGAGACAGTCCCAGGACGTCATCGTTACGGACTCGGCATTGACGGATGACGGACCGGACGGCCATATCGCTTGTAGACGGTAAACATTCACGGAACAGACACTAACAGGCAGATATGACGTTGATAGCGGCTAACGGTCACCCCTCCCAATTCTTACTGCACTGCGTTAGAGACGATGGTGAAACCGTCACAACACAGATTGTCATGTGGCTTATCTAGTTCTGACTGGATCGGCTCGGTTCAGAACCTGGGGCAGGCTGTGTAAGGCTACCACACACAATCCCTCACGTCACTCGGCAAGCTGTGCTGCTGAAAACGTTTGAGCCAGCTCTTGACAGCCGCGTCTCTGGCGACGTGCCGACGGCAAACAGTCGCGTGCCCTGGCCATGTTCAGGTTGACCTACCAGTGGGACCTCATTGACGTTGACAAAGCCTGTCTCAGCGTCACTGACAGAATCAGCAAGGGGTAATGAAGGAGTAATCGGGTTCGACAACGCGGCTCCTGACGTCCTTGTGTCAGCGAGAAGCGGTCAAAGGAAGAGATGTCCGCTGCGGAACAATGCATTTCCGGCGAAGGATCTGGGAAGTGGGTGAGCGGGTGAGGGAGGCTGTGGTGGTGGTGGTGGTGGCTGCGCATTGCGCTGCATGGCGCGCATGGCGTCCAGGTGGCTTCGGAGCATTCTGCATCAAGGATTTGGGCCCGACGGATATCGCGTATGGCGCCTCCGAGAACAATAAACTCTGGCCAAGGGTTACCCTGGGGCTCTTAAGCCGGGGCTGAGAGTTCAGACCCGAAAGCCTGAAGAGGCGGCGCCACACTTGATGAATTCCAGCGATTTGCCGTCGCTGACGCCCGTTACCAGAGACCGGAGTGTATTTCGGCCAGAGAACGATCCCTGGTAACCCCAAAGCTCGCAGAGACCTGTTTGAACAAAGGAGGGAGACTAAGGAGTTGACCTGGATCAAGGCCTTTGGAACCTGTCCCTGTCTCGGGCAGACAGGAAATGGAACCAGCAACGGTCCTAAGACAAAATATGAGACAGGTTTACCGCTTGCATATGTTTTCAACCTTCGTCATTCTGTTCATTCAAGCGCGTGTCACTTGAATTGAGTAACACACGGTCTGAATGCAAGGTCTCAATGCGACTCGAATAAATAGAACATGCACGTACCGATGCGCTCCAACTTGCTAATTGTCTTGTCTTAAAGGTAACCCCGTCCGGAGGAACCGTGCATCAGTCTGAACGGTAGTCTACAGGCCTTAGCACCGTTCGGCGGTTCCTCGCCGACCCTTAACCAAGCACTGTTGGTCTCAGTGGTATCAGGTATTAGCCGCCTGCCTGCGCCTCCGGCTGCCTGCGGCTGTGGCTGACTCCACCCAAGACCTCCTATATCTTTGGTTCGATGCACGCCGGGCCCACCCTTGCTCACCCCTTACTCAAGTCTTGCCCGCACCTTGCTGTTCTTCTTATCCTCAGAGCTTGGCTTCGCGCCTCGCTGTCAAGCGTGTCTCCCCGAAAAGCCCTTGCGACGAGTTCACATATACACACTGCACACCGACTCCCCGATAACTTTACCTGGCGCCCTTCCCTCCTTGTCTCTTGCGCTTCGAAACAACAAATCTTGGCCGTCCGTCGTAACTCTGGCCCTCGCCGCCGTCGCCCCAGACCTCGCACCCCCCATCTCTCAACGTGACTGAGACGCTCGCCTCGCCTTATACACACCGCGCCGAGTAGCTACCATGACGGTCGCCCTTCCAGCTCTGCCTCGTCATACAGGCAGCGGGCATCTGTTCGCCGACTTCGCAGACCCGACTTGCACACCGCGACCAGTCCAGACTTCGCGCTTTCTCCCAACTCCCCTGCAACCCGACATGGCCGAGTCCTTTGAGCGAGACGTCATGCCGCCAGCGCTCAAGTCACCATGCCCGCCGAGCAGCAGCAACAACAATGCAGGGTCGTCTTCCCCGGAGATCGACCTGCGGCCCTTCAAGATCGGACCGCCGCCAAGCATTCAGCGGCATCCAGGAGTGCTCAGGCTTAGTCTCCAATCCGGCGAGGTCGACATTCCGCCAGCATTCTATGTGAGTCGTTTAAAGTTCAAGGGAGAATGCATGGTGGCGGCCGAAATTCGGTGCGGACCCAACGAAGCGCCGTAGCTGTCCACCTGGGATCACCAATGCCGTTGTCGGGTGGGTTCATTGGATCCAAGAATGGGATCGGAGGGTAGATATTACCTTGACCTTCCCTGCGATCAGAATGAGTGGTCACAGTTCCGCTTCTTACGCCGTAATGACCCACCAACCGAATCGAAGCCCATTCATGACAGACCGGAGGACTGACATCAAAGCCCGGGGTGACGATTCCCTTCCAACTCGGCCTGGAACTCAGCCAGCCGCGGCGCGTGGGAGCCCTCAAGCTGAACATGATTGGGACACTGCGGACGCCGCACATGACCCGCGTCGTCGTCAACATCGTGACGGATCTGCCGAGGGGTGCGGGGAACTGGACTCGCGAGGGCGGTGATGACGCCTCAGCGCCATCGACCTCTTACGACGCCGGTATCGTCCCCCCCGGGCGGTGGACGAAGTCGATCTGTGTGCAGATCCCCCGCCAGAACGTGCTGCCCCCGAGTGTGAGCGCGATGTGGGATATGAGCTATCGCTTTCGCCTCGTGCTCTGCCCGGCCGGCTCGTGCGGCGATATACAAGACCTTGCGGGGTGCCTCGTGGCGGAGCAGCCGGTCGAGATCCTCCCGGCGACGCTGCCTGAGCCTGCGCCGCTGTTGTTCCCTTATTCGTTCTGGATCGCGCGTCCGCGCAGCCCCGCAACTGACAAGTGGACAGCGCACCTCTCGCTCCCAACAACTACGTTTGGCCCGACGTCCGTGATCCCGGTGTCACTTGCGCTCGACTGTCCGCCCGCCGGCGGTCCCGTCGTGTTGACACTCTCACTCGTGCGCGAGGAGATGATCACCACCCGCGTAGGGCCCGGCTCCAGCTCGCAAAGCAACTGGACCACGGTCGCGCTCGCGCGTCGTCTGCTCCGGCCTGCTGGCGGTGGGGCGCGTGCCTTCGTTCCGCTCGACCTGCGCGGCGCGCAGCTCACGCCGTCGAGCAGTATCGAGGTCGGACCCGCCGACAAGCTCGAAGAAGACGACGACGAGTACCTCTGGACCTCGGTGTCTAGCAACGCAGGCCTGAAAGTCAAGTGCGAGTACCGGCTCTGCATCAACCTCGAGTTCGGCACGGGGAGCAAGCATATCCTCGTCCCTGTCATCATCGGCAGCGTCGGCGAGCCTCGCGACGCCGTAAGACAGTACGAGTGGTCGGAGCTCTACTTCCCACCATCCTTATCCTCATCTACATCCACACACGAACACGTACACGAATACGAACACGAACACGACCACGACCACGTCCCTACAAGACCAGGAGCAGAAGACGGAACAGTGCACCTTGTCGACAGCGACGCACACGAGCCTACACCCATTCTCATCTGGGGCACCGAGGAGGGATCAGAGGACGGCTGGCTCGTCCCCCCTCCTTCGTACGGCGAGGCACTGGATGTCGTCCCGTACGTCTATGACCCGACTGTATAACTACCCTCTGTAGCTACTATCGCACCACATACATGACACTTAGCATTCACGCACCTCATCACATATACACAGCGCCACCCCATACACCTTCGACACAGCGCACACCACACCCACACACATCATTGAGCTCCCAATAGACAATTCATGCAACTAAACATTCATGTTCTCGCTCATTGCGTGGTCTAAGTCTTCAAGTCTCGTTTTGCATTCTCAGAAACTACCACGTCTACCGCATTCACATATTAGATGCCAAGACGGATCAGCTGCTTGACACCGGGGGCCCAGTGGGTCGTGTCGCCCGAGGCGGTCGTGAGCAGGTCGACGTGGATGGCGAGCGCCGTGTTGGCGTCGTGGGCGTTGATGGCTGTTCTGTCAGTTCCAATCGTTCATTCTGAACTCACCCTGGACAATCTCGCTCAGCTTCTCGACCGTGCCGTGCGCAACCGTGTCGTTGTTGAGGTCGTCAAACAGGATGTTAAGCCTGCGTTCCGTGTCGTCCACGATGCGTTTCAGGTGCGCCGGGGGTGAGCCCGACTTGATGCGCTGCAGCTCGTTGTTGAGCCCCTCGTAGATCGGACGGCCGGTTGCCGTCAGGTGCGACCTGTCTCCGGCCGGGTGTTTCGGCGCCGCCGGGGGAGCGGCGGGCGCAGGCGAGGGCGCGCTATTCTGCGCCGGCGAAGCCGTACCGGCACGTCCCGGGGGAGGGGGGCCCGCGCGAACTCCGGGGGGCGGCGGTCCAGCCAGGTGAGCGTTGTGGGCGGGAGGCGACGCGAGGCCGCCGAGGTGCTGCTGCTGGCGACCGGCGTTGGGGCCCAGCGGCGACATGGTGCGCTGGGGCGGCGGTCCGGCAACGACACCAGGGGGAGGAGGTCCACCGCGGGGAGGAGGGGGGCCTGCCCGGGCGCCGGGGGGAGGAGGGCCACCAAACTGGGGAGGAGCGGCGTAGGGGTTCGAGGGAGGCTGGGACTGAGCAGCGTAAGGGTTTGAAGGAGGTTGGGGCTGCGCCGCGTAAGGGTTCGGGGACGGGGTCTGGCCAAACGGCTGAGTGATCGGGGGAGACATGACCCGCGGCTGGGGAGAAGCCGACGACCGGTTCGCGGAGGCAGACGGAGGACGAGGTCCGCCCTTGGGAGGGGGAGGGACGATGCCGGGCGCATTGCCGCCGCGGGGAGGTCCCGGGGGGGGAGGAGCAGATCCGGCCGACGGGAGCGCAGCGTACGGGTTGGGAACAGCACCCTCGGCCATGGGGAAGGGCGAGGTGATGGGCGCGGCCTTGGGCGTGTTGCGGGCAGACGAGCTCGGGCGCTTGATACCAAGTGACGGCGCGTCGTTCCATCCGGGCATGTCGCGGCGCTGCGAGGCGGGTACGACAGGGTCAGAGGGCGTCTGCGACCGCGCGTTGGCACTCTGGCCAGCCTTTGGCGGCGGAGGCGGAACAGTGTTGTTACCGTACGTGGGCTGGAACTGCGACGGGGCACCGTACTGCGACTGAGCGGGGGCACCGTAACCGTTTGAGCTGCCACCGTACGGGTTGTACGGGCTCGACTGCTGCTGGCCAGTGGGCGTGTAGGGGCTCGACTGGGACTGCTGCTGCTGAGACGGCGGAGGCGCGTACGGGTTCGACTGCTGCTGCTGGTGCGACTGCTGGGGTTGGGACTGCGACGGCGGGGGCGCGTAAGGGCTCGACTGGGTCTGCGACTGAGTAGCGCCGTAGGGTCCAGACTGAGCCTGAGCGCTGTACGGGTTGCTGGGAGCACCGTATGGGTTCGTGGGTTGCTGGAACGACGACTGAGCACCATAAGGACCAGCGCTGGCGCCGTAGGGCGAAGCACCGTAACCAGACGAGGTAGCGGCGGGGTAACGGCTCGACGAGGCAGTGGCAGAAGCAGACTTCTTGCCACCGAACGCCGAGGAAGACGCAGCAGACGAAGGGCCGGCCTCCTGGACACCCGCAGCCGCGAAGAGGCGGTCGCGGGCGTGGCCGAGCTCGGCACCACCCTGGCTGCGCCCGTAGCCCTTGGGAGTCATCTGGACGTACTTGGCGGCGGCGTCGACGAGACCCTGGGTGGCGAGCAGGTCGGCGTACTCGTACAGGCGGTCGTAGAGACCCGAGAGAGCGTAGGTGCGCGCAGCCTCAGTGTCGGGCGTAGTCGTGGTCGTCAGATCCTTGTCAACGTAACCAGTGGCGGCCTGGAACACAGTGACCTTCTCGATGAACGACTGCAGGGCGTTGGCGTGAGCGGTGTAACGGGGTCCAGACGCCTGCGCCTCGTCCTCCTGCATTTCGCTGATCCAGATGTTGACGACGTGCTCGAGATTGCGGGCAGCAAGGTAACAGAGGGTGGCGTCGGTGCGCGCCTCCTTGGCCTTGGCCTTGGACTCGGGGGCGTCAGAGGCGGCAAGGAGCTGCCACTTGAACTGGAGACGCTGGCCGAGCTGGTCAGCGAGGTTGCCGAAGTCCTGGTCCTTGGCGAAGGTGCACAGGACGACGAAGATGACACGCCACTCGGCGAGGTCGGCGTTCTGGACGATGTCGGCGAGGTCCTCGGTGACGATTGACTGGTACACGCGGAGGAAGGGGTGCGTCTCGGTGCAGCGGCGGAAGTACGCCTTCTGGGTTTGGGCGAGAAGCTCAGGTCCGCCACGGACAGCGAGAAGAAGGGCATCGGCGTAGCGCTCCGAGGCCATGCAGAGGTCGACGGCTGAGGTGAAGTCGCCAAGGACGAGGGCCTGGGTGATGAGCCGGTCAGTCTCCGACTCGCCCGTAGGGTAGATGTGGAAGTTGTTGTCCTTGGTGAGCGACTCGGAGCGGACACTGGAGCCCGAGCCGATGGTCGCCGCAACCGAGGCGTCCTGGGGCATGTGGGGGATCACGTTGTCCAAGCGGGGGTTGCGGAGCGAGCCCGAGGCCATCGAGGCGAAGAAGTCGGTGTCACCGCCAGCGGTTGCGTGGGTGCCGGAGCGGTCGTCGAAGAGCTCGCTGGCGACAGACTTCTGGGGCGAGGCGAGGGACGACTTGGGCGTCGCCTCTGACTTGGGGGTCGTCTCCTCGTTCTCGATCTTCTCCTTGATCTCGGCCTCCTGCTTGGCCTGCTCCTTCTCCTTGGCGATCTCGGCGGCCTCAGCGGGGGAGATCTTGGCGATCGCCTCCTGGACGTGCTTCGCGACGTCCTCCTTGGAGAAGCCGAGGAGGGCGACGAGCTCGTCGCGCGAGTTGCCGTGGAAGAGGGTGTTGATCGCCTTCCAGGCAGCCTCCTCCTTTCCGCTGGAGAACTCCTTAAGCTTCTCCTTGTCGGCGGCAATATCGCTGAGCTGCTTGGCGCGCTCGATGATCGTCTCTTCGGTCGTGATCTGGCGAAGGTGGACGACCGAGCTCTGGTTCTTGCCGTTGGCACCAGGGAGGTTGGAGACGGTCGCGAGCAGACCGCCGTAGCCGAAGGTAGCCGAGACGGGGCGCTTCATCCACTTGGGCGCCTGCGTGAGCGACTGGACGTTGTTCCTGTCCTCGTTGGGGCCGGCGGCACCGAGGGCACCAAAGACGTCCTCGGCCGACGCATCCTGGGCGATGGGCGCCGCCTCCTCCGCCTCGGGGTTGGTGGACTGGAGCGAGTCGATGGTGATGTGTCCGTCGAACGAAGCGGTCGCGATGAGGTTGGGGTTGGAGGGGAACCAGGCGGTCTGGAAGGCCCAGTCGACGGTGCGCGGCATCTCGCCGACAATGTCGCCCGTGGTCGGGTTCCAGATGAGGGTGCGGTTGTCCTTGCCGCAGGAGGCGATGAGCTCGGCGTCCTGCTTGCACCACGAGAGCGAGAGGACGCCCTTGGTGTGGCCGCTAAGGATGCGCTCGGGGGCACGGGTGTTGCGGAGGTCCCAGAGCATGATGATGGGCGACTCGTCGTCCTCGGAGGCAGTCGCAAGGCGCGTAGCTTGCTCGGGATGCCAGGCAACGTCGCTCATGCCGCGGCGCTTGCCGATCTGCAGGCTAGCCATGCCGCTGGCGAGGTCACCGCGGGCAGCGCCGCCGCCGTACTGCAGCGAGACGATCTCCTTGCCGGCCTTCAGGTCCCAGACCGAGGTGTAGCCCGAGCTGGAGGACGCCGCGAACACGCGCGACACGGTCGTGTTCCACTGGAGCGAGGTGATCTCCGTGAGCTTGTTAGACACGGGGCCGGGGAGGATCGGGTCGTTCCTGGGGTTGTTCATGTCGTGGATGTAGAGCTGTGGCATGTCAGATCCTGTACGCCCTTCCCCGATGATGCGCTCACCTCGCCGTTGATGGCGCCGGACAGGAGGAGATTCTTCTGGATCGGGTTGAAGTTGAGGCCGCCGACGGGGCCGGTGTGCTTCTGGTTCGAGTAGAAGAGCGCGTCCGAGCCGTCGAGGATCTTGACGGGATCGTACACAGCGACCTCACCGGTCTCCATGCCTGCAGCGATGAGGCCGCGTCCGGACAGCGTGACATCGGGCTGGCTCCAGGCGAGGCGGTTGAAGCTGCTTGTCAGTTGCTGGTTGTTGACGCAGAACTCACCGCGAGCTGACGGTGACCTTGCCCGTGGGCCCTGGCTGGTCCTTGCCGCCGAGCGCGTAACCCTGTGCGTTATCCGGGTCGTAGAGCTTTGGCGCCCAGATCTCGAGGTGGCTCTCGTTGCTGAAGCTCTCGTCGAGTGCGCCGGCGGCGTCGCCGGTGACGAGGAGCGGGGCCGCGGCGCTCGACGGGTCCCACGCAAACGTCGCCGTGCGCGAGATGTCCTTGAGCTTCATGGCTGAGGACAGTGATGGGTGATGTGCGATGAGGGAAGGGAGTTGAAGCGTCGCGACAGACGACCACCGCTTGCGTTGGGCCGGGGCGTGGAGGCACCAGTGTGCATGGCGTACGGCGTGGAGGTTCCACGCGCCCGTCACCACCGTCATGGCGTCGCGCGCGCCTAACCTTAGGTCGCGTCATGGGTTTGGGATGCGGGACTATTTTCAACCGGGCTCGCGCCTAACGTTGAAACCACGTGCCGAGTGGCGACCAGCTCAAAAGTTCAGAAGTCGCTGCTCATTGTCGAAGTCACCGATCGCAGGCTGCATTAACACTACACCTAGACCACACAACCATGCCCGACGCCTTCTTCAAGTCGGACAAGAAGCGGAAACGCAGCCGCGGCGGTGGCGGCCCCTCGCGCGGCGGCCCGAGAGACGACATGCCTTCCCGAGGACGGGGCCGGAAGCAGCAGAAGGAGGACGAGGACCTGAGCGAGACCGGCGACGAGCTCGACATCGACGACATGGACTTCCAGAAAGACCGCGCGCCGCACATCATGTCCGACGATGAGTTTGTTGACGCCAACGAGACCGCCGCCGAGAAGCGTGTTCGTCTCGCGAGGGGCTACCTCGACAAGGTGGCCCGGGATGTGCAGCAGGGTGAGTCCCAGCTTCAAGGTAAAGATGTAGCTGACAGACAGCCCGGGAAGAGGACGACTACGACGCCGCCGACATTGACCGGGAACTGATCGCGTCGCGCCTGAAGCAGGAGGTGGACGAGGCCGAGGGCCGGATCCACATGTTCTACTCTGCGGCCTCGGTTAGCAACCCGCGGTTCAAGGCTCTGGGCAGTGTGCCGACCGGCGTGGGCATGGTTCTGTCCAAGCCGAAAGCCGTGGACGGAAAGGTGACGGGCGTGGAAGCGATCTACGTCTCGACGAAGGGTGGCGTGCAGCGTCTCGACCCTTCGTTGAAGAACACGCCGCTGCACTCGAGCGAGGGCGGACATCAGGGCCCGGTGCTCTGTATGGCAGCCAGCGAGGACGGGAAGTGGCTCGTGACCGGCGGCCAGGACCGGGTCATCGGTGTGTGGGACGTGAGCGGGGAGACGCCCGAGTGGACGACGGGAATGAGGGGGCACAAGGACGCCGTCACTGTGAGTTTCCATAGCTGCGCACTGAACTGACGACCAGTCGCTCGCCCTTCCGCCGCTGAACAACCCGACGTATCACCTCCTCTCTGCCTCTCTGTCGCGACACCTGACGCTGCACTCTCTCTCGACTCTCTCGCCACTGGAGACCTTCTATGGCCACCAGGACTCAATCCCCTCCGTTTCCTCCCTGAAGCCTACGACATGCGTGACGGCCGGAAGCCGGGACCGGACGTGCCGCTTTTGGAAGGTCGAGGAGGAGGTGCAGCTCGTCCTGCGCGCGGGCGGCAAGACGCGCACGCCGGAGGGCGAGTGGGTCGAGGGTAGTGTTGACGTCGTGACCATGCTCGATGACTCGCATTTCATCTCCGGCGGAGATACGGGCAGCATCGCGCTCTGGAGCACGGGCAAGAAGAAGCCCCTCTTCACCCACGTCCTCGCCCACGGGACGGATAGCGAGGGCCACAACCTCCTCCCGTCTGAGACGGGGCCGAAGCCGCGCTGGATCACTGCGCTCGCGCATTTGCGGGGAAGCAACCTCTTCGCGTCCGGAAGCTGGGACGGCACGATCCGTTTCTGGCGGATTGACCAGGACTTGAAGCGCTTCGAGGAGGCTGGAAGCGTCAATGTGAACGGCTTTGTGAACGCGATCCAGATCCTGAACACGCCCAAGGGTATCCGGCTCGTCGCTGCTGTCGGACGTGAGCCCCGGCTCGGCCGTTGGGTCACGGTCAAGGCGCGCAATGGAGTGTTCGTCGCCGACGTGGATCTGGAGAAGTAGACGAGCTCGCATTAGACTATCTGTATTATGCATCATTGGGACTCTTTGAGTGTTGCTCTGCAAGCTCTGCTAAAACCATGCATAATGCTGTTCTCAAGACGATAATGCGGGGTAGTATTATGGACTGTAAAATATATGTACGCTGTTTTGACAGGATGACTCGGGGGGTGCACGGTGGCAGTGATTATGCGGGGTATAGTTAGATGTCGTCGGGCATGCTTAACACGATCGTGTCCGAGCCCAGGGAGAAATTGTACGAGTCGTCGTTCGGGTCGTCTTCTGGCGTTGGCGGGGCTAGGCTGTCCTTCTGTTCAGCAGCGGGCTTCTCTTCCGTGGCTGGCGGCGGGCTAGCAGGCGGCGAGGTCAGGTCGATCTTGTTCTCGTCCTCTGCCGTGATGTCCTCGGCAGGAGTGTCGGACCGTGTGCCCGTGAACTGCGCGCTGAGCGGTGTGCTCGTCCGGAAGTCCTCGCCGAACGACGGGATTCCGGCTTGGCTTGTCCGGCTCGGCGGACCGCGGACCGACTTCGACAGTGAGTTCAGCGAGGTGATTGACGTGTGCCTGCTGCGCGCACTGTGCACCGAAGTGACAGAGGCAACGGACGACTTGCGTGAGTGCTGCGATGAGAACGACGGTTGGCGCGAGTGCGTGCTGTACACGCTCCTCTCGTCATCTTCTGGTGCGGGCGAGTCGCGGGCGAGCTCCGCCTCGTGCTCGACCTCGGCGCGCCGCTCGTTCTCCGGCTCCTCATCGACCGTCGCCTCGTTCAAGAGATACACTGGGTCGGTGGAGAAGGTGGCCTTCGTAGGGCTCTCGGCAATGCTGCTGCCGGAGGCGGAGCGCGAGTGTCCCCGTCGCGTGATCGTCGGCTCCGGCGTCTCGGGCAGCTGAGTCGGGTCGTCGAGCATGTTCATCATCATCTTCTGCGCGAGGCTGCCGTAGTCGACGTTCTGCGAGTCGACCGACGGGAGCAATAAGTCGCTGAAGTCGGCTGCGGCGGGCAACGGTGACGGCGGGGCGGCGGAGCGCTTCTCGCGCCGAATACGCGGGGTGCCCTCCAGTTTGAGACGCTGCAAGCGCGAGTCGATGAGGTTCGTCTCGGGCTCCTTGTGCGAGGCGCCAGTCACCTGGGGCGTGAGAGCGGCGCGCGCGGCGGCACGCTTCTCTCGTAAGGCCTGCTCCTCGGCGCGGGCACGATTCTGCTGCTGGCAGAACTTGTACGACGACGTGAACGTGCGGAAGATGCCGAAGAAGTCCTGGCTCTGCAGCGGGCGGCCGTGTTCCTCGCCTTCGCCATAGTAGGTCTCGACGTCGCGCAGGCCCTTCTCGGCGTTGAGGATACCGTCGCGCAGCGTCTGCAAGTCCTCCTCGGCGGCAGCGCCGAAGCGGAACATCTTGCGGGTGTAGCCGTCGCTGGCGTCCTGGAAGTTCTCCTCGAGCGAGCGCCTGATCTTGCGGATCTCGTCGAGCATCTGCTTCGACGTCGACTGCATGTCGGAGAAGCTGACGCGGTTCGCCTCAGAGGGCTTGGTGAGCTCGTCCAGGAAGCCCTGCAGCTCGGGGAAGTGCGACGAGACTGTTCTCTCCAGGAAGTGGAGCAGGTTCTGGCCGTTCGACGACTTGGTGTCCACAAGCTTGTTGATCGAGCCGATCTTGAAACCGTAGGCACCACCGGCGAAGTTGGTTCCGTTGAGGTAGTTGCCCATCGTGAGAATGACGTTGAGCAGCTGCTGGAACTTTTTCGCATGCCGCAGGTCCTCGCAAGCGACGGTGAGCAGGTCGAGGGACTGAGAGTTAGCGAAGCACAAGGAGGATACAACTCACGTTCTGCAGAAGCTCAATGTTCTGCGCGAAGCGAACCTGGAAGAGCATTCCGCGGACACGGTCGGCGAGGTGAGGCAGTTGAATGAGGCTGACCATGAGTCGGTCGGCAGGGTGCAGGAGCTCGAGCTCGGCGGGCGAGTCGGCGACGTGAGTGAGAAGCTTGCCGCGCTCGTCGTCGTTGGGCAGCACACCCTGGAGCTCTGCGAGGAAGGTCTCCGTGCAGAGCTCCGAGTTGAATTCGGAGATGGCGTCGGAGAGCCTCTCGGGCTCCTTGTACGACTTGGCGGTAGAGCCGGCCATAAGAATTTCGATACGCTTGCGGAGGTCGGGCGAGAGCACGGACTGCAGCTCGCTCTCCTTCTTCTTCTTGACCGCGTTCTGAATGATCTCGCGCGCCTTGAACTCCTGGTCGATCTCGGACCAAAGGTCGACCGCCTTCATACGGTCCATGACCTGCTCCTCGACCTCGGGGTTGTCGGCCTCGGACCAGATCGTCTTGTCGAGCTGGGCCTTCGACACCTTGTCCCACTGCAGCTGCTTCATCCTCTTTGATGCCATCATGGCCACCTGCTTGCGGCTGTCGTTAACGCCATGGAAGAGCGTTCCAATCGGCGCGCCAGGGGCACGCGGAACGAATGACGGAGGTGGCGGGGGAGGAGGAGCACCAGGGCCGCCGCCTGGAGCAGCAGGCTTGCGAGGACCGCCAGATTTGTTGAGCTTGACACCACCCTTGATGCCGGCGAGAAGGCCGGCCATTCCTGGCGGGGCACCAGGCATACCACCCGACATGCCGCCGGGCGGAGGCGGGGGAGGCGGAGGCGGCGGAGGAGGAGCACCAGCACCACCAGAAGGCATACCAAGACCACCCGGCGGAGGAGGAGGGGGAGGCGGCGGAGGAGGAGGAGGCGGCGGTGGGGGCGGAGGGGGAGGAGGAGGGGGAGGTGCTGCCGCCGGACCAGGCTCCGTTGTGGCAGGAGCATCGGGTGAGGGCACGGGAGGCACATCGGGGACCGGAGGAGTCTCCGACGCCCTCTTCTCCCGCTCCTCTGCCTCCTCGTCGAGGGTAGGCAAGCTGGCGGGGTCCTTGGGGAAGTAGTCCTCCGCCTCGTGAGATGAAGCACGAATTGTCCTGGCACGCTGCAGAACCTGGGACGCGAAGCTCGCGCGACGGACGGGCGCGCCGAACGTCATGCCAGTCTCCAGGAGAGTCTGGCGAACGGCGTCCGCGACGTCGGGGTCCTCGTCGTTGAGCTGCACGATAGCAGGAGCCGAGACATTGCGGTGGCTGACACGGTGCCTGATCTCCTCGAGGAAGCGGGGAGGAAGGGCGGGCTTCTTCGACGAACGGAGGGCAGACTTCTCGTGGATAGGCGGAGCGGAGGCGTCCTGCGAGCGGCGGGCCTCGGTTGAGGAACCGCCGGTCTGAGGGCCCTGTCCGGAGATGACGCGGTCGGCGCCAGAGTCCAGAGACTGCTGGATCTGAGCGCGGATACGCTCCTCAGGCGATTCAACATGCTGGGACGAGCGAGAGCCGCTGCGCGAGTGCGAGTACACCTTGGAGCCGCGAGACAGGCGGGCACCAGGGGATCCGCCAGCAGCGACGGCGGGGTCGCGAGACAAAGCCTTCTGAGCCCGGGAAGCACGCTTCTTGCGCGCCTCGAGCAGGCGAGACTCCGAGTGCTGGCCCTTGATCCCCTCCAGGATCTCTGCATCGTCGCTGTCGTAATCGTCTTCCGAGCCTCCCTCGAAGGTTTCGTTGTCGCTAACAACGGCGTCTCCGCCTTCGGCCGTACCCTCGGCACGCGATCCAGCCTTGCTAGGGCGGCGCTTCTTACGGCCTTCCAGCTTCTGGATTGTCTTCTTGCGCTCCCACTGCTCGCGGAGCTGGTGAATCAGCTTCTCGCGGTTGATGGGTCCGTTGGTCATGGACTGGACCTGGTCGAGGTGGTTAGCTTCCCGGAGCATGTTGAACAGCTCCTGGACGTAGAGCTCGAGGTCGTTGATACGGTTGTCGTAGTCCTTGCGCATGCCGCTCATCTGGTCTTCCAAGCTCTGCGTCGCAGCTCGTGATCTCCGAAGTCGCTCCTCAAGCTCGGCGATCTGCGCCTTAAGTCGGCCAACAAGACCCTGGTCTCCCGCGGCGATCTCGTCTTGGCGGTCGGCCTTCTCGCGCTCCATACGCGCGAGCTTAGCACGGATTTCGCGGGTCTCAGATTGAGAGTCTTGCAGCTGCTGCTGGTCGAAGAAGCGGCCGAGGACGTGAGGAATCGACTGGCCAAACGCGCGAGTCCAGTCCTGGTTGAGTTCCGGCGAGTCGTGCATGACGACATTCTGCACCAGCTGGTCGATGAGCTGGTACATGCGGTTCTTCTCCTCGCCCTTCTCTTTGATCAGCAGCATATGACGCATGGTGTCGACAAAGTAGGATCCAGCGACGGTTCCGTCCGTCTCGCGCAGGACGGCGTGGATAACCTCGTTTGGGGTGTTGAGGGCCTGGACGGGCTGCGAGTTCTTCTCGGCGGACAGCTCGCGCAGGTCCGTAGCGTGTTCCTCCTCGTAGTCCTTGATCGACTTGGTGATATCTGGGTTCTTCCACTCCTTGAGCAGGCTGAACACCTTCGGCAGCTTGGCGAGGTCGAGCTGGTTGCGGACGGACACTCGAGCCCGGGTGTCGCTGGCCGATGCAAGACCAGACGCGAGGAGGACCATGGTGAGCTGTACGTCAGTTGCCGCCTAGAACTCTGAACTTACGCAGTAGTCGTTGATCTGAACCTGGTCCATGCCCTTGGTCATCGGTCCTTGGCCGACAGTGGAACCCATGCGACCGCGGTGGTAAACAAAGTCCTCGGTCTGGCGCAACCAGAGCTCAAACTTAGACACCTTATGGCTTAGCGAGTTGTGCTTCTTGTTGTGCTCGCTCTCGAGAGCGTCGAACGCGCGTAAAACAAGCGCCAGTCCTCGACGGTCCGGTGACGTCTGGTCATGCCAAGCGAAGAACGTGAGGATCTCCGCGGCAACCTTGCGCGTGGGCGGGTTCGGTGAGAGCAACGACTTGGCGATAGCTTCGATGACTGGAGGGTTGTGCAGAGCATCATTAACGCCAATCTGGAGGAAGTCAGTGCGACTGACCCAAACACGCCGCCATCAAATGTCCATCACTGTGACTCACAACGTTGTTCAGCGAACACTTGAAACACTTCAGTGTCTCTAACTCCAGACTGTCGTCTCCCGGGTTGTAGAACTTGCCGTCCTTAGCCTGCACACCGCTGAGGTACTTGGCAAGGGCGACCTGTCCCTTGAGCGAAAGGAAGTGCTGAACCCAACTGCGAATGTCAATACTGCGCCGTTTGCTTGCGAAAAAGAAACTCACTCGGCTGCGTTCGATCGGATGCTGACATTCAGCGTCGTCAGGTCTGACACGCTGATGTCGCGGTCCAGCATCTTGCGCACGATGTACTCGGGCTGGCTGCGGTCCACAGTGCGAGCCTGCGACCGCGGTCGGCCGGAGCGAATCGCCTCGATCTCCTTGCGCTGCTGCTTCCTCGCCTTCTCCCACTTGGCCTTGCGGTCGGCTTCCACCATCTGCCACTTCGTATCGATCGGCAGCGTTGCCGTCGCCCGCGCGACGGCCGAGTTGACGGACGCCTGCTGGGTCATCGAGTTGCGAGCCGACACTGATCCTGCGTGGTCCAGGTTGCGGCTCTGCACGAGGTCGAAGAACAGCCGGTCGATCTCCTCATTCGAAGGTCGGGGGAAGTGGAACTCGTTCGGAACACGGTCGGCCTGCTGGCTGCTCGCGTTTCTGGACGACTGAACCGTGTGGTGCGAGGACAGCGAGTGGTTCGACGCCGCGTACGAGGAAGCAATCGAGCCGCTGAGGTTGGCCGTCGTGGTCGAGTGCCCGCTGATGGTCGAGTACGCGGAAGCCGAAGGAGCAGGCGTAGATCGTCCAGTCGTAGCGCCAGGGGTCGAGTGCCCAGAGTTGGCCGAGTGTCCAGACATGGCGGAGTGAGTCGACTGAACGGAGTAGGACTTTGGTAACGGCGTGCTTTTGTTGTACGACGTGGTGGGTGTGGAACTCGTGCCTGTCGCAAAGTTGCCACTGGGCACCAAGGATATCGAGGACGAGGATGGCGCAGGCGCCGTCTGGTTGTAAGAAGTTGCAACCGACACCGTCGACGAGTTTGCTCCGGCATTCGACAAAATCGGATTGTTGCTCGCGGAGCGCTTCGTCTTGGACGGAGTCCGTGGAGGCTGTGCTGGCGATGATGAAACCATCTTGACGGACGGCTGACGCGTGGAACCGCCAGGAGGGGGTGTGGACGCCAGCGAGCGAGCCTGCGACGACGGCACTGACGGGGCGGAGGACGCGACCGAAGGCGTGATAGACGGGGTGATCGAAGGAGCGATGGAAGGCGCGATCGAAGGAGCGATGGAAGGCGCGATCGAAGGAGCGATGGAAGGAGTGGTTGAAGGAGGACGCATGGGTACCGTGTTGGTCGGAGGCGTTGGAGGCACGGACGAAACCCCTGTCGCTGCGGATGAGCCGCCCGCCGCAGTCGGAGTCGGCGCCGGTACCGCGCGAATGCTGCTCTTGCGTTCGCGTTCGCCAGGCGTGATCGATGGTGGCGGAGCCGTCGTGGACGACATGGACGAGCCGGGGGTCGACGTGTGGACGGCGCGAATGCTGCTCTTCCGCTCCCTCTCGCCAGCAGGGAGTGGAGGTGTTGGCGCAGCTGAAGGAAGAGCCGATCCCGTTCCAACGGCAGGTGACGATGGTACCGCCCTAATGCTGCTCTTGCGCTCGCGTTCTCCCGCCGTGACGGGAGGTGGCGGGGGAGTTGGGTTGGCGGAGGGGAATGTGGAGGCTGGTTGCGAAGTCGAGCTTGTCGAGTTGGAGGGTACTACCCGGATACTGCTCTGTCGCTCCCGCTCACTCGGCTGCAGAGTCGGTACCGGCGAAGGCAAGGGCGGGTCGTCCGCCGGTGTCGACGACTGCACGATGCGAATGCTGCTCTGGCGCTCGCGTTCGCCAGGGCCTGCAATGCTGCTCTTGCGGTCTCGATCGCTGCCGGCGAAGCTTGGCTGGCGCTCCCGATCGATGCTTGCGAAACTGCTCTGGCGCTCCCGCTCGTTGCTGGCGACGCTTGAAACCTTTGACGAAGTCCTCGCAGCCGACTGCGCTGGAGGAACGGGTGCGGTTCCGGCTCCCAGAGAAGCTTGACGCGAAGGGACGCCGACGCTGTGCGAGCCCGAGCCCCTTGACGCGTCGGCGGCGCTCGAGTGACCTTCCGGCTGGGCGGCAGTGGTTCCAGCGTGGGCGCCCGATTGCTGCTGGCCGTGTGACGATCGTGACTGGCTTGGGACCTGCTGAGAAGGGTAACTCGGGAGTGGAGGCGGGGGCATGGACGACGCCGCCGAAGCAGCGCTCGGGGTCCGCTGCACTGAGGAGGTTGTGCTGATTGTGCTGAGCGTGCTCGGGTTGCGCTGTAGCTGGGACGAGAGCGAATTTGAGCTTGGTTGCCGCTGAAGGACCGAGCCAACTGATAACTGCGATCCCCCGCTAGGGTTTCGCTGTAACGATGGCGGCTGGTGACCGTTGTGGTGAAAGGAGGACGGGGGCGGTCCACCGGTGAATTGCGAGTGCTGGTGATGCGGCGAGTGCTGAGACACGAGGCTGGACGTCGAGTACGTTGGCGACGTGTGACCGCCGCCCATGATCTGCCCGACACCGACGCCCGTTGAGACATGTCCTGGTGGAGGTGTGAAAGGCAGCGACGCGTAGGAGCCGGCAGACGTCGGGATCGCGCGAGAACCACTGGGAAGAACGCCAGAGTTTGAGCCGAACGATGACTTGGTCAATGTCGGATACCGGCCTAGCTCGTCGTTCGGCTTGTGGATCGTGTCGGCCACTGTTGACGCCGAGGTCATCGAGGTCATGACCGAAGCGTTATCGGAGCTTCGCCTGGCGCGTCCGTACCCTCCGAACTCCGAGGCCACGTTCAGGCTCGATGGCGACCGGTGCTGATACGGCGAGAAGCTGTTGTCCTCATAGCTCGATGCCATGTCCTCGGTCTCCTGCACGACGAACTGGTGCTCCTCGAGGTACTGAGCGTAGCCATTGCCGTGGGACGGAGCCGACGGCGACGGCGGGACGGCCATTGGGCGCGACGAATATGAGTGTGAATGTTGCTGGTACTGGTGATCTGATCCTCTCGGGGTCTCGATCGTGGGGCTCGTCGACTGTTTATGGGACGCCGAGGAGCTGCTGGTGGTGGAAGCAGAAGTCCTGGCGCTCTGCCGAGACTTGTGCCTGTTCGGTGTCCTGTTGCCAAAGAACGATGCCATTTCGAGTAGACGTCGACGCGCGCACACTAAACCTCGGGGCGACTAAGGACCAGTGGACGAGCCCGGCACAGGGAGTTGAGGGTGGAAAGGGATAATAAGGGTTTGTCGGATGAAGCAGAGTCGGGGCTGGGGCTCACGCGCTTGCGCGGTGCGCCATCTTCCTGGCTGAGGCTGAGAAAGGAGTGGTGTGTGAGAAAGTGTTGTGAGATGAGACGGGGGCAAGGTGTCGGCGTGATCGTTTGCCCTGCGCGAGGGTCGGGGCTACAGTGGAATGAATGGAGATGGCCGTGGTCGTGTACGCTCTGGATGCCGTGATGTTCTGATGATGCTTGTTCGTTTGTTCGGAAACTAAGGGAGTGACTTTGTCGTTGAGGGACGAGGGACGAGGTGATGTGGGATGTGATGAGGAGAACAGAGAACTGGGTGCGGCTTTGCCATTTGCCAGGTACTAGGGATGACAGGAACGGGACGCAGTCTAGTGGTGGTAGACCGGTAGCACCGACATGATGCCACGACGTGCACGGATCGAGTGAGCGCGCCTGGCCGCCTGCCGCATGGCCGCCTGGCGTACTGGCGTGTTGGGCGGGCAGCGCGGGGCTAGGGACTCCTGACCCACCCACCGCTGCGACCCTCACTGTGTCCTGAGCCTCCACTGTCAACCGGGACCATTTCACTTGCTGATTCCATCGACCACTGTCTTCTGTTCTCCATCCACCATGGCCTCCTACGACGACATACAAGGCGCGTGGGGCCCGCCAGCTGCCCCCGCCGCCCAGGCCGCCGACGCCGATGTCTCCGTCGCCGACGCCATCCAGAAGGAGAAGATGATTAAGGACTGTCTCAACCTCCGCGATGGCCTCCGCGGCCTCCTCGTCCGCATCACCGAGGTCCAGGCTGACGCCGACAAGCTGGCCAAGGACAACGAGTTCCTCGGCACATACATTGACAACCTGTAAGTCGACTTTGGCAGTCCGAGCGCACGCTGCAGAGCTGCAGAGCTTGGCCCGAGCGAAAGCGATTCTCGGCCTTCTGTCTGACCTGACCGCCGTACGGCCAGATGGTCTGCGGGGAATGCCTGGGCGGCGAGCGCTCGGACCGCTCCCCTTTCGGCCATTTGCGCGTGTGCAGATGTGCTTGCGTGGGCCAGACCCACCGCTGCTCTCTTCATTATCGTATCACGACTGACGCGCACAGGACTCGCAACACGGTCGTCGCCGCGGGACAGAACCAGAAGCGTTGAGACGCTGAGATGAGCCAGGCTAGCGGTCATTACGGCCCTACCCCGGTCATCGCCCCCGCATACGCGCAGACGCGCATACCTCGAGGCCGCGTTAGACGTTTCACCTACGCTCCCTCCTCGGTCTCCTTCCGCACCTGTTGTATCTATAGCATTCATGTACATGGCATAATCTGACCATGGGTGTCGCTGCGGTGTTCAGATCAGCCAGATGACTCGACCCTGATGACGGTAGCCTGGAACATGGAAGAGGCACTGCAACGGCCTGGGTTGCCAGTGGAACTGGAACCGCAGCAGAGAACGTGCAGACGCGTGCTGTTCACGGGCGATACGCCGTTGTTAGAAGAGATTGAGGGCCCGACCCCTTCTCCGCACACCAAAGTCGAGCTGGCCCAGAGACGTGTCTCGCGTGTCAGACCTCCACCGGCTGTTGACGACCTCCACACGTCACGAGCCATGAACTCGCGTCTGCCTTCCTCGCCTCCCTCCCATACACTCATCTACTCTTTATCACCTAGACGAACGACGTGGCCATGTCCTACTACCTGGCCATAGTCAGTCCGCTGGACACGCCGCTGTTCGAGCTGCAGTTCTCTTCGGCGCGGCCAACCTCAACCTCGTCGGCTCACTTCCCCTCCTGGTCCTCGTTCACGGGACACAATGGCTCCGACCTGACGCAGTCCCAGTCCCAGCAGGCTGCGCAACAACAGCAACAGGAACAGCAGCAGCAGCAGGCCAACCTGGTCCTCGGGGGAGGGGAGAAGTACGTCCTGCAGATGATCGCGCATGCGGCGCTCGACAGTGTGGAGGAAGTCGCGGACGGAACGGGGAGTCTGTGAGTATACTCAGCGGCGGCGTGGTCTGCTCACCGTGACCATCCTTGCATCGCAAGGAGCTCGGTATCTCCCGCACATTAGCTGACAGCAGATACCTGAAAGCCGTGGACCGGCATAACGAGTGGACCGTGTCTGCATTCCTGGCGACAAACGGTACGTCTTCCTTCAGCTTATTGCACCACTTTGTTTAGCTGACAAGCAGTCAAGCTGATCCTGCTGCACGACACGAAGAACGACGACGGCATCCGGCTATTCTTCGGCGAGGTGTGGGAGCTGTACACGAAGGTGAGTCCGCGCCCGGCTCGGCGGGGCATTCACCCCTCCGCGCGCTCCTCTGCTTCTCGGCGCCTTCAACCACTGCCCCGTCTTTATGCTCGTCGCACCACACTTCTCCCTGGCTCTGGGATATTTGGGGTCAACGGCGCTCAGTTCAGAGGCAGGGATGGCATGAGGAGGACACAGCTGGGAGGGGTATAGTGATCAAGCTGACATCAGGCCGCGCTCAACCCGTTCCACACGGTGAACACGCCGATCCGCAACCCCCTCTTCGAGACGAAGGTGCGCGCCGCCGCGAAGCGGTTCCTGTAGTTGTATGCATAGAGTTAGGTCTGAGCTGGTGGTCGCGGGCTGACACAGCTGAGGTGCTCCGTAGTAGGGAAGGCACCGAGAGGGGCCAGGACTGACGAGCGACACCGACTCGACAGCTCACTACACTGACGGTTGATTGGAGTGATTGCTGGGTAGGAGACTCGTCACAGTAGAGGCAGTTGACACCATAGAGTACGGGCACGAGGAAGGTGTGCTGACAGCGGCTCGTTCTGGCATCTCCCTACGGCCCAAGGGTGACAGTAAGAGTGACAGAGGCATCCGATGGCCTCCTCTTGGGGACCGCACTCGTTCCCCGTCCACTTTTCCCTCCGCTGCGGAGAATGAACGGACAGCAGTAGTGGTCAGCGGACGGTGTAGCTGTCCGATAGGGACAGCAAGGGCTGGGCGAGTGCCCGATAAGGACGGTGAGCTGGGTAGCGGGTGACTGGTAGATTAGTCTGGGGATGACGAGTTCGCTCGTCCGTCAACCCCGACAACTCCCCCTCCTCTGCCCAACGTCGCCTGTCCACGCCTCCCAGGTTGTGTATCTTGATATAATGCATGCTATCTTGTTCTAACTTTTGGTTTCGGCCTAAGCAAACTCCTTAGCGGAACCCGAGATAAGCAGGCCGACTGTCATGTCAGTTCTGGTATCAACCTTACAACTCACCGATGAGGCCGAAGAGACCCAGGACCGAGCCGAAAATCTATACACACGTCAGCTTCCTCACAATGTCGGTAGCTTACCTCAATAATGAGGATCTTGACGAAGAGCGACGGGTCGGTCGCGTCCGAGATCGCGGCAGTCGAGCCAGAGATGCCGACGCAGAGACCGCAGAGCAGGTTGCAGAGACCGACCGTAAGACCGCCCCAGAAGATGGAGAAGGCTGCTGTCAGCTTGCCCTTGGAATCGCACAGCTGTGGCGCTAGTGTCCGCCACTAGTCGCCCTCCACCACACCACTGCCACCCCACCACCAAATCCTCTCCTACACCCTCTCCAACTCACCAGTGTAGTAGTTCTGGTCCGCGTCCGGCGTCTTCGACGCCTTAAGCTTCGAAGAAAAGACGATAGCCATGATTAGCCCATAGATAGCGACCACGTTACGTAAGCATGCGCTCGGAGAGTGCCCTACCTTCACAGAAGATGATCCTGGGTTGTCAGTTGATGTTTCGTGAGGAGGTGGATGAGGCGCCACGGGCGGAAGCAAATTGCCGACCGTAGATTGCTACTACTCACGAAATCAGGTTCTTGGTGCGGATACGCGGCGCGCGCACTCCTCCACCGACGATGGAGGCGCCGGTGATGAAGATTCCCCTGCATGTTAGTTGGGAACGGGGGAAGGAAGGAGAGGTCAAAGGTGGAGAGGTGGCTGGCGGACATTCCGCCTCGGTCCAGTTTCGGCCAGCTCCCTCGGACTTTGTTCGAGCGCCGCAATAGATGAGGGATGTTGATCCTCCCAGGCCCTTAGTTTGCGCAGATGCGAAAGCAACTGGCGAACTTGAGGGAAGTCGAAGTCGAAGCGCAGTCGCAGCCGATCCAAAGAGGTACTCACCATCCCGCGCCGATGACCGAGAAGCCGACGCAGAGCGCAATACCAATCAGCGCCCAAGCGTACGGCGACGTGTCGTGGAGGAACTGTCCAAAGTCGAAGCGGTGTCCCTGTCCTGCGAAGTGGTTAGCTACGAGGCCCTGTTAACCACGATGCGGTTGCGAACGTGGTTATGAGCAGACGCTCCGCTTCCGCGAGCAAGCTGTTCCGGGTCACTCACCGGTAAGGAGCAGGTAGAGACCGTAGGTGGTCAAGATGGAGGCCCCGACGGTGCCGTAGCCGTAGGTGGTGTAGCCCATGTTGGATGGGTTGAGCCGCTGGAGAGAGATGGATGGATCCAACGAGATGCGGTGTGCGGTGTGTCGTCAATCTGTCGTCGGCTTGGAAGTCAGGGTTTCATTCTGAGGGTTCGGCACGGCTCTGTCGCGTGGCGGTGATTTTTACGGGATTCTAATCTCGAGTTTGCTAATGCATGATTAGATCAGCGCATTATACCTTTTCTGAGGAGACCAGCGATCACCGAACGGATGTGTGTGTGGATGGAGCCTTCCTCCAGTGGCGGCTTGCGCGCCTTATCGCCTGTCGTCCGGCATGAGGCTGAGATGGATCCAAGGTGTCTTGCGCATACCGCACGGGCACTACAGGTGCGATATATCTGCTGGGACGACGGGGCACTACGGCAGCTACTTAGCGACTTCCGGAAATCAACTAGCTGCCTGAATAGTGCTTCGGAAGATCGGTCAGATCGGGGAAGTTGCAGGAGTGTCAGTCGCGGTCGCAGGCAGGCAGACAGGAGCTGACCATGAGCCGCATGCCTCTGTTACAATGGCGTAGCGCCGTGTCAGCCGCGTTTCCGTGTGACACGAATACCGATCCTGACATGCCTAACAGCCGCACACGACTCGTCCCTCTTGCTGTGTGTTACAGACCATTGCACCAGTCCGTTTTTGCGGAGTGACAATGGTAGTCGAGTGACCATCGCTCCTCAGATTCCGGAAAGCCATGGAGCTCATCCACCAGGGGCCAGGGGGCGAGGGATTGTTGACAAGCTTTTATTAAGACGCCAAATAACTTTGTAATCGCGATTAGGAAAGGGTTGATGTCATAACTCGCACCCTGACTATTGACGGACCCACCGCCGTTGACCCAGTGACGAGTGACGCTCACACTCGCCCCAGTCAACCAAGCACCAAGGACCACGCTTGTTGCTTTGTTCACTTCAACCTTGTCGCCGCCAACGATACTCACATCGATACCATCCCTCACTCGACCACCGTCGTCGTGCACGCATAGCGCGTACAACCCTTTACCCCCTCTGACTCTGCCCCACTAATTCCCACCCGGCATGAGCAACGCCGACGACAAATCCAACGCCCCTCCGTCCCCCTCGACGCCGGCTGCGACCGCACCAGCATCAAACGAGACGCCTCCTCGCGGTATGTCCCGTTTGCCACCTTTATCACACCATGCTGACGTCCCCCGCAGAATCGATCTCGCTCAAGCGTGGACGAGAAGGCTCCATCGTACGTATCACACCCATGCGCTATTTCGGCGCGAGCTCCATTGCATATTTGGCTGACAACTATTTAGGACCCTCAGGCCGCCCCCGTCGCGCCGATACCCCCTAAGAAGAACCGCTTAGAAGGGGACGTGCTGACCCGCTCTGATACGAAGGACTCCGATCTTGTCGCCGACGTCGCAGAGACGCCTGGACGGGATAACGAGGCGCCCAGCGATGAGGACAGCAACGGCAGTGCGAAGGGTGACGGGGAGCCAGCAGCTGCCAACAAGAAGGAGGGGCAGACTGTGAAAGAGGTTCGTCGCAAGGTGGAGGAGATGACCTGGAAGGAGGGAGAGAAGCCGGACGCTGCCGTCGCCGCCTCAGAGGGGAAGACGGAGGAGCCTGAGAAGAGCGAGGAGAGCAAGGACGATGACTGGGTGCAGGTTGACAAGAGCGAGGTCAAGGATGACGAGGAGTCGACGCTCAAGCGCAAGGCCGAGGTCGATGCCGAGGGCGACAAGAAGCGCCAGTCCACATCTGTGAGTATATGCCGCATTCCGCAGAGAGCCTGGAACTGACAGATAACAGCCTGCGCCTCCAGAACCTGCCGCGGCTGAGCCCCCGAAGAAGCCTCAGGCGACCTTCGGCGCCTTTTCATCGAAGGCGTCTCCTTTCGCTGCGGCCTCCGGCAGCAAGTCGTCCCCCTTCGCCGCTGCGGCTGCGAGCTCGTCACCGTTTGGTGCTGCCGCCGCCAAGGGCAACGCACTCGACAGTGGCTCGTCCTCCCCGAATGCATTCGAGGCTGCCGCGAAAAAGCCTTCAGCCTTCGGCTCGTCCGGATTCGGCAGCTTTGCGTCTTCATCGAGCCCGTTCGCGAAGAAGCCCAGCACGGCGGAGGAGAAGAAGGCTGAGACGTCGAGCTTCGGCGACATCCTGAAGGAGAAGGGCGACGCCGTCGAGGAGAAGAAGATCCAGCTGGACAAGCAGGACAGTGAGTATGGATCGCGTCGTGTTATCAGCGGTGGCTGGAACAGGCGTGTTTGTTATGGGGCAGGGCGCTGACTTCAGTTCCCACCGGAGAGGAGGAGGAGGACACGATCTACCAGACACGCTGCAAGCTGTACGCGCTCGATGACCAGGGCGGCTGGCGTGAGCGCGGGGTTGGCAATCTGAAGCTTAACAAGCACAAGGCGACGGATGCCACCCGGCTTGTGATGCGCTCCGAGGGCGTGCTGCGTGTCATCCTGAACGCGTCGCTGTACGTCGGCATGACCTGCCTCGAGGACGGCAAGCATGTGCGGACCACCGTGTTCGAGGGCAAGGACAGGACCTTCATCACCATTAGGGTAAGCTGCGTGAAGCGTCAAAAGCTAACAACAGACCGCGAACCCTAAGGTCGCGGCCGAGCTCGCGTCGGCGATCCACGAGCACACGCCCCTGCAGTCCAAGCCGAACACGAAGAGCCCCAGCCCTCAAAAGACCACCACCACTACCTCGGCCGAGGACGCTGTCTAACCTAGTATTAAGACATATATGCATGTAATCACTGGCTGCTGGCTGACGTACAACTGTGCTGAAGTTTCTAACTATGAAGGGTTCTAATCTCTTTTACTCGTTCCGTAGTCGTTTCTGATCATTCTAATGGCTTCACAGGACTCTACGTGGGCTGCGCCCTGAGGAGAGGCAGACCTACCAAGCCCCGCCTTTGACGCCGCTCAGCGTCCGACTTCCCCTCATCCCTCCCACCGCGGCGACATCGACCGCGCTGGCGACAAAGTGGCCGGGAAAGTATCCGATGGTGCTGGTGCGGAGGTCATAGTGGCTCCCACCCGGCATGCCGGCGTAGACACTCGGCACATTGTACCCAGCACTCATGGGCGCCTCCCACCTTCTCCCGTGGCCTCCGCCGCTCATCTCGATCTCGCGCGGCGTCATATCCAGCTTCTCGAGCTTCTCAGGCGGCACGGGGGGCAGCGGGCTGAGGCTGAGTCGATCCCTCTCAGTGAAATCGAGCTTGCCCAGTCCGTTCAAGTCGAGCTCGAGCTTCTTCGGTTTCCGGCCCGAGCGGCGGAAGTTGCCCCCCGTCAGCGCGCGCTTGACCTTGGTCCAGCCGCGCTTCTTCTCCTCCGGCTCCGTCACTGTGATAGTCGTCGGAGTGGAGGGGGTGGTCTCAAGCTCGGCCAGCAGCATCGTCCGGCTCATACTGGCCTGCCGTGGGGACAGGGGCGGGAACTCGGGTTCGGTCGAAGTAAAGCTCCACGGCGTGAATTTGGCCGCGACCGCGCCCTTTCCCGGCGCCGAGGGTTGCTTCCCTGGCTGAGCGGGCTTGGGCTGCTCCTTCTTCTCCTTCAGCTGCTGCGGCTTGGCTGCTCCGTTGCCTACCGGCTTCTGGACGTCCGGCTTGCTCCCGCTCGAGACAGGCGTGTCCTTGGCGGGCGGGGGAGGCGGTCGATCCCGAAGAACAGTCGAGGGCCGCTTCTCGACCACGGGCGGTGGAGGGGCGGACTGCGGCCGCTTAGCCGGCTCCGGAGGGCTGGGTTTCCGCTTCGGCGACGTTGACGGGACGCCGGGGACTGAGACGCTGGATTGAGCGAAAGGGTGCCCGGCGGGGACGCCCGAGAAACCCGGCGCCGGCAGACTCGAGTACACCGGTCCAGGAGGGTGCATGCCGGGCAGAGGGAGCGAGGTACGCGAGGCCGCGTACTGCGAGGGCATGGAGATGGACATGGTGATGGGAGTGACAAAGAGGGTGGCGAGGCGGTCTCGGGTGTGTGACTTGACTAAGAGGCGGTTGGGATTGCCTCAGCTGACCAAGCACGACAGGCAGGCCAGTCCGGTGACTGCTTCGACAATGGGCTGATGGAGGCCGAGAATGAGATCTTGTCTTGATAGGCAATCGCCTTTGTCTCGCCGAGGCGACGTCTCTGTTTCGCGGCAGACTCGGAGAGTGACAGTCCAGGATGGGCCAGGCAAGGCGGAAACTGAACTCTACGTCGCCGATGTCGTGAGGTGGGAGAGACTGATGATGCGAGCGAGACAGCCCGCACTTAAGAGTTGAGACACGTCCGGCAAGCTCTGTCGGTAAGCTCTATCGGTAAGCTCTGTCGCACCTGGCCGATGCGAAGGGTGTCACCGCGCCGCCCGGGCTCGAGCCGAGATAGTGGTAAGCCGGGGATAAGCCTGGATGTAGGCTGTAATGTGCGCACGGCGACTGCAAGGCGGGGGGCGGCCTCGTGACTGCTTGCGGCGTTGCTGGCGCTGAACTCTGGCTGAGAGTGGCCGGCTTGCCAGGCTTACTGGCTGAAGGAGGATGTGACACAGCAGCCAAGCAGGCTCAAGGTTTGAAACAAAGAACCTCCGAGCGCGTCGGACTTGACCACCGGTGGGCGCGTCTCGCGTGCTGCAGCGCGTCGTGTCGTGCGTGCGCTGTGCGTGTTGCTTGCTGCGTGCCGTGTGTTGTGCCGCGGTGGTGGGCGGTGTTGAGAGAGTGGAGAGGAAAGACGACGACGATGGCTGAGGGGCATCACGAAGTCCCACCGCCAGGACGGACTACTTATGCGCACCCGAGGCGACGGCTCGAGCCCCTCGCCAGTCGCCAGCCAGTGGCCAGTCCAGAGCCAGTCTGGAGCACGCTGGGAGGGGTGTGTGCGTCATGAATTTGTAGAGAGGTATCTGGCGCCCTCGTCCGGCGCGTCCAGAACAGGGAGCAGCAGAGGGCAGCAGGGCATGCGGGAGGGGGTGGTGCAGCGCCGTGCAGCCGAAACTCGTCTACCTGAGCCGTGGCATAACGTGGCAAAGCACGGCGTACCAAGCATCCTGGTCATGCCCAATGTCGTCTTGGACGCTCGCTGGGCATCCCAGGGCATCTCTTGGGTGCAGGTCAGTGCGTCTTAATCAATGACGGTGTTGGCGCGCTGGCGCGCGGGCGTGCGCCACACCTGGCTTTGACCGCCGCCAGGAGACGAACTGCAGCCTCGCCAGCCCTCCCAAGCCCCGAGATCCAATAGGGTGGGGCGACCATGCCAGAAGTGCAGGCAGGAGGTGCTGTCTCGTCTTTCGCTCGGCAGTCCTAACGTGAGCGCGGGCGAACGCTGCGTATCTCCCAACGATGCATAAGAATGGCTGAGGATCCCCCCGGGGAAATGTCAATGAAATGCCTCAACCTGGTGCACCTCTCCGACACGCCCTGGCATCGTGCCCTCTCGCTCCCCACCTTGGCCACCTCGCTCTCGAATTCGTGCACGAAAATCCCAAAAGTGATCAGCTATCAAGAGAGGCGCTGTCTAAGGCGTGGCCGCCCCGGACCAGCCTGGGTTCCATTCCCGCTCGGCCCTAGCTCGGTGGCAAGGCTGGCGCACGCTCCTCCGGACCGGTACCCGTGCTCCACTTGTCGTGCGTGTTGAAATGTGCAAGCGAGTGTTCTCTTGCTGAGTCCTCTGTGTCACCTGCTCTGTGCATGCGTGTACAGGCGTGTGGACCTGTGTGTATGTCTGACATGTTCGAATCTTCTCTGCACAGCGAGGCGAACACTGATGGCTCTGAGACAGGAGGCTGCAACCGCTCGAAGCTACCGTTGGCATCGTGCCGGCTCAACTGGTGGATGAATTATGGAGACTCCTCGGACGAGAGACCATACAGCAGCACAACAGCCTCGACTGTCACCCCCACCGATGCGCTGGGGCCTGTCACGGAAGCGATCATGCCAGCGCGAGGCAAGGCGTTGTTGGCATCCGGGTGATCGGTGCCTCCCCGCCACCAGCCATGTCCGGAATGGACGCCGCAGCGATCAAGTCTTCGATTCCTCCGTCTGGGCATGCTGGGTAAAGGCTGGCACTGGCGACTCGCTCCTCACTTCGTAGAGCAAGTGAGCTGAGATGCCGGAGACCTGGCCGGGAAGCCTCATTGATGCAGAGAGAATGCGGCACGTCGAACACTTGAGCCAGCGTGCCTGTGGTCGGTCACTGTCCAGCATCGACAGATGGCAGGCGTAAAAGTGATATCCCATCGGCTGCATCGGGCTAGCGTACACTGTAGAGCTTCTATGATCGATCGTGTGCGAAAGGCATGTTCTCGGTACTAGCGCAAGTGCGACTCCACGATACAACGAACGTTCACCGGCAATACACAACCGTAGCTCCATGCAGCTTGAACCACAAGGTCAACCACCCCAGCCGTGGGCTGCAAGCGCTCTCATTTCCAAGCTTCGAAATGAGTGACTGAGTCGCCGCACGCTCTACCGTATTCGCCGCACAGAAACTGATGCAGATTTTCGACGCAAGGCTTCGAGAACACGAGAAGCAGCCAGAGTCGAGACACTGGCGTGTGCATCGCCGGCGGCGCGGAACACCGGCGTGAGTGATCGGACTCAAAACATGCTCCCAGTGCCACCCGACGGCCAAGGGCTGTGTTTGCTGACTGAGTCAGAGACTACACCAGCATAAGCGGGGTTTAGGTGGACGGAAGTTTTTTTTTTTGCCACTCGGTCCCGACCACTCGACCAAACTGTTTGCCACCCAAAACGCTCAAACAGGCACCGACCGGCACACGACACACAGACCGAAGCCAGCACTCAAGGCTCCTGCCAGTGTGGGTATGCATGAGACACTCGCGATACGTGCGATTACAGTGCCCCGCCAGAGAACTGACGAGATGCAGCGCAAACACATGAAAAGCGAGCGCCCGGTGGATTCTAGAATCCACCGAACGCAAAAAAGCCCACCCCGACTCGCAGAGAGGGACTCTGCAGGCCGGGATGGGCTCTTTGCACAACAGACAAACGGTTCTCGCAGAGCGCCGGGCGACTGTTGTAATGAAAAAGAGGGGAGCATGAGGAGAGGGACGGAGAAAAAGAAGAAACAGGAGTTCGGATAGAAGAAGAGGAGGGATAGGTGCAGGTGCGGTAGAGAGAGGCAGCGGATAGAAGAAGAAACAGGAGTGCGGATAGAAGAATAAAGGGGGGATATGCAAGGAAGACGAGTGTCAACAGCATGCTTCAAACGTAACCTGTCACTGCGCGCACCCTTACTGTGTTTGTGATGGAACTCTTCCAAAGAGAGAACCTTTGACGTCCTTTCGTTTCCATCATCGATTCACCGGTTTGCCGATTGAAAGCAGACAACTGGATCGCTGATCCGGTTCCACTTTTGTTGGTCAAGTTGGCGAGTCGCACTCAAGATTCGTTAACTGATTGAGACCAAACACTGGCAAGGGTTGCGCAGCGCATAGAGCCGAACAGTCCTCAACTGTCCTGCTGTGTAAATGAGAGAAGACGGAATCCCAACGCCACAACCCAGCTCGCAGGGACTCGCTCACGCACTCGGGTCGCGTACAAGCGCTACATCAGGACCGACGACAGACGTGAAGGTCAAGAGAGGTTGCGCAGACGCATGGAAGACCGTTGTTATGCTCGCGATGCAGCCAGGCGGGGGAAGGCGATCGTTTCTCAAAAAAGTCCAATGACGGATGGTGATGATAGGCCCACACGGTAGAAAGAAAACCAAAGAAAAAAGAAAAAGAGACAGTACCTTGAACTGGGTTGTCCTTGTTCCTCCCGAAGACCGAAGTCGCGACAATGAACGGTAGTTCTAGTCCGAAACGAATGTCCAGGTGGAAAGATGCCAAACGATCGTGGGGACGGTCGCGGTCCTCGATTGACCAAGCGACGCAGTCACCCTTGTCGAGTCGATGGGTTCGATGATTTTCAACTGGCTGTGCGGTAACCAAAGAGGCCTTGACGTTGCAGAAAGGAGACCTCACCTTATGCGTAAGCACAGGCAACCAGACAGGTAACCAACATTAACCGAAGGTCATGATGGGGATACGAGGGTTATGCCTCGCCCGGAAGTCGAAATCGGTGCGCCGCGAAGGTGCAGCGTCGAGCTCGCCGGACGCTCAAGTGCTGGGGCTGTTGTTGCAGCCTGATGTCGAAGATGACATGGTTGAGAGAGGGAGTGGGTGGTTGAATGAAAGTCGACAACAGAGAGATGTAGATATACGAGATGTGTGAGGATGCAAGATAGAGTAGGCCGAGTGTGTGTATAATGGATCGTCCGCCGCCGCTCGAATACCCAGAAGGGGCAAGTGCCAGGCTGGGGTAACCAAGGCCAGCGTAGGCGGCGCGGGCTTGTCAGGCATGGGACCCGAGGGGTCGCCGCACACGGCCGCAGGGCGCAGGCACTGTGTCGGAGGAAGACTGGCTTATGCAGTGCATGAGCGGTGGCAAACGCGGGGGCAGATTAAGTCATAACCAATGTGGGTTGGAAATTGGAAATTGGCTTCGTCACCCATACCTGGCTGGTACGCCTGTCTGAACTGTGGTTTGAGGACCAGACTAACGGAGTGTATTGTGTGTGCGTGGTACGGGTGATTTAGCGTCGTCATGTGAGGGCTGGCCCGGGCTTGACGGGCTGGGCGTCCCCATCATTTGGCTTCTAAACGAGGGGGGCAGGATTAAGTGAGGCTCCAACCTATTGTGTGCACCAGTCAACTGGCGCCTGCAAGTGCGACATACCGACAATCCGCGGCCCCGAAGGCGAGGTAGCTTCGCTCGTGCCAGGGGTCCACGGTGAAGCCGACCGAGCGCGGGCTCTATTCTCGGTGGCGAGATAGCCATCCCGGCCCCCACCGGCCATGCAGCCTGCGGCCACCTCCTAGGAGACAAGGGCGGCCGGCTACCCCGCATACCTCATCGCTCATCGGACGAAGGCGAGTCAGCTGCTCATCACAGCCACCATGCACGCATGCAACACGAACTCCTTATCGCCCCCACACTCGCCTGCAGTCACGCCCACCAATTTAGTCCTATCGTCATGCATCATGGAGCACACGACGAACCCAGATCGTCTTCCCCAGATAGCGCACTGATTGCCAACACCCGTATCACGCTGCTAGGCTATGCGCTATGCCGCGCCCGATTGCTGCAGTCACCAGCCCACAGCTCAAGGTTGTCAGAATGCCGAGGGCCGGGCGGGGTTGAGGGGGCTCCAGTCACAGAACCAGGAGGTTGAAGCTACATGCTGTGCTCTGTGCGTATAGTGCAGGTCCTTGCGCAATCTCCGCCCAGGTCATATGGGTCATCTCGCCCGCGCCCAACCGCGAGGGTTCAACCACTCGCTGCGTATGATTTTGCCGTTTGGCGGCCTATGCGGTACTCCCATCGAGTTTCAGTGGAGCGTGCACGCCTCATTCATGGCCGCTTGCTCAAACGGGGGTTGGAAACAAGGGTGGGCGCCGAGGGGTGGCCGTACCATGCGTCTCCGATCGGGTATCTCATGGTTACTCGAAGGCATGCTTCTCCCATACTCCCCGCACCCTGCTTGTGGCACAGACCGTCCGTGTCAATGCAACGACCCAGCTACCACCCCATTTACGCACTGGCGATCGGTTGAACCAGCGTCATTCCAGTACACGTCACAGTCATGTCTTCTTCGGTCGCATATTGTGATCCAAGGTCATGGGAAAGCCATTGCGGGCTCCTTGACCTCAGTGGTAGCGAGCGGAGCACTTACGGTATTGGGGGAGGGCGAATTGGAATCGCCAGGGCTGCACAAGCTGCCTGTACACCATCTTGTCTCATCGGTCTCCTGTTTCGCTTGTCTGATTCCAGATCTCTGACCTAGGCTGCTTTGTTCTTCCGTAAATCACGACTGCTGCGGCTGGAACGGGACCGATTTGGTCGGACGCCGGCCTGGAAACCGTTGCCTCCATGCAACCAAGGAACAATAAGTTGAGGGAGACTCCGTGACACCAGTGCCGCTGCTTCGCAGAGACCCCAGAAGGAACGTGTCCAGAGAAGGTCGCATCTGCCGTCTGCAACACTTGTTCTATGCTTCTGGATTCCGAACTCAACTCAAGCCACTTCACGACACCAGGGAACGGCACCAAATTATTGCCACGTGTAGCGAATATCCCACGGTTATCCGTCATGTGCGATTTGATCCCATCGCTCCACTCCACAGTTGACTTTGGTTCCGCCTCTGAGAGGCTGCGAGCGGCACGTGATTGTGACACGTGGAGCATGACACGTGTCTGCGTTTGTCACGTGTAGTGTCCGGTGCCTCTCACCCCATGGACGGACGCTCCTTCCATGTCCGCCGCCTACGTATGACGTAATGTCGATCGCTCAGACCTCAGTCCAGTCTCTGTTAGAAGTCAAGACTTGGTATCGTGTGGCACATGCGGGCTGATCTGCGGTTGACTGGTTGGGACATGTCTGCCTTTCATCTTGTTGTGTTGATCTGTTGGGAGGCTTCGTCAGCTAGAGTCTGCGTCGGGAACTTCATGGTTTATCGCTCATTGTTCAAGGCCTTCAATCGCTATCAGTTCCCCCCACCTGCTCCCATCACTGGCGTAAATTTGCACGGGTCTCAGAGCACCGGGAGATCAATGAACGATTCCTGACAGGCTCTTCAGCTCGAGAAAGACTAGCGCTTGGGTCATCTGGTGGTCAAGACTCTGCAGGGGGGGGGTTGGGGGGGGGGGACGGGCATTGGGGTCGCTTCCAAGCCTGCACGAAGTGAACGATGTCATGTTCCGACGGCCTGATTTATTCCTCTCCATCGAACACACCCCCTCTAGTTGCTCTCAGATGAAAGAAACGGAACAGCAAATTGGCCGAAGGCAAGCGGAGGACAACCCTGCAGCATGTGAAGGATAGCCGTGGCTCATGACCGGGCGAAAGGGCAGATCTTCACCCAACACGGCCAACACCAACAGTGATTACAGCACCATGCACGTCCTCCCAAAAGGTCCAACTTCGGATATCCAGGGCGAGCTGTAAAACGGAAAGCACAGCCCCCAGCCTCCAAAGAAAGAGAATATACCTGATACGAAGCTGTGGCAGGAGGTTCGGCGTCGGTGAGCAGGGGTAGTTTGGCGGTGTGGAGGGCCGGGCCCCCACCCTGACGCGCCAGCACAACCAGGTGATTACGAGAGCAGGGTATCGTCTGGAAGCCCTTGGCTGACGCCTGGATCGCGGCTGACAGCTGACACGGAGAATCCACCGCCGGCACGCTGTCCTTACAGAGCATCGAAACGTATGCATGGCTGGCAAGCAGGAGTTCAAACGCGCTGTGACGACCCCAGCTGGTGACACGCGACGCGCACTGACTCGGTGTCGAGCCGAGGTGACATGGATCGGGTTCCCGCCGGCATGTCTGAAATTTCGACCCTGAACGACGACTGACACCCAACCACGACACTTACTGCAAGCGGACAGTCTGGCCTTCCTCCCACTCATCGTTCACACTGGCACAGCATTCTCCCCCTCCCTCTTTCTTTCTCTATCACCACTGTCTGAGCAGTCGACACCTGTGAGATATCCTCCAGCGCGTACTTGCTGTTCAGAAACACCAATACCCCGCGTTCACGGATTCCCGAGCTTCGTCGATCACCCAGCCACCGACAGCTTCCCCCACGTCACCCCTCCCTTCCCCGGACCCCGCTCACGATGCCGTCCAAGACGGCCAAGGCCCCCGCTGCCGCCAACGGGAGGCCACGTCCGCCGACGCTTCCCATCCCCGATCCTCCCAGGCGCATCCCGTCCGCCCCGACGAGCGCGCGCACCCCGCGTACCCCGAAGACGCCCCAGGATGAAGCACTGAACTACTTTGCCCACGGCGACGGCACCGTCCGCGTCTGGGAACTCGAACTCAGCGAGGACGGTGGCCCCGGTAAAGAGAAGAGCGTGAGTCAGCTGTGCGATTGTACGTGCTAACTGCTCCAGTATGTCCGCCTGCCTCCCCCGACGACACCGTACGTGCTGCGCTTCACTATCCACCCCGGCGCGAGCTGCACCCGGAATGGTGTGCTCAAGAGCGACTTCCCCATCGACGGTGGCGTGTTCGAGCGTGGAGTGTGGAAGGAGCGCAAGCTCCCGGAGGACCTGAGCAAGTGAGTGACGGCCTGGGCTGCGCCGATAGATCTGGTTCTGACAGCAGACCTGTGCAAGTCGATCTCCCGATCTCGGCACCCGGAGCCTTCTGCTACTACATCGAGTACGACGACGAGGAAGGCAACCGCCGCAAGTCACCCGAGGGCTACTTCAACGTTGATCCCATCATCTCTCTGCCTGCTCGTCAGACGTTCGAGATCAAGCCCGGAAAGGATGTTCTCAACGACTCGACGTCGGGAGCGGTGTTTGCCAAGAGCACGGCTGTGCCTCTTGACGGTCTCATCATTCTCTCGATCATCGCCAAGTGGCAGGGGAAGGTCACCGACTGGGACAAGTACTTCACCGAGTACAGCCGGAGGGGATACAACATGATCCACTACACGCCGCTGCACCCGCGTGGCAGTTCTGGCAGCCCGTATTCTATCACTGACCAGCTGTCGTTCGACCCGACTCTCCTGTCCAATCCGAAGGCGAAGGACGGGGGACAAGCTGAGATCGAGCAGGTTATCGCCCACGCGAAGGAGACCTACGGTCTCGGAAGTATCACCGACGTTGTTCTGAACCACACCGCGTTCGATGCCCCGTGGTTGGAGGACCACCCCGAAGCAGGTGCGTGATCTTGATGCTGGCAAGTTCACTGACACCAGGCTTCTCTCCCTACAATACTCCACACCTGGCGCCCGCCGTCAAACTCGAGGATGCTATGCTCAAGCTCACCGGCGAGCTCACTTCGCAAGGGTTACCAACCGAGATCAGGTCGGAGTCCGACTTGACTGCTCTGTCCAAGGCCATCAACGGAGCCATCGCGCAGGCCAACATCTGGCAGTACTACGCCATCGACGTCCAGAGCGAGGTCAAGGGGGTGGAGGACGCCCTCAAGAACAGGAAGGTCGAGAAGTGGTCCGGCGAGGACTTGGAGGGCAAGTCAGCGGAGGAGCTTGCCTCCCTCGCTGTCTCCACACCAGGCTTCATCGAGGACTACCGCGCCTACTCCGCTCCGTTCTGCACTAAGATCAAGCCCGAGGCTGGTGCCGGGTTCATCCAGGCTGCCTACCCTAACGAAGACGTGGACGCTCAGGCGAAGGCGTGGGGCAAGGTTCTCGACATTGTCAACGTCGACCTTTACAAGGAGTGTGACGAGGACCTGAAGGCTGCCGAGGAGAGCATCATTGGTCGCATCAAGTACACCCGACTTGATGACCACGGCCCGAAGTGGGGCAAGATCACGAAGGAGTGAGTCTACTGTTCTGCTGAAGCTGACCCCAGGTCACCGTTGGTCGAGCCCTACTTCACTCGCATCCCGAAGAACAGCAAGACGGCTCGCTTCCCCGAGGGGGCTCTCGCTGTCGCTAACAATGGATGGATGTGGGCTGCGGACCCTCTCAAGAATTTTGCCGAGTACCCGTCGAAGGCCTACCTCCGCCGTGAGGTCATCGTCTGGGGAGACTGCGTCAAGCTGAGATACGGCAAGGGCCCGGAGGACAATCCCTGGCTCTGGAACCACATGACAGAGTACTGTGAGACTCTGGCCGGCATCTTCGATGGCTTCCGCCTGGACAACTGCCACTCGACCCCGCTGCACGTTGCTATCCACATGATCGACGCTGGACGCCGTGTCAACCCTAACCTCTATGTCATGGCGGAGCTATTCACCGGCTCGGAGGAGATGGACGTCAAGTTCGTTCGGGAGCTGGGAATCAACTCTCTGGTTCGCGAGGCCTACAACGGCGGTGACAACAAGGAGTTCTCGCGCCTGCTCTACCGCTACGGTGTCGGAAAGCCCATCGGATCCATGGACTCTGCCGTCCTGTCGAGCCCGGGCGAGCTCCCGCCACTTGTGGCAAACAGTGCTCCCCGCCCGTGCATCATCACGCCCCTCCAGGGTTCTGTTCCTCATGCCGTCTTCTACGACGTGACCCACGACAACGAATCGCCCGCTGACAAGCGCACTGCCGAGGATGCCCTCAGCACCGGCGCGCTTGTCACTTTCACCAAGGCTGCACTCGGATCGAACAAGGGCTTCGACGACCTGTACCCGAAGCTGCTGAATCTTGTCACCGACTCGAGGCTGTACAACGTTAGCGGCCCTGAGGAGAACGGCATCGGCCGCGTCAAGCGCGTCTTCAACTACCTCCACACTCAGATGATGGAGGGCGGGTATGAGGAAGGTCACGTCCACGAGGAGGGCCAGTACATCATGATTCACCGTGTGCACCCACAGACGCATAAGGGCTACATGCTCGTCGCCCACACTGCTTTCAAGGGAGACCAGGGCCGTGGATACGTGAACCCGATGAAGCTCTCGCGGACGAAGGTTCAGTATATTTTCGGCGTCAGTCTCCGAACGCGAAAGGAAGAGTGGAAGGACGACGACAAGGTGCACTACGGCATCCCATCCTCTCTCGAGGAGATCCCCGAAAGCGCCGTGAAGATCGCGACAGGCCAGGACGACAACGGAGAGTACTCCGAGGTCAACGTCCCCGAACGGTTCGATCCGGGTAGCGTCATGCTCTTCCGCACCGACATGGACGAGATGTCGCAGACGCTCGACGACTACTGCAGGGAGGGTGCGGACGCGGCGATGGCCGACCTCGATCTCGTCGACCTCAACGTCGTCCTCCACCGTGCCGACGGAGAGGAGCGCGATGCCACTTCTGGAGCTGAGGGAACTTACGACATTCCAAACTACGGCAACCTCGTCTACTGTGGCCTCGAGGGTTGGATGGCACCCCTTCGCGACATCATTGCGAACAACGACCTCGGACATCCTCTCTGCGAGCACCTGCGACAGGGCCCCTGGGCACTCGACTACGTGGTGAACCGTCTTCAGCGCGATGCCGAGACTCTGCCGCACCTGTCCAAGCCGGCAGCATGGTTCAAGGACCGCTTTGACGTGATCAAGAAGACTGTCCCATCGTTCATGCGCCCGAAGTACTTCTCCCTCGTCATCTTCGAGGCGTACAAGGCAGGTCGCCGCGCTGTCATGGAGCAGATGTCTGAGCACATCCTCACCGGAACGGAGTTCACGCACGACCTGGCCCTCTGCGCCGTGCAGATGTACGGCCTCGTCAAGTCCGCCAGCATCAACCCCGCAAAACCCGTGCCTTCTCTTGCTGCCGGCTTGCCTCACTTCACTGCTGGGTGGGCCCGCTGTTGGGGACGCGACGTCTTCATCTCGCTGCGTGGTCTCTTCCTGACGACTGGTAACTTCACCGCTGCCCGCGACCACATTCTCGCATTCAGCTCCACCCTTAAGCACGGCCTCATCCCCAACCTGCTTGACTCTTGCCGAAACCCGAGATACAACAGCCGCGATTCGCCCTGGTGGATGATCCAGAATATCCAGGACTACACCAAGATGTGCCCGAATGGCCTCGACATCCTCAAAGATTCTGTCAAGAGGCGCTTCCCGAAGGATGACACCTGGGTCCCTTGGGACGATCCCCAGGCCTACTCCTGGAGCTCCACCATCGCGGAGATCATCCAGGAGATCGTTCAGCGTCACGCCGAGGGCATTGAGTTCAGAGAATACAATGTGAGTTGAGTTGAAGTGGGTCTCAGGGCTAACCAGCAGGCTGGCCCCAATCTCGATGGCGACATGAAGGACGAGGGATTCAACCAGAAGATCTGGACTGATTGGTCTACGGGTTTCATTCATGGAGGTAACCGCTACAACTGTGGCACCTGGATGGACAAGAATGGTTCCTCCGAGAAGGCAGGCAACAAGGGTCTGCCCGCAACCCCTCGTGATGGAGCGCCGGTCGAGATCACGGGACTGCTCAAGAGCACGCTCACCTGGCTCGACCAACTGAGCGCCAAGGGTCAATTCCCCTTCAAGGGTGTGGACGCGACGGGTGGGTTTCATAACGTGTGTGTGCAGCTGATGTTCCAGTGGATGGCACCAAGCGCCTCGTGACGTACAAGGAGTGGGCGAATCTCATCCAGGCCAACTTTGAGAAGCACTACTACATCCCTACCGACGCTGCCGAGGACGGCATCTTCGTTCTTGACCCCAAGCTCGTAAACCGCCGAGGTATCTACAAGGATGTGTACGGCACTCCGGAGGACCGCGCGTTCAGCGACTACCAGCTGCGTCCCAACTTCCCTCTGTCCATGATTGTCGCCCCCGAGCTCTTCACCCCTGCTCGCGCCATGAACGCCCTGCGCATGGCCGATCAGATTTTGCGCGGTCCGCTCGGTATGAAGACGCTCGATCCGAGCGACTGGGCCTACCGACCTGACTACGACAACGAGAATGACTCGGACGACATGGCCGTCGCGAAGGGCTGGAACTACCACCAGGGTCCAGAGTGGGGCTTCCCTCTGGGATGGTTCCTCAATGCTTGGCTCAAGTTCGACAGGGAAGCCGGCGACGGCGTTCACGACGACAAGAAGACCCTCTACAAGGTGGGCAACATCCTTCTGAAACTGAGGGAACACATTGAGCATGACGCCTGGCGCGGTCTGCCCGAGCTGTGCAACGCGGGCGGCAAGTACTGCAAGGACTCGTGCGACACTCAGGCGTGGAGCGCCAGTACGATCCTGGACGTGCTGGAGTCGATGCATCACATCGGCAAGAGCCAACACCCCGCGAGTGCTGCTAAGGCGGCCCCGACCAAGGAGAGCTCGGTTGCAGACAAGAGCCAGCAGGCTCCCAGCTCAACCAGCTCTACCCAGGCCTCGACCAAGCAGACGTCGACGGCAGGCAAGAGGGTCTAGGAACTCGTCCAGGTATGGGAAGGACGGGTGCAAGCGATGAGCGAGAAGCGACAACGGCGGTTGCGCAGTAGGAAGACCTTGTAGAACAGCCTGTACGGCGATGAAGCAGCCAGTCACCTATACCTGTGTGTCCATAGATTATGCATTCAAATTACAAGTCAGTCACTGGACATTAGCAGTCAGTAACCTGGGTATGCAGGAATCAGCTGGGGCAGTGGGACGGTAACTTAGTCGACATCCATAGTGGGTCGTGATAGTTTCTGGGTCATGCTAATCTCTGCGTACTGAAGGAGGATTGCGCGCGTGAGAGCGCGTACGTGTGGAGGTCGTCTGCCCTCCCGTTCTCCATTCATTCATCTCCGAGGTGCATTCTGTGTGCTCCTGTGCACTCACTCGTTCATCTTGAGAGAATTTTTCAGTGCGCGCCTCGTCGCATATCGAATATCGCGCAATTGGAATGTTGCGACCGAGACTCGGACGTCAGCGTACCGAGACATGTCGCTCTGACAATCACAAAAGGTGCAGGGGATCTGTTGATCGAGGAATGAGGCTTCTGACGTGAAGTGAGGTGGTCGCCGAGCGCGCCGGCGCGCGGCGGGCCGGGGGGCAGGACAGCACTGGAGCTGCGCTAGCTGCGGGCAGACGTCGAGACGTGCCAGACTGTGCCGGGTTGCGGACAGATCACGGATCAGGGCGGACTGCTCAGGGAACTCAGGAAAATAAGCAGCAATCAGGGCAATCCGGCGAGGGAAGCAAAATCGATGAATCGCGCGTAAACAGCCAGGCACAATCCTAACACCAGCAGGGCCGGCTACGAGAAGGGATCGTCCCCTAGGAACTACGAGGGACTAGCTCCTCCAGCCAGGAACGCGCTAGCTGCTCCCAGCGCTTCCCATATTTGCCTGTTTGCCGTCAGTAATTTAGCCTCCACCAATCCACCCAGTTTAGCCAGTTTCCTTTTAGCTCGCCGTCTAATGCTCACCCAACGGCTACTTTAGGCAGTGACGTCAATGCGACATTTAAGGTCCGACACGCTGATAGCATCCGATGTCCGGTGCCGACACGGCGGAGTTGCTGCTCTCCGCGCCTCGCCGTTCACACGACAACGCGATCACCCAGTCTGTCACCTGTTCTCTGGCTGGGAAACAGCACTCATCTGACCTTGTCGCCTGGCCGCAAATGCAGATCTCGCCCAATTCTTGGGGCAAACGTCGCTTGAGAACGATGAGAACGCATGCCTCGCTACCAACCTTGCATCCCCGCTGGCACTGACACGGGTTGGAGCCGTCGTTGGAGCGAGCTCAGAGCCGCTGCACAGCGTTACCGCCCAGCAGATCGACGTGAGCGATGTCTCGCAGCAGACGACGAGTTCCATTCTCAGAAGCTCAGATTCATTCTCAGAATAGTCTGCCGAAAGGATGCGCGCCACCGCATCGCGCATGTACCTCGGATAGTTACTTCCTCGCCGAGACAAAGACGTACCTGAGAGTAGTACCTCGTAAACTATGGATGTACGTAGCGCGGAGAGCGGAGAGCGGCTACGCGTTTGCACGTATGCATGGGATTCCGCGATCCGTCGTGCGATCGAAGCACAGGACCTTGCTCGGGAATGCGACGGAGAGCCGGGCTCGGTGTCGCTCCACTGCGCACATTCCCGGGCGGTATGCCGGTGGCACACTGCTGCGCGGCGAGGACGGCGACCAACTGCTGTGCCGTTGGAAGCAGTGCTCCGTAACGAGCCGCCAAGGCCTCTTGCCGAAGCACCGCTGCGACGGAATCGGAAGCGGAGCAACATGCAAACCCAAGGAGATTGGGAAATCTATGCATCCAAACATCAAACATCGAGCGCGGTATCTCCGGTCATGCAATAATAGCCACAGATGCCCACTGCCTGTCCACAGCCACTTGTGGCGGGTACTTTGGACTCCCCGGGTAGCGGGCGCCGGTTGCCATGCACGTCGTCGTCGCGATCGCGAGCTTGGCACAGCACCATGGTAGCACGCCACGATCGGAATTGGACTTGCGTGCGCGACCCGACGGGTATCGGAGCATGCAAGGCGGTGCAAGTGACAACGGAATGGCGAGGGGTCGAGGTGTGATCGCGAAGGTTGTGAAGCTTGCGCAGGCTGCCAGCGGCCACCCCTAACGTACATCTGCAACCGCTGCAATCTGCAGCCGCGAGCATAACGTATAACGGTATGGCGGTTTCGGCGGCATAACGTACTGCTACCCCTGCTTCGATGCGAGAACCCTTCACCTGATTGCACCGGCGTATTGCTCGCTCACAAAGGAGAGTTTACCCGTTTACGTAACTGAGCTCCTTAATGCTCAGCACCGAACTCGACCTGAAGGGCTTCGGACATGGAGCAGAGGGCCTCGGGTTGGAGCACTCTGACCCGTGGATTCGTCCGAGCTCTGACATCGTTTAATGTTCGCAGGGGCCGCAGGGTGGAAGGAGTCGAACGTCTGCTGTCACAACCTACGCTGACCCGTACCAAGTCGGCGATGTGTGTTCTCGTTTACTGGATGCGCTGCGTATGCGTGGGGAGGTACCGGCGACGAAAGCGCTGAAACTCAAATATAGGCGTGTCCTTTCAGTCTCGCATACCAGTGAACTGGTCGAACGACGAAGTTCGCTTCGATTCACTCTGACTCTGAAGAGAGCTTGCGAAGCTCACAGTCACCCTATGACTGCCCCCGAGCCAAAATAATCCAACGATCCCAACAACTGTCACTTTCAAAACCCGGTTCCTTGCAGACAGAGTGCGTACCTCCTCCTGTGCCTGCGGTGCCTCGGTTCCTTCGTCCCTCTGTACCTCCCAGGACTCTGGGCGGGGCGAACCTTGCCCAAGCTTGGTTCTGTCCGTCGCTTGCTCCTCTCGCTTCGCTTGGAGCTCAATTTGCCTGAACTCGTCGAAAGCGACACGGCTACGCGGCCATACGTACATGCGCGTAAGCTCTGTACCTGCGTACCTTTGCCTTCGCCGAGTAAGCGGCTGAGATCCGAAACTTCGGTTCTAACCTGAACCACTGAGTCGTGCGAGCTTGTGAGCTATGCAGTGCAAGCGTTGCCAAGCGAGCGATGCGAGCGAGAGCCACGCTTCCGAGTGGCAACAACATTGCATCTATTGTTCTCTGCGCGGCGAATCGCACATATCGCATATCTCAGCATATCGCACGCATTGTTGTGATGATGTAAGACGGGAACGGCGTGCACGCCTCGCTGCCCGCCGGCGATCCCAGGGAACGGCGACCCGGTGAGCTGGGCTAGGGTGCGCCAGAAGACGCCTGCAGATCACTTGGACCATGGGACATCTGGACATCCGCCTGGCGCGTGCATGACGGGCGCGGCATTGTTCGCAGTGCATGCCGTCGACCCTTAGCGTGCAAAGGTGTGCCGTATCGGCTGGCTTGGTCAGGCAGAAAAGCTGCGGTTTGCCCTTCAGGAATGTGACAAACCTGTCCGCGTCATTGCACAGTGAACTAGCGCCCTAGGACTAGTTGCCCTTGGGCCAGCACAAGGATCGTACAAGGATCGCGGCGATCAAAAAGGATCTGCGTGCATTCAGTCGTTGGAGCTGCCCTGGGCTGTTTAGAACATTTGTGCCGTCCTGCCGCTTTCCACGCCACGGCGTCCTTTTTCGCCCTGCCATCCTGGCGCCGCCGAAACACGCCGTACACCGGCGCGCGCTTGGCGTCAAGTGGCGTCTATTGTTCTGACGCACGAGGCGCACCCGGCGCACGCTGGCGCAGAGGCGTGCACGAGGCGTAGAGCAGCGCGAAAAAGACGCGCTGAAGAAAGATTAGCCTGAGCCGTGCCAGGACATCCGACCCAGCGGTTGGGGAACAGCCGCGGCTAGACAAAGTGAGTCATGGCCTGAGTCATCAGGCAGATCTTCGTACCTTGCTCTGTGCGTCGATCAGACTGATCCCATCCCCGGGCATCAGCCAGCGCCTCGGACCCTGAGTTTCCATTGCGCTTTTTTTCCTTCCTCCTCCATTGTACCCATTGTTCTGCATGCTCACCTGGCCCAGCTGGGCTGCATACGTGCGTATTCATGACGCGCAATGCATACGCACGAGCGCGTTCCTTGCGTTCACCTCAGGTGCAGGTAGGCATACGTCAAGCGCTCGGGTTACGGGCATCGCGTACGTCGGCTGGCACTGTCCGTCTGGCGTCAGCCATGACAGCCAGCTCCCAAGAGGTGACGGATGCTTTCGTTCGCTCAATACGTCGATCCACGATGCCGTTGTCACCCAAGTCACTTGGCGCGCGGGTGTATCCTGCAAAAATACTCTGCGGCCATCTCTGCATACCGCGATCCGGCGGCCTACTGTACGGTGGGCGGCAACGGCATGCTAGCGGAAGTACACTGTCGCGACGAATTGCATTACATCGTGCTCGTTTCCGGTTTCCGATGCATGTTACGAGCCAGTGATCGCGGTGCCTGTCTTGATTCTGAATATCGACATCGGCATGGACACTATGCATGGACCAGTCGCACGAGCCCCAAGTCGGCGAGGTACCGATGTTCCTACGGAACGGCAAATGCATGCGCCAGTTACGCCAGGCGCGAACGCAACATCCGCACCGAGCAAGTCCGTCTCCTAGCGATGGATCATGCATTCAATGCGGTGCCGGGGTGGCGCCGAGCATTAAGGCATGGTGCGGAGGTGCGACGTATCCGCCGCTCCGAGGTTGCCGTACCCGTTTGCCGTACCGAACGTTGTCTACGGTAGCGGGGTCGCATGTCGAACAGGCGCTAGCGTCGGGCAGCTCGCCGGCGCGCTAGTGACTAGTGCTGCGCTAGCATGCCCGCGATCGCCCTTTGCCGTATTGCAATGATGCATGCATATGACTACCGATCTCATCGACCTCCGTACCTCACTAGTGTGGCGCTGCCAGCCTGCTGCGCGCGGCGCTGCGGCGTCGCGAAGTGCTCCCAATGTGCGCCGCTGAATCACCGATGCTTCCGCCGGAGCGTCTGCACTACGTGCATGTTGACGGAGGTGGCTTCAGTGTGCGCAGTCCGCGTCGCTCGGTGTCGCTCGGTTTCGCTCGATATGCGGCCCAGCGGGCCAGCCTGCCCCGGCATACCCGGCTCGTGACACGCCACCACCTTGTGATTATGATCCAGTGATCGCGGTATGCATGCTATCACATCTGGCAGAACTCTGGACCGCAACCCCAAACTGCGAACGGGCTCTTATGAATTACTGTGGCGGCATGCAGTGGTACCGAAGAAGATAATCGAGCACACCTCGTGCGAACGTCACAGATGAGGCAGAACGTGCCCCGTGCCGTTCGTTGCGTGCACAGCATGCCGCGCGCCGCCCGGCCCGGAGGTGGGTAAAGACGGGCCGTCCAAAAATCTCGATCTCTAGCACGCTTGGGTACAGTTGACGGCACGCATGTGCATGGTTACGAAAGCTAGGATCGATCGCAGACAGGTACTGATGCGGAGGGGTACTTCCTCTGCAACTTCCGAAGGCTGTCAAACGGACCTCGGCGAACTGACGTGCTGACGTGCTGACGGCGGGTGCTCGGCGGGTGGTGGCGGGCAGAGCTTGCAGCAGAGCAAACAGCGGCTCGGGCCAAGTTTCCAACTCTGTGAGGCGGTACCTCGCTTGTCGCACTCCCGCCTCACTGGGTCAGCGAACCTACGGTTGGCGGGCGTTCCTGGTCTGCGAGTGTGCCTCGAGCTTGCACCGGCTTGGTACTTCGGCGCCAGAACTCGGCGCACTGCCGGGCGCCGCTTGCGAGTGCCTGCGCATGCCGAGCGACAACACCGAAGCTTACTCGATGGGATCTGGCGCCGTTACCGGCACGGATGGCACGAGCTGGCACGAGTGGCAGAGAGTGACTGCACGGCACTGGCGACGGACAGGAACGACGAGGAACACGCCTTGGCAGTTCCAACACCGGCGTATGCTCCCCAAGAGATCTCTGCACCGCCGATGTCGGAAGGCAACGTTGCATGCGACGAGACGATGAGACGATGCGTCGGCACGACGAGCACAAGGAAAGGAGGCAGAACAATCCGGCAATCCGGGTACGGGAACGCGTCCGACACGCACATTGCGCAACCAGGAGTCATGAGCGATTCCCGGACGCGATTCCCGGTATGCCCACGCACAATCAGAGTGGGCTCTGCCCGGCACGAGAGGGGCAGAAGGGATGGAAACCGGCACAGGAGTGGGTCAAGATTGCTCGATATCTCTAGAGTGGGGCTGATTACACGATATCTCTGAGCTTGCTGAGCTTGCCGAGCCTACTTGTGCCTTCTCGGGGTGCGGGCATTGATTCCAACAGCGCTCGCTTGCTTCGTTCGGCGACGCGCATGCACACGAGTCGCACGACTTCACGGCGATGCATATGCCGAAACTCGGCAGTAGGGTGGGTGTTGACGTCCCATTGTCCTTCCTCCTTCCTATTGTCCTTCACCCTCATGTCCTCCTTCCCCTCGCACGTAACCACTACGGTCATCACTCATCAGGGCCCGCGACGGACGCCCGCAGACGCCTTGGATGTCCGGTAAGGCCGGTAAGGCCTGGGATGGCCAGCGCACGAGCCGGCGCTGATCGTCTGGCTTGAGACGGCTTGAGACGGGCTGGGACCGGCTGATCGTGGGCTGCCCGGGGGCACAGAATGGCTGGGAATGAGGCGTCCGGGGCGTCAGAGGCGCAATGAGGCGTCCGGAGACGAGTGTCTGGAAGAAGCTGGGCCTAACTGGAATGAGCTGGCCAGACTCTGCTCCACTGTCTCATGTTCGTGACTCATGATCGACGTGCATACGCCGGGGCGTTTGAGGGGTGAGGGGCGCGGGGCGGAGCAAGCGGAGCATCGGTCGTCGGAATATGCGACGTCGGTCGAGCGACCAAAGCGTTTCAATTCCCATTCTCAGGCGAAACGAGCGACACACCGAGAAACAGCATGCATCACAATGCACAGAACACTTTCAGACGCCAAACCGGCCTCCATGGTACCCATGGTGTCAGGCCTGAAGCCCAAAGGAGGCCAGGGATCAGCGGAGAAAGGGAGGCAAGGGGAGGGGGAAGGGGGACGGAGGGTTCGAGGAATATTAATTAATTGCGATTGGGTCGATGGCCGGGTATGGGCCAGGCGACAACCAGGCGGCCAACAAAGATGCCAGTCCCGCTGTGCTCGCCGTCAGCTCATGATGCAACCGACGTCCTGCGCGCAGCACTCGCTGTGCTCGCGAGACAGCCCGCAAAGGTACCGGTGGTCGTATGGGACGGGCGCCACAGGAAGTTCGGCGGGATATACACAAAGCTGCTCAAGACCTCATACCGGGCAGCGCGCAGACAAAGTTTTGGCCAAGTGGACATTGGACATGAGTGCGCGCCCGTCGCGCGCGACGCGATCAGCCTTGTTTGTCCGCCAAGCCCGCACCGCTCCTTGCACGGTATGCACGACCGGCACCATTGGGTCGTCCCTCGCGCTCCCTCGTCTCCCCGTGCGGAACGCTGTGCCCCGACGATCGCCGGACTAAGTCTAAGCACGGACTGCGCTACCGAGCACCGTCGCATTGCAAGTGCATCGCTTCGTGCCAGCTCGCTGGATCGCTGGGAACGACGGCGACGGCGGGATATGGAATTGTAGCATGATGGCCTGATGGCCGCCGAAGGTTTGCCGGTTGCAGTTGGCCGACTCGCTCACCGACTGGCCGCTGGCCGGCGATTAAAGTGACTTTTTCTTTGTGTCTTGGCTCAAGCTCTGAAAGTGAACTAAATCGATAATGCATGACGGTATGGCGGCAGGCTGAGGTGAGCTAGGTGAGCTAGGTGAGCTTGGTGAGGCGGTGCTGGGTGGTGCCTGGCGTGTTCCTCTGTTGGATACCTTGGGAGCTCTGGGAACATTGATCAGTCACTCGACCCCTGCCGCCGCTGAGCGCACTCAGGGCTGACGCGGGCGTCGAGCTGCCAGGCGCTACCAGGCGCGCGGCCTCTGGGTCTCTGCCTGAGTCGTCATCTGACAGCGGCCCTGAGAGTCTGAGGCACAGAGTGCCCTGACCCTGAGTGGCCTCGCTGCCCTGACCCTGACCCTTGGCTGCTCGATTACACGGTCCGAGGTTCCTTAACCATACGCTCATTGCGTTCCTCGATCCTCTGGGTTAGTGACCAGGCGGAGGGCACAGGGCCGCGGGGCGCGCGCAGGTCACGACGGCACTAGGCCGATGTTCGTAGGTCAGCATCAGCCCTCAGCCCTCAGGGTCCACGGCGCGCGCGCCATCTGAGGGCTCTGAGGCTGCATCGACGATCTGGTACTCGGGCCCAATCCCGGGATATTGTATTTCCCACCGCGAACCGTAATCTGGGCAATGACCACTTGGCCACTGTGCGAGCAAAGCCCTGAGTCTCTGGGACCCAACGCCATCGGCCATCTGCAGCTGCCGCGCGGCGCTACGACATACACCACCACCACCACCACCACCGGCCACCTTCGAGACAGCGCCGCCAGCGCCAGCCGGCCAGCGGCGACACACGGCTGCCCTGTGCTCTCCTGCCCTGGCTGCTCTTGCATGCCCTGCGTGCCCTGCAGCCCTGCAACCTAGCTCGTCCCAGCGAAACCCAGCGTAACCCAACTTGCAACCGTTATATATATTTCATTCCTCAGAACCCACCACATCTCCTCTTTCCCTAGTCATCCCAACCTCGCTCGTCTCTTCGACCACTCTCTCCTCCAACTTATCTCAAGACGGAGCATCGAGGATCCACATAACGCTCCCACTTCTCTTTCCTGGCCATCGCTTTCATCGTCCTCGTCACTTGATCTCTTGTCCCACTCCAAACAGACCAGTCATCCCACCATGGCCCCCGGAGGTTACCCTTGTCCTGAGCCAGGATGTGGCAAATCATTCTCCTCAAGCAGTGAGTAGTCACGCTTCCTCCTTTCGTCTGTCAGTCATTCGACTTGTTCGAATGGCTGGTGGTCGCGGGGCGGTGTCGATCTGTCTGACTGAATGTGCGGCTGACGTTAACCAACAGGCCACATGAGGCGTCATGTTCGTAACCACAAGGGCGAGCGCGCTTTCACCTGCGAGCACTGCGGACAGTCCTTCGTCCGGAGAGAAGTCTGGAGGCGTCACGAGGGCCTGCACCTCAACCCCCAGTCTGCGCGTCCGAGGATCAAGCCCGTTCGACGACCCGATGCCGCCGCGCCGCTGACGTCCGCCAACATGGGCACGTCTCAACCGATAACCCGTGTGACGACTACCGCGACGACGTCTTCCTCGTCCTCTGGTCCTCACGTACCGCCTCCTCACCCGCCTCCCATCATGCGTGAGGATCGCAGCCCGCTCGAGAACTACTCGCCCCCTCAGTACGCCTACGGCCACAGCGAGGTCGACATTGCGCCCGTCTACTACCCTCCTCCCCACTGGGTCCAGCAGGTCGACTACGTGCCTCACCACATCCCGCCCCCTCCTTCGGCGCACCCTCACCCCCAGCAGTCCGGCTACTTCCCCCAGGCTCCTACCGGAATAGAGAACTGGCTGGACCAGATCATCACGCCGCCCCAGGCGGGGTTTGGGCCGATGAATGGTGGCTACGACACTACTCCCCCGAAGGAGGTCTGGCCTGAGCAGGAGTACCACTACGAGAACCAGAACGGCGCCGTCGACCTCCGTCTTCGCGAGTACTTTTTTCGGCCACAGCCTACCCCTGTGGGTAGGCCAATCGACGACAACCGCGGTGGACGCAGGCATTAGAGTGTAGAGGGCTCTCGAGTCCTCGTCCTCAGCGATCGCAACCACACGAAGCGAAAGAACACACCCGCACCAGTGATCAGGACACTTTCACGCCTCCGCGACGCGCGCCCCGTTCGTTCGACTTTCTCTTCTCTGCACCGATACACCATCTCGATACACGTCCATCGGGATACCAACCGGCCATGAAACCCTTCTCCTTGTTTAATAAGTGCATCAGGACACTTCCCACTTCGCTTCGCTTTAACGCTCGAACGCTTCCGCTCCTCGCTCCACGCAAACGCAAACATATACACGCATACATTCTCTCTCGCCATCACGGCCTTCACACGCACAGTTGTATCACGCCTCTTTCACGCTGTAAAAACGCATTTCTCACCACTTCCTTCTCGCGACACCACCACCACACACACTCAACCTCAACAATACACACACAACGCACACCTAGACTCTCTGGCATTGGGCTCGGACCGCTTCTCAGCTGCTCCTGTATAATTAGCGATATATTTCATCATACACGTAGACTATGTATCGTGACCAACCCACACAACGCCTGCTGCAGCTGCCTTGCAATTTGACATTCCGCGTGAAATGCTAATCTCGTTGCGATCGCGTCAGCTGTTGGACATTGGTGGAGTGGAGTGGGAGCGCATTCCCAAATGGCTCAAGTGGCCTCGTGACGGTGCAGGTGCTCGGAGGCGAGACAAACCGAGTGGCCAGCGGCCAGCCGCAGTAATTTAGGACTAGATTGCTCAGAGGGGCTCGAGGCTCAGGCGTCCGTGCGCAATGACCAAATTGCCGCCTGCCCCTCCCGCGCGCTGCCCGCGTCGGCACCGCACAGGCCGGTAGCGGTTACGGCGGCAGCGCACCGAAGCGCACGGCAGCACAGCGCGGCAGCCTCGTATTCCTGCATCTTGTCCTTGTGATACCCCTGTCCTCTTGTCATCTGGCGTACGCAGCCGAACAAGCCCCGATATCTTCTGTCACCTGGCCAACTGCTGGCCCACCTGTGGCCACCTGCTAGCAATGCTGTCAATTGCTCTGAACGCATGCGCAGCACCGTCTCATCTGACCTCGCACGTCCTCGCAGCGCATGCACGACCGCCGCACCGAGGGTCCTCGGCAGGCCGAGTGCGTCAGCGTCATGCATACCGTGGTGACTGCCGCTGCCCCGCTGCCCGCAGCAGCCATGTGGCGGCGAAGGTGGGGGTGGGGGACGAGAGATTGCGTGTTGTTGACTGGTGTGGTGCGTGCGGTCGGTCTGTGCCGGTTTATGCGCGGTGAGGACCAAGGTGGCGTATGCGGTTATGTCCAGCGGGCCGGGAAGCTCGATGTCATTACGCTCAGGTATCCTCGCTGTCCTGAACCGAGAGCCCAGGCAGTCGAGAGCCCGAACGAAGGTCTCCTTCTTTGTTTTCCAGGTCTTCCAGGAGGCACCCTCTGCGCTTAGATGGCGGTTATCCTGAAGATGAGATCCTGCATCTCCGAAGTCCCAGAAAACGGCATGCGCGCAGTCTGCAAGCGCCAGAGGACAGCGCTAGGTAGCGAGCAGGACGAGGAAGAGGAGAGTTCAGCGAAAGGCCAAAGGGATCTCGTGAAGAGTGGGTCGAACCCTCCCTCCCCTTGGTGCTTTGTGCCCATGCCCTGGCCCGCGAGTCCGAACACCTTCGTGTCGCGCCAGAGCCCTCGTCCTGATAGCTCTGCAGCTGGTTTCATTCTTTCATTCATCTCAGACCGCAACCTCAGACACACCTGAAGAGAGGAGGGAAATGAGACGAAAATACCACGAGGTGCCTCATGGTGACCGCCGGTCTCCTCGGCAGGTTCGGCGTGCTCGGCGTCTCAAGTCAGGAGGTGCTCCAGGAGGTGCTCGGCGGTGTGTTCGGCATCGCACCCGGCATCGCGGCAGACAGAAAGGCACTTTGGAGGCACTTCCAACTCACTTTGGATCGGGAGTCAAAGTGGGGGAGGGGACTTCGACGCGCACTCATTTTCGAAGCGACGCGTCTGCCACACTTCTCAGCGCTTGGTCACTCCCTCCCAGCTGCCGAACAAGGCTTACGGCGTCAAGCTGGTAAGGAACACCGAAAGCTAACTGGAGCCACAGGCCTGCCCGACAGGCTGCAGGAGGACATGGGACAGCGGCGCTGAACGGCGCTGGACGTAAAGTGGGGCGCGCTACCCTCGCTCAAGCGCCAGAGGGCACCGAATCTGTGTGGAGGCTTCCTGGAGTTGTCTACCAGTGACTAACCTGGGTCGCCTCCACCGTCCCTCGACGGCGTCGCCAGCCCGGAGCCCGACCCCCTCACTGACGCAGCCAGGAGCTCCAGGACATCAGGAGATATTGACAAGGGTGATTGGCCGTGTCTTCCGACTTCATGACGTTTAAGGTGTACACGGTCCAGTTTCGCAGTACGGCGTCTTCAACAACTTAACGTATTGTGTCTCGCGTACTCCACACGACTGTGCGCCTCAATGCTTGCACTGTTTGTCTGCTTGCCACGATGGCGGGGGAAGGAGCACTAGGAGCCACACCCAGGGTCGTTGGAGCACGCACACCTAGCTCCAGGCGCTGACCGACCTGTCTGATGCGCCGGAACGAGCCTCACTGCATGGGAGACGGATAGTCTACGCGGAAATTCTCTGCACGACCGATGGTCGGCGCGGAGAGACGCACGGACACTTTGTTCACTTTCCTGGTGGTTCTGTGTACGGCATGGAGCTCGACGCCTTCTGCACGATGCGACAGGACATGTGACCTTGGTCATGTGCTTGTTTTCTTTTGCTCGTCGTCGTACCTTCTTTCCACCTTCGGTTGGACCCAGATCTGGGGCGGGAATGCCACGCCAAGACCATCTCCACTGATCTGCTGTCGGATGCTACTTTCGGTATGCATTAGTGCTCCACTAATGCTCCATTGATTCTCCATCGATTGACGAAGCAGTTGAATGGATGAACGGAGAAGAGACGTCCGAAACGAAGAGCCAAACAGAGGCGCAGCACGTGCGCCACTGTGTCAAGGTCACACAACGAGCGCATCAGCAATGCTCCGCGAGACATCTCAGTGACCAGTGAGACAACAGGCGGAGTGTCCAGGTGGAGGCAAAGAGGATCCGACGGAGAGCCAAAGTCTGCGGTCTGCGGAATCTCGTAAGCAACCACTGGACAGCAGTGGTGGAGGCACGACGTCATAGCCCAGTCGTTCATGAATGGTTGCCCTCATCAGCCAGTTGCTGGTGACCGAGAGACCGAGAGTCTGCTGACATCAAGAGCATGTCTCATAGCCTCGGCGACTGACTTTGACCAACAGGCGTCCGCCTCCCGGCGTGTCGGCCGGCGCACGTTTCAGTCCAGAACAGGCTGGAACGACGTAACCTGTAACCCCAAAGTCACACAAGAAGTCACACAGGAACGCTGTTGTCTGTTGAACACCTCCTGACCTTCCTGTCACTCGCTAAGACATCACCTATCCGCTCCAACACCAGCTCCACAGCGACGAAGAAGCCAAAATGCCCGCTCAATTTGCCATGCACGGAAACACCGTCTCCACCGTGAGTTGCTGGGAACGAAGAGGTCACACGGACTAGGCGGAGAGGGGAAGGCTGGCACCGGAGACCCGGCGCTGTGGCTCCGTCCAACTTCTGCACGAGCGCTGGTACGCTAGCATCGTTAAGCGGGGCGCTAGAATTGGATTCAGTGCGCCCATACATTTGGAGCGCATGAAGAGATCTCGCTTCAGCGCGGTTCAAGCTCGATTCACCTCGATTCGATGGTAGATTTGAGTGGGTCGCCAGGACACCAAAGGCGTTATCCTGATGATAACGCTTTCACTCCAACCGAAAGTCTGGATGCGAGGTGTGCATGGTGGGGCCTGTTCATGGCAGTTTCAGGAGCGGAGTGGGGGATGATCCCAGCGGTCGTAGCTGCTTGCTCACTGGCATTTACCTCGTCTTCGCTGCCTGCCCACCTGACACTGCAACTATCATGCACGGATGGAAGTACACGGAATCCGCCCGACCTGACCCTACTGATCTTCCCCTCCCACAAGTGACATGCTGACTCCCAGGCGGTCAACACTGCGCGTATCTGTATCGCGGAGGCCGGGCTCCAGGACGAGGTCGAGTTCGTGAACCACGAGTTCAAGCTCGTCTGGTCCGAGGAGTGGCGCAAGCACCAGCCCTTCAACCAGATGCCGTACATGCTCAACAACGAGACTGGCTGGACTATCTACGAGTCCCGCGCCATTGCCAAGTGTGAGTAATTTCTTTCCGCTTTCCGCTCTCCGATCGAGCGGAGCCGGCATTCTGTGACCGATACGGCTGTTGGTCACCGAGGTCCGCACCCTCACCGAGGCCCGGCCCTGTCATGGTGCTGACCTCAGACCTGATGGCGAAGTACAAGAAGACGGACCTCATGCCCCCGATGTCCGACACGGAGACGTGGGGCACGTTCGAGCAGGCGTCGTCGGTCGAGGAGAACGACTTCGACGCCCACGCGGGCCAGCTCGCCGCCGAGCTCGTCTGGGGCCCGGCGTTCGGCAAGCAGCCCGACCCCAAGCGCGTTGAGGACCTCAAGGCCAAGCTCCAGAAGACCCTCGAGGGTTACGAGCGCGTCCTCACCAAGCACACCTGGGTCGCCGGTCCTAAGATGACCATCGCCGACCTCTTCCACCTCCCCAACGGTACCCTCGCGGTCATGAAGGACGCCGCTCCCGCCCTCACCGACGGCACCCTCCCCCACGTCATGGAGTGGTGGGCCAAGCTCTCCAACCTCCCCAACTGGAAGAAGATCGAGCAGGAGGTGCAGGGCGCCATGCAGGCTATGGCTGCTGGCCACTAAGTGCTTAAAACATGGTAGAGCAGCGGCTTCGGTCGACGTAGAACCATGAAAATGAAGTGAGAAGAAGCGGTGTTAGTAGAGGCAATGGCATACCAGCTCCGGCGCCGAGCAATTGTTTGGTTCCTGCTGGACCTCGCGGCGATCGAAAGACAGACCGCTGTCACTGACACCGCCATTGCATCCGAAGAGTACCTCGCGTGACAGGACAGTGTCGCGACCGACGCGTACGGGCATGAGGCACGCGCTTCCCAGTCGCTTGCAGCTTATCGTTTGTTACCCCCAGCTTTCTGCATCGACGTCGACAGGAGGCAGTGCCTCAAGCGATGTGACTCGTGACAGTGCTGAGACTGGGGGCCGACGTCGCCCAGAGTCCCACGCTAATATATCTTACTGTCGGCCTTGGCGAGCACGAGACCAGGTCCCGTGGTCGCTCCGCGCTTGCGCCTTCCGTCGGAGTCAGTAGTCGCAGATCGCGCAGTTAGTTCTGAGGCCTAGACATCTTAAGCTTAGATAGACGCCAGAAGCGGCCATTTTAGGCTGCGAGCGGACGCCGAGGGCGTCGGAGACGGATACCGACGTGTTGCGGCATTTCCGTTGGGCCACGCTACCGAGGCGCCACGCTTCAAGCAAAAGCGAGAGGCGCACTCCGCTGTTCAGCCCCGATGCGCAGACCCGCCATACAGCCTCGGGATCCGACAAGCGCTAGGCCCCTAGTGCGCCAGTCCGCTCCACTCCCGAACGGGGCCCGAACCATGTCCAGGGTGGCGCCGAGATCCTTCTGCGCCGTCAGCCAGAAGGGCGGCGCCGAGATCTGGGACTGATGTGGTGGCGCAGCGTTGTGACCTCATCGTCATGGAAAGGAGTACACGCCTCAGTTGTCGGGGAGCCCGGAGCAGATCTCGGCGTTTCTGGTAGAGCAACGCCCCCGAAGATCTGGGCAACGGCTGTTGCCGGATCTGCGAAGGCATGTGCCACCTCCGTCGGAAACGAGACGCGAAGTCTCCGCTGCAATCGGGCACGGAGAAGACCTCCTGCGCTGCCGTCAGTGCTGCAAAGGGCGCTGTTTGGCAAGACAGATCTGTTGGCGGGAGGCTGAGGAGGCGTGCCAACTAGCCTCGGCAGACGGAGCGGACAGGGGGCGAGCATTCAAGGCGGAGGACGGAGAGCCGCCGTGAATGACGACGACTTGTGTGTCGCCTGACTGATCGAGCAAGAGATGGGCGGCTGAACGGTGCCTAAGGAGGTGTCTCGCTTGTTTGTTCACGCTGAGAGTCGAAGAGGGCGGCATAGCAAAGCTGGGATCGACGCTAAGGGACCGCGTAGTCTCAACGATCGATGGTGACAGGGGACCGAATAACCTCAGCAATTGACACTGCTGATCCACACAATAGCAAATCTTGACAACATGACCAGCCACACTCGCAGCGTATTCGACTTGGTTCAAACTGTGCGGGTACCTGCGTTGAGTGGACAGTCGACGTTGGGCCCTAAAGGCTGCAAAGCGTTCAGCGGCGACGGCGACTTTTCCATCGACTGCGGTCAGAAGCATTGCGGTTGGCGGGGGTGTTGCAGCCGATATAGCGATGGACATGAACTGCCGAATTGTATGAGACGCAAACGAAAACAACGAGAACACACCACTTCGACGAGGTGGACCTCGAAAGTGGAGGCCGAGAGTCGGGTTTGATGCCGAGATGCCACATGCCACTTGGCTCGGCGGAAAATCGGAGTTTCGACCCCGACAGTTTCGTTGGCGCCACGTCATTCTGCACGTTTTGGTATCATGCGCCAGTTTCCAAACTGCTGCTTTTCCTCACCAGTTCGAGACTGCGTCCAACACTCGACCACCTCGACACCACCTCGACCGCCGACAAAAAAGAGCAAGATGTCTTTCCAGCCTCCCGCTCAGCACGAGCAGTTCCAGCACATTCTCCGTCTCCTTAACACCAACGTTAAGGGTACCGGTGAGAATCTACGCCCGATTGCTGTTCGAAGAAAGCGCGCGGATTTCGAGATGGATTCAGAACGATGGAATGGCGCGCAGACGACGGACAGCAGATTGGAAGATCGCCGGGAGCGCGGCGCTGACAGTTCACAGGCAAGGCCATGTACGCCCTCACCGAGATCCGTGGTGTCGGTCGCCGTTACGCCAACCTTGGTAAGTCGAATCGACACGAGAATCAGGGGCCTCAAAGGACAATGCTGGACAGTTTGGTGGACGGATAAGACTGGAAGGAAGCCACGGGAGCCCACGGAAGTGACAAGGGATTGCTTGGAGAGAGGACGAGAGCGTGTGCGTTGCGCGAGCGTCCTATGTTGAAGGATCAAGGTGGATTGTCGCGTGCATGTGTGGATCTGTCAAGATGTGGAAGGCACCAAACTGTTCAGCCGAGTTCGACGAGGCCGCGCGATGTCTCTCCGCGTTACTGTGCGCGTCCCGTTCGCTAACGCCATTCAGTCTGCAAGAAGGCCGACGTTGACATGAGCAAGCGTGCTGGTGAGCTCAACTCCGACGAGCTCGAGCGTATCGTCACCATCATGCAGAACCCCACCCAGTTCAAGATCCCCACCTGGTTCCTCAACCGTCAGCGTGACCTCACCGACGGCAAGGACTCGCACGTCCTTTCCAACCAGATCGACCAGAAGCTCCGTGACGACCTTGAGCGCCTCAAGAAGATCCGCTCGCACCGTGGTCTCCGTCACCACTGGGGTCTCCGTGTCCGTGGTCAGCACACCAAGACCACGTAAGTTCACTTCAAGCTGGGAAGCGTCAGGACAGGAACGGAACTGTGACGAGTGAATGTCGACTGGCGCATCGTGGCTGCAAAGTGCACCCGATGAAATGCTGCCAGTTGATCAACTGCTCGCCCGGTTTCCTCTCGCCCCGCTCTCCCCAGCTTTTCCACTGCTCAAGAACAACGCTAACAATCACAGCGGTCGTCGTGTTGGTGCCCGCACCATCGCCACCAAGGGCAAGAAGTAAACAGTTCTCGTTCTTTGTGGTTTTGCGTAGGGAGTCGTGGGCGGCAGAGTCAGACTCATGGATACATCTGGCTTTGTACTCATATATGGGATGCACGCATTCTGATACACTAGCAATCAATCCCCGCTGCATGTTGTTATTCTTTGCACTGTTGCGAGAGTGTGCTGCAGCTGCGGTTAGTCTTCTGGGCGGAGCTATTGCGGCCACGCGCGTGTCTTTTGCAACTGGGCGCGCACGCTGAGAAAACCACCCCGAGACGCGTGCAGCAGACACGACGATGACTTTGATGAACTGATACCATGAAAGAGAAATCTATACCTATTGCTATGGTTTGTACTGTCCTAGCTCAGCGTCCGAGCCTGTCGAGCTTCTCGCCGACCGCCTTCGCGACGAGCTTGGCGTCGACCTCGGCTTCCTGAATGTCAGTTCGCAGAAGGCATTCCAACTCACGTCCTTGGTGGGTCCACGGGTCTTCTCGTGGTTCATCCACACGACCTCGGTCAGGACGCGGTCCTTCTGGATGACGGTGTGGTCAATGTTGAGCATGTTCAGGAAGATGCCGTAGTCGCCTGTGCTTGTTAGCTATTGCGCTGAGAATTGTAGCTTACGGTTGAAGCCTCCCTCCTCGAAGATCTCGATGACGCTTCCCTCCGGGCTCATCCATGCGGCCTCGAAGAGCTCCTGTCCGTGCAGGCCGACGACGATATCCGTCTTCGCGAAGAGGGACACCTGCTGCTCCTTGGTCATGGACTTGAGCTGGGTGACGTGCACCTCCGCGCGGGGCGTGAGCGTCTTAAGCTCGGCGACGAGCGCGTCGTGGCTCGCCCTGCTCAGCATCGGCTTGATGTCGCGCTCAATGTACACGACGACCGGGAGCTTGTACCGCCCCACGGTGGGCGTGACGTCGCCGACGGCGTCGAGCATGTTGCGCCGCAGCGGCTCCCAGAAGCCCTTCGGGGCTGGCATCGTGTGCGCCTCGCCGTTCATCTTGCCCCAGCGCGCCGTGTCGCGCCCGATGCTGTGCGCCGCCCACCGGTCGACGATCACGACCCGGTCGAAGATGTACGTCAGGTCTGACTCGGCGCGGTCCGCCCAGTTGCGCGCGTCCTCGATCGGCACGTCTGGGAACAGACGGGAAAGCGTCCAGATATCTGGAGTCAGCTACGCAATCACGTCGAAGCTCACTCCTTCCCTTGTCGTCCTTGAAGCCGTCATCCTTGCACCGCGCGAAGATGATGCGAGACGGCAACACCTCGGACACATCGCCGTTGTCCTTCTCCACGACAGACGCGACCGCGCGCACACTCGGCACGAGTGCCTCTGGGAACAGGTGCTCGTAGTACGCAAGGTAGCCTTCCTTGCCTGGCGGGTCGTTGAAGATGTACTGCTGTCAGCTATGACTATGGATTGGCAAGCTCACAGTAACACCAGGAAGACGGACGGCGCGCGTGCCGAGCTCGCTCCGGGCAAGATCGCCTCCGACGACCGTGGACCACCTGTCGGGTCCTGCCGCTGGGTGGTGGTTGCCTGCGCCGGAAAGAATCGTCCGCGTTTCCGGGATGAGGGCGGCCGCTGTCTCGTCCGCAGACACGGTATGCAGGATACCACCATTCAAGTAGAGGTTGCTGAAGACGGAGTAGCCGGGCAAACCTGGGGTCAGCTTTGTCTCGACAGAGCCTACAGCTATGTGTGATCGGCAGTGCACGGGCGCACACGAGACGGCTTCCGGGCGCTCATGTGCTCACACCACGGACGGTCCGACACGCCCCTGCTGAAGGCACTCACCTCCGTCAAACGTTGTCCACGGAATGCTCTTGCGGAGGTCGACGAACTGGCTCTTGCGCATCTTCTCGTGCTTCGTGCCCACGCTGGTAGACGAGCTCCGCATGTCCTCGTGCTGGTGCAGGGCGTTCGGCGGGGCGAGGCCAGCTAACCCAGCATGAGCCGCACTCGACCCCGTCTTCTGGGTGACGCCGATGATGTCCTGGAAGCGGTTCTCTGTCCGGTCCTTCTTGAACCAGTACAGGACGCCGAGGAAGAGCGCGCCGAACAGGACATATCGCAGCGTCCGGTTCCGGGGACTCGTCAGGGGGTGCCGTTTGCCGACCATCGTCTTCGTCGCGTTGCTGGCGCCTGGATCCTCGTCGAAAATACGTCGTAAGTGTCGAGCGGGTGAAAGGGAGCGCTGCCTAGCGTTCTGAAATGCTCTGCCGCGTCGGACTGGCTGGGGAGGCAGTCGTTGGAGGTGAGGAAGGATGGAGGTGTCGGAAAATTGGGCTCGAGAGAGTTCACCCATTCACGCTTCAGGCACAACAAGGGCATTAAGGTTACAGGTTACAGGATGCCCCAGCCAACCCCAGGCGGCCCGCAGACGTTCCTCCACGGGCTCCACGTGACGGCAGGGTCCCACGGTCCACTGATCGCGAGCTTATCTTTGAGATCTCGGTGAGCAGGACCTATGCATGCCTCTCCTGATATCGGGAGGGAGTGCGACATGCACGGCTCATGACAGCAACGAGACAAACAGACATTGCGGGCTACTGCTACAACATACCCTAGTCGCTATCGTCCCCTAGGAAGTCCATGACCGCTGCAGTGGCTCCACCCTCGTCAGGGGCCGGAGGCGTGCTATCTTGTGTCCCTCGGCCCGCCCGGGTCCGTGTAGGGCGATCGGCGCTGAGACCGTGCCCTTGCTCGTACTCCCTCACGTCCGCTGTCAGGTGTCAGCTTCCGGCCAGGAGCGAACGGCGTCGATCCCAAGTGGCTGTTCGATGCTTGGGCACACTCACATAGCTCCTGCGCCAGCTCTCGGCGAGCTTTCAGCGACTTGGCCTTGCCCAGAGTCGGGTTGCCCTTCATGCCGAGGTCATGGAGGATGTCCTGCACATGGCGAATCTGGTCGCGCGTCTGCGGTCAGTTGGCGCGACTGACACGTAGTTAACCTTAGGATAATCCTTGAACTCTTTCGTCCTGCACAGTCAGTTGAGGATCTATCCGTGAAAACTTGCCATTGCTTGCGCACTCCGCAAGCGACCACTATGCGCTTGAGGTCGGCGAGCTTTGCTTCCTCAGCTGAGAGCTGGTCGGTCAGCTTTTAACCTGATGCCCAACTCACCCCTTCATTCGGGTCCTTCTTCGTTCTACCCTTGGACGTCTTCGGCGTAACCTTGGCCTTCTTCGGTTTGGGCGGTTCGTCATAGACGCTAGACATCGCGCTCGATGCTGGAGACGGTGGAGCGGCCTGACCCGTCAGCTTATCGCGCTCCATGACTTGAGAGCTTACCTCTTCGTCGTCATCCGCGTCAGACATCACGTCACTCTTCCTCTTCCCCTTCCTGCCAGTCTTGCTCGGTGCAGGTTCTTCGTCATCGGGATCGACGTGCTTCTTGATCTTGCTCTTCTTCGGCGGGGGCGGCTCATCATAGACGCTTGCCATCGAGGACGCGGGGGAAGGTGGCTGCTGTCAGCTTTCAGGTTCAAAACGAGGTCTGGTCAGCTCACCACATCGGGATCATCTTCCTCATCAGTCTCAACAACCTTCTTGCTCTTGGACTTCTTTGCCGGTTTCGCGGGAGTGGATGCGGCCGAGCTCTGGACCTCGGGTTCGCTCCTGGCCATGGCCTTCCTCGGCTTGACCGGTGACTCCGGCTCGTCGCTCGCATCCTCATCGTAAGAGTCCTGCACGTCAGCTTCGTCAAGCATATCCAAGCTCACAATGGCCTCGGTAACCGCCTCCTTGACCTGCTTCCGGATATCCTTAGCGCTATCGAGCGCGTCTTCCTCCAGTCCCAGCTTGAGGGCGACTAAGCGGCGCGCCTCGCCCATCGTGAGCTCGTTCCGATCGAACGCGCCGGAGCGCATCGCCTCGCGTACCACACTCCGGGCCGCGCCCGGGAGTCTTTTGGCGAGTTTGGCGTCCATGGTGGATGTGGTGAAGAGAAGGTCTGACGACGAGGCGCGAAAAGTTGGAACCAAACAATGTACCTCTGACGGCACGCGTCGCAGCCTACATGAGCGTGCCGCTGGGCGCACGTGAGCAATCGAGCGTTGCGCCGCACACGGGCTTCCCGTTAAGCTTGCATCTATACTGTTGCATTACGAGACCATGAGAGTCGGCAGAGAGGGGGGCGCACAGCTATGCATGCATGTAACAGCGATGTGTGCAGACCTTCCTCGGTCCGGTCATCTACAGTGGACAGTCCGAAATAGGCACGTGTTAGCGTGCCTCCACTTTTTCGCCAGATAGGCCGGCGAAAGATGGTCGACTCCGATTTCAGCTGGCTCGCTGGCTTGGGCTGCGATCAGGCCGGCATCGAGCGTGCGCACGTTGACTTTTCCAACAGCTCGACTAGACACAACAACAAAATGAGTCTCCCCACCGTTGAGGAGGTTCAGACGGCGATTCTGAAGGCGCTCGATGCGTCGCCCGACGGAAAGATCAACGACACCCGCACGCTCGTCGTGAACGGAAAGGAGCTCGGCGAAAATGGACAAACGCTGGTCAAGGCGGCCCTCGACTCGCTGCAGACCAAGGACGTGAGTGCGCAGGATCTGGAGCGTTATCGTAACTCGGGAGAGGACTCTTGTCTTTAATGGTTATCATCGGCGCGCAGCTAGAGTAACTCCGGGCACAGCTGACATGACAGATGGTCACACAGGAGCAGATCACGGAGACGGTCTACGGCCTGACGGAGGAGGGAGCTCAGATTGCGAAGGACGGCTCGCACGAGTACCGCGTGTGGGAGGCGCTGCCGCCGAAGGGCGGAGCTGCCGTCTCGATCCCGGACCTGAAGAAGGCGCTCGGCGACGACGTTGTCAAGATCGGCCAGGGCCGTGCGTTCAAGAACAAGTGGATCGCAAAGGACGGCGCTGGCTTCGTGCGTGCCGTCGACAGCGTGCAGGACGAGACGGCGGCGCAGCTCAAGAACCTGACGTCGCTGGCTGAGAAGGACCTGAAGGAGTTCCAGAAGCGCAAGCTTGTTGTCCCCAAGTGAGCTTCAACGCCGAACCCTCGAGCCCAAGCTGACAGATCGCAGAAAGCTGATCCACTACAAGGCCGGCAAGGGCAAGGAGTTCGCCCTCGAGATCAAGACGTACGAGACGGACCTGACCGTCGACATGCTGCAGAGCGGAGCGTGGAAGGACGCCAGCTTCAAGCAGTACAACTTCGCCGCCATGGGCGAGCAGCCGAACGGAGGCGCCCTCCACCCCCTCCTCAAGGTTCGCGAGGAGTTCCGTCAGATCTTCTTCGATCTTGGGTAAGCTGAGGTCCTCGTGAGCCGAGCTGACGTCAGTTTCACCGAGATGCCGACGGACCACTTCGTCGAGTCTGCGTTCTGGAACTTCGACGCCATGTTCGTCCCGCAGCAGCACCCCGCGCGTGAGCTGCAGGACACCTTCTACGTTGCCGGTGAGTAGGGCGAATACAAGCGAGCGCGGCCGATACCGGCGTCATGGGCTTCATTCAGCTGGTGAGATACGCGGAAGCTGACAACCAGACCCCGTCAAGGCGGACATCCCGGACGAGCCGTACTACGAGCGGGTCGCGAAGACGCACGAGGTGGGCGGATACGGGTCGATCGGATACCGCGCGCCCTTCTCGCGCCTGGAGAGCGAAAAGCTGCTGCTGCGCACGCACACGACGTCAGTGTCGACCGCGATGCTGTACAAGCTCGCGAACCAGCCCGGCGGCTTCAAGCCGGCCAAGCTCTTCTCCATCGACCGCGTGTTCCGTAACGAGGCGACGGACGCGACCCATCTCGCCGAGTTCCACCAGGTCGAGGGAGTCGTTGCCGACTACGATATTACGTTGGGACACCTTATTGGTAAGTCTAGAGCGGAGCGAGAGACCAGAATGCCCCGTGCGACAATCGCTCGGACTGCAACAAGCTGCCCTCTCCTTTAGCTACATAGCTAACCCCAGGCTTCATGAAGGAGTTCTTCGCAAAGACGGGCAACCACAAGCTCCGCTTCAAGCCCGCGTTCAACCCCTACACCGAGCCGTCCATGGAGGTCTTCTCCTGGCACGAGGGTCTCGGCAAGTGGATCGAGATTGCCAACGTGAGTAAGGGCCGAGCCGATAGGCCCATGCCCCGCCCTGCTTAAACGTGGCGGCTGGCATGCTACAGGCATAAGCTGCGCGTAGATCTGAGCTCAAGCTGACATACAGTCCGGTGTCTTCCGCCCCGAGATGCTCGAGCCCATGGGCTTGCCGAAGGGTGTCCGCGTCCTCGGCTGGGGCATGTCACTAGAGCGCCCGACCATGATCAAGTACAAGATCCAGGACATCCGCACGCTCGTCGGGCACAAGACGGACCTCGCTGGCGTCAAGAGCGCCGCCGCCGTTCGTCTCGACAAGGGCGACGAGTAAGCAGCTGCCTGGCAGCTGCGCCAGTAGCCCCGTGGAGCTGCCCAGGTAGTGGGGAGCAAGGCGGGGTTAGACTTAGATGATGCATCACTTAGCCATGAAAAATGCAAATGCTAGATACGATGAAGGATGAGTGGGGATGTCTTCTGGGGTGAGGTGAAGGGGAGGGAGGCCGGGGGAAACTAGATGTCGTCCCGGTCGACGTAGAACACGATGGCGTCCTTGTTTCCCTTCCTCAGCACAGCGATGTGCTTGTCAATAAGCTCCTGCACCCTAATCTCTCGGCGGGAGTCATTGACGACGTCGCCGTTGAGCGTCATGCCCTTGGAGCTGACGATACGGTTCGCCTCGCTCCTCGCCTTGGTCAGGCCGTACTCGACCGCAAGCTTCGTGACGGGCTTGCCCTTGAGCTCGGAGCGGTGCACGCGGCGGAACCGCGGGTCCGAGGCGCCAGACTCGATGATCTCAAGCACCTGCGAGGCCTTCAGGACCTTCAGCGAGGGCGCGAAAAGGATCGTGGCCAGCAGCTCGGCCTGCGCCACCCCCGACGGGCCGTGGACGAGCTCAGTCACCTCGCGCGCAAGGGTGCGCTGCGCGTGCCGTTCGCGTGGGTTCGAGCGGTGCTGCTCCATGACCGACTTGATCTCCGAGGGGGGAAGGAGCGTGAGCACGTTCAGGTACTTTTCGACGTCGGCGTCGGTCGCACGGAAGAAGAACTGGTCGTCAGCTTCGGGCCAACGTAGCGCAGCTGGCACAGAACGGTACTCACCTGATAGAAGTCCGAGACGCTCGTCCGGTTCTCGTCCAGCCAGACTGCGTTACCGGCGGACTTGCCGAACTTCTCCCCGCTTGCGGTCGTGAGCAGCGGAATCGTGATGCCGAAGGCGGGCTCCTCCTCCTTCTTCACTTCCTTCTCCTCCTCCTTCGCAGCGGGCTGCTTGCCCTTCTTCTTCTTGCCGCCCTCCTTCACCGCGGCCTCCTCGGCGGCCTTAGCAGTAGCCTCTGCCTGGGCGGCATCAGCGGCCCGCGTTCGCTTGATCATGTCGATTCCCGCAACGATGTTGCCCCACTGGTCGCTGCCACCAAGCTGCACCCGACATCCCTCGGAGCGGTAGAGCACGTTGAAGTCGTGCGCCTGCAGGAGCTGGTACGAGAACTCGGTGAAGGAGATGCCGGCGTCCGAGTCAAGACGCGTCTTGACACTGGATGTCAGTTAAGCGCAACGGAAGTAAACTGTCTCCTCCGTTCTGTACTCACGACTCGCGCGCCAGCATGGTATTGACACGCGCGTACTTGCCAACATCGCGAAGGAAGTCGAGGAAGCTCATGTTCTTGAACCAGTCGTGGTTGTTCAGCACGCGGTACCCCTGCTCTGCCGTCGAGGGGTCATACCCGCGCTTCTTGGCGTAGGCAATGCCGCGCTCGAAGAAACGGTTCACCTGCGATGTGATGCCGGCGACATTCTCGGCGAGCGTCTCCTTGTCGAGGGCGTTGCGCTCCGTCGACCGTCCCGAGGGGTCGCCGATAGCACCGGTGGCACCGCCAATCTGATGTCAGCTGACCTTGAAGAGAACCCAGCGTACCAGGGCAAGGGCATGGTGCCCACGAGCTCGGAAGTGCAGCAGTCCCAGCAGGGGAAGGAGGTTGCCGACGTGCAGCGACGAGGCGGAGGGGTCGACGCCGGCGTACACTGTCGTCTTCGAGTCGAGGTGAGAACGAAGCTCCGGGCTGCAGTTAGTAAATGCCTGGTGCAGGTGGGGAGCAGGTTAGTCAATTTGCGTCATGCCGAGGAAGACCACAAAAGAAGGCACATCGATCTGGTGGAGGAAGACTCACCTTGTGGTAGCAGCGACGAAACCTCGCTCATCGAGCTCGTCGAGAACGTTCGGCGCGGGCTTTGTCGAGAGCGCCCGCAGTCCGACTGGCCGCAGAAGACTCGGGGTCAGGAGACGTCGCCGTAATGCGAGCATGCCGGCTTAGCTGGGTAGTGGTCGAGCAGTCAGTCGGCTCAGGCCGGAAGTGACCTCCACTCTCGAGATGGAGGACGGAACGCTGGACTTTTTGCTCCCGCGACTCGGCGGTGGCGCCGGGACAGCTCGTGGCGATCGCATGGACAAGGTTTGGCGCTCTAACGCCCTTCAACTCATGCGGATGCGGGTCTCTTGCATGCTCAACTAATAGGTTCTAGTGGCGATGAAAAGTGAATGAGATCTGAGGGTACGTGTGCGTGCTAAGTTTATAGCAAGCTCAGATAGATCTGAAGAGCGATTGAAGAGAGGGAGGCTCGCGTGTCTGTCGGAGTTGCGCGCCTGAACTCGGAAATACTTCCATCATCGATAACGGGCACGCTGGTGGAGGTACATCGTTCCAACGTTTATACGATTGTGACTCTCCGTGGCGCAGCAGACGCAACGGCGCTCGATCAGAGTACTTGCGATCGACGGCCAAATAGCTCCTCGATATCTGCGGGTGCCTGCTGTTCTCTGCCCGCCCTTCCTGACCACGATCGAGGACAGCGGGTCAACACGGGCCAGCGCGGCAGTGGCCTCGCAGCATACCGGGTAACCTCGCCTCCGTCGAGCTCGCTACTGTGTCCAGTCGCCGTCTCCGAACTAGGCGAGCGAGCGATGCGGACTGCGACGGTGACTACCACGGCGAAGTTCAGCCCATTGGTGGAGTGCTGGCAGCGGGCGGTGCACGGTGAGAGAATGACCAACTATGTCAGAGGCTGCCTCTGAATTCAGTAGCTGAATGATGGGTCAGACCACATGAGCGCCTCTGTGCTGCTGTATGCCTTATCTGAGCAGGGCGAGGTGGCCGGGTGGGACGCCTTGTCCCTGTACTTGCCCGAATCGAGGAGCACAATGGAACTCTGAGCCAACCACGCTCTGCGTATAGTGTTCCAGTTCCACATATCCACCATTCCCTCACTCATGTGCTGTCACCGGGGCGCAACAGTCCTGGTCGAAAGGCCCAGACTTGCACAGGTCAAAGTTTTCCCACCACAGCTGAGAGGAGGGGCGGCGGGAGGCACCTTGGTGTTTGTTTACTCTCTCGCTTAGATGGCGTCTGCGGCGTCGGCATCATCACCGGACGACCTATCAGAAGCTCTTTGTGACCGATCTCGCCTTCAGGAAGTGCTTGATGATCAAGGCAGCTGGGGGCGGAGAATATCACGTGACGAAGTGAGGCCCAATGACAGTTCACGGACAGCGATGGCGGAGGTGAAATAGGCGGTAGGGATTTCGAATATTCGAACACTCAGCGGCATGAGGACGGGCTGGACCACGCGCCGATCCGCTTCCGCAGATATGGACGTTCGGTGGGTCGCGGCGAATACGCGGATTCGGTGAGCGAAACCTCGGAGGTGAGGAGCTCTGGCGACATGCGCGATGGTTTCCCACGGGTGCGCCTGATGATGCCGACTCCGCTTGGAGGCCCAGATGGCCCAGATGGCCCAGATGCGCAGGTGAGTGCCCCAGCATGCCTTGGCTGCCCTGTAATGGAGTTAAGCACCAGGACTCTGATCCTTCCCTCGGTCACCAACCACTGCCTGACTCCAGCCTTGGCTTATTCCACCCTCCCACCCTCTTCCGCACTTTCGGCTCACGGCTCTCACCACCAAGCCTTCTTCCGTCCTCATTGACTCCTCTTCCTTCACCATCCTCCATTCTCCCGCTCGCGCGACATTCCCTCGCACCCCCATGAGCAAGTAACACGCAACGCTCTGTCCCTCTCTCCGACTCACCCACTTCACCTCCCCCCAACACGAAAACCGGCCAACCCGCCAGCGGTTGAGCTAACTCCAGTCCGCACTAGCATCTGATTCCATCCACCCCCCACAACCGTCAATAAGCATCCCGTCTCGGACATCTGGCTATGTCCCAACCCCCGCCGAATCGCTATCCTCCTGGTAACAAGGGTGTGCCCCCTCTGCCCCCATTTCCTCAACTGCTCCATCTCAAAGATTCATCGCCCGTGAATCAGCAGCGGTCTCGCTCATTTTCTGGAACCGACGTTGCAGACGACGACTCGACGCATCAAACCATGAGTCCCGAAGAAGACGAGGTCGACGACACTCCCCAGAAGCCCGACATCAAGAAGGAGAAGAAGCCGCACGCTACTCGCCGCCGTGTCGTGCAGAGCTGCTCAGAATGTCGCCGCAGGTGAGTTCGGGCTTCTTAATCTGGGAATCTTCCTTGCCGCCGGTGCCATCGGCCCGAGCTGGAAGTCACCCGCGCGTACCTTTAGCCCTCACTGGAACCTTGTACTGACGCCGCCTCCCCTGTCCACCTCGGCGCTGCAGAAAGATCAAATGTGACAAGAAGTGAGTCACCGCAATGTCCTTCCTGCTGCAGTTCGCTAACTTGTCACCAGGTTTCCATGCGGTATGTTACCCACCCCGAGCTTTTTAATTTCGATTCCAGTACTGATCGGTTCCAGGGCCCTGCATCCTTCGTCAGGACCAGGCTCGCTGCCATGAGGTTGGAACAGTGAGTAGACTGAGTCGTGTTACATGTCCATTACAGTGGATGCTGACGTATCGCAGGCGGAGAAGCAGCTAGTTGCTTCGTAAGTCATGACGTTTGGCGGTTCGCCTTACCTCATCACCACTTTACGCCGAATGCCGTGGCTGACATGATCAAGATCGAACTATGCGACGACGCAGGACCTCGCGAATCTCGCTCACCGCGTGGACGCTCTCGAGGCGGCGCTCGTCAAGTCGGGCGCGATCGTGCCATCTGACTTGGAGCAATTCCTCAAGCAGATCCAGAGCAAGCTGCCGCCTCCTGGCGCTGCCGGCCAGAATCCTGCCATGGGTAACCCTCAGGATGCGGACGACGTCTCCGACACGGAAGGTGCAGCCCTCACTCTCGAGCATCTGGCCTTTGGTCGTGCTCGCGTCGATGGTGCACACTCCATCCCGCACTTCAACGGCATCAGCCGCAAGGTGTCCTCTGTCAGCAAGCAGGCGCCTGGTCACGGCTACCACCTGGCCCGTCAGACCCAGCAGACTGGGGACGCCCCCTCCATGTTCTCGCCGGGCAACGTCAAGTCAGAATTCCGCTTCCTCGGCAACACGGAGGAGCGCGGTGCGCGTATCTCTGCGCTCGCGGAGCAGCTCACGCCCGTTGAGGTGTTCGACATGTACACCCGCAAGACCGACCTGGTCTTGAACGCGCTCACCCGCTGCCTGCCGTCGCGCGAGCGCGGAGAGCTCATGGTCAACGCGTACCTCAATCGTGTCGACTGGCTTCACAGATGTGAGTTGAAGGAGTTTCCCCTTGACCTGACATTCAGTATTCCACGTCCCGACCTTCCTCAGCCAGTGCCGCGACCTGTGGGCACTCCCTCCGGACCGTGTCGTTTACGAGATCTCGACGCCGTTCCTCGCTGTCTACTTCGTCGTCATCACGCTTGGCCTCTATTTCATGGATTCGGACGAGGCAGCCAAGCACTTCAGCTCTCGGGAAGAGGTGCAGTCCCTTTGCGACATGTGGTACGCTGCCGCCCGAGCTTGCCAGTGGTCTAGCGACTTCATCGCAAACCACACGCTGGAGAACCTGCAGGCCACGATCCTCATGAGCGTCCTTATGAACAACCGTGACCGTGCCGATGCCGCGTGGGCTCTCCTCGGTGCCGCAATCAAGATGGCTCAGGGACTGGGTCTCTCGCGACTTGGAGCTGAGCAGCAGAGCGTTGACGGCCGGCCGCTGCCGATGTGGAAGGGACGTTGGGAGAGTCTGATCCAGCGTGAAGTCGGACGTCGCATTTGGTGGAACCTCGTCTTCCTCGACTGGTCGCTCGCGCCGAGTTACAACTTTGCGTGCAGCATTCACCCGGACCAGATCAAGTGCGCGCTACCCGCCAACATCGAGGACGAGGACCTCATCGACGGCCAGCCGATCCGCCCGCAGCCCGAGAGCGTGCGAACACGCATGTCGTTCCAGCTCGCCAAGCTCAAGTTTGCGGAGATCAGCCAGCGCCAGATCTGGCAGGCGAACAACAACAATCACCCGCCGTACTCGTTCATCCTCAGCGTCGACCGCGAGCTGCGCAAGGCCATGCTCGAGCTGCCCGCGTTCTTCCAGCCGGACAACAGTAACGGCCCGACGTCAAACGACCCGAAGGCGCTTGTCGAGTACTACGAGAAGATCACGCTCAGCCTCGCGATCCACTCGCGTATGCTGCGTCTCCACCGCCCGTGGCTGTCTAGGGGATACGAAGACGAGCGGTTCGCCTACTCAAAGGAGCAGTGCATCCGCGCCGCTCGTGCTTCGCTGCGCATGATGTCCGATAACAACGGCGTCGCGCCGTTCCTCGAGAAGTGGTGGATACCGCTGTTCTACGTGACCGTGTCGGGCATGGTGGTCATCATCGACCTGCTGAAGACGGCGAAGCGCGAGATGAAGAGCAAGGTGACGGAGGAGAAGATCGCCGAGGTCAAGGGCGCCGTCGACCAGATGCGCAAGGTCGCGCAGTCGTCGATCCCTGCCCAGTCGGCGATCAAAGTCATGGACTTCCTCATGGCCGAGGTCGAGGAGCGCCGACGTCCAGGCCAGCACGGCGTTAAGCGCAAGAGCATGCACGAGGCGGATGGCGACGACGAGGAGCACAACCTGCAGCGCGCCGTCAAGCGTCTCATCCGCCAGGCGCAGCTCGAGGCGGACAGCCCGACAGGCTCGCAGCCGGGAACTGGGAACAGCACGTTCGTCTCGCCTGCCGCCGACACGGGTGTTATCACGCAGTCGCCGTCCGGCAACGACAGCACGCCGAACGAGAAGCCCGTTTTCGGCGCGTACCCGATGCCCCCGCCCAACCTGACGCCGACGCAGAGCGTGGCGGGCGACAACCCCCCGCAGCAGCAGCAGTTCCCGAACCAGCAGGGCGGCTTCAACTTTGCGGGTCTGGATCCGGCGAACCTGGCCCAGTTCGCGCGCTTCGACAACAGGGCGATGCAGCCGTCGCAACCGCAGCTGGACCCCGCCGTCGAGTCCATGCTTTCGGCGTACTTCCCGCCCCCGCAGAACCCGACGAACGGGAACAGCGAGCTGGGCCCCGCCGCGCAGAGCCAGGTGCCCGACGACTTCCTGAGCCGCGTCTTCTCGTTCTCGTGGGACAACAACGGAGGCAACAACCAGCAGCAGAACAATGGAGGAAACAACCCCCCGGCCTCGAACAACCCGAGCAACACGAACACGCCACAGACCGAGACACCCGTGCCGCAGAATGTCAACGGGCCGAGGCCGCCGCAGCGCCAGGACTCGGTCACTGTGCCTGGCTACGGAGCGTTCGACTGGAGCGGACACTCGTGGATGGCGTAAGCGCGCAGCCGGGCCAGCGAGCGAAGCGGGCTGGTGCGGTGTGGGTCTGGCGTCGAGCGGCGAGGAGCCGCGCCGGAATCTGGGTTGGAGGGAAGAAGTGTCATGCGAAGTGTTGTCGGGTGGAGCAGATCAGAGAGAGCAGAGACGATCAGAGACGAGCAGACTTGTATCACTCCGTGTACTGTATACACTAGTGACTGTGGTAATACTAGAGAGTGCAGCCGCGTCGCGCGTCGCGTTCGGCAGGTATGCATGTAATGAGCCCTTTGGCAAGGCACTGATTCCACTGATACCTATGATTCCAGCGATACCGAATGCGATCGGCTGACCGAGGGCGTGCCGGCTCCCTCGGCACGAGTGGGGCGATGTCCACAGAGGGTCCGGAACTCACCTTGGGCCCGAGGGTGTGTCTGTCTGTCAGTTACGTACTCATCACTAGAAACTGACAAGTGCGGGAGAGGGTGTTAGGTGACTGGCTGGGTGTCAGCTCGGAGGAGGGCCCAACTACTCGGGGGACAGCTTCTGTCGGTTAGTTACGCCGATCCACTGCTGTAACTGACCTTCGCGGGGTTAGGTCCCTGATTGTCAGCTTCGCTCTCTCGAAAGAAGAAAGCTTACTAGCGGGTGCACAGACGGAAGGACATCTGTCGTCAGTTTAGCACTAATGAATCAACTGACTCAAGGGTCAACGCTGGGCGTCAGCTCGCAATCGACACTTGGAAAGCTCACCAACTGCGCTCGGACGGCCGGATACCTGTTGGTCAGCTCTTGACGTGGAAAGCAGCCGGGTCGTGGGCGCGTGTCTGCGTGTCAGCTGCACCCATGCGTCTCAGCTCACCATCTACTCTCAGCGAGAGGACGTCTGTCGTCAGTTGCGACAAGGACCTTACGACTAACTCTTGGAGGAGCGAGCTTCTGCGTGTCAGCTCATAGCGAATACCGAACAGCTCACGGGCCAGAGCTTAGGAGAGAGCACTGCATGTCTGCGGGTCAGTTCTAGCGAGGGCAGCCTAACTGACACAGAACTGGGCAGCTGGACGTTAGCTTGGCCAAGCGTTACAGAGCTTACGGGTGACTGCTGAGGCGTAAGGGCCTCTGTCGATCCGTTAACTCTCACAACAGCCGACTGACGTTGCGAAGGAGTGGCTGGCTGGGTGTCAGCTCAAAACTCCACGTCCGGAGCTCACCAGGACTGACTCTTGCTAACAGGCGCCTGTCGTCAGTTGGCGTGATCTGAGCTAACTGGCGTGCAGTAGTGGATGCTGTAGAATGGCAGGCAGCTTGACTTATACCAGGATATTCTGTTCGCAGCGGCCCTGGGCGTCAGTTCCGATGTTCGCACGAAGAGCTAACATCGCGGCAAGGGCTGCGGCAAGGTACTGCTGTCAGCTTCAGTGGCACCGTGATAGCTCACCGCTGACCGGGGAGACTGGGTATCAGCTTGCACCTCGCACGGCCCCCGTTGGGAGATTCGGCTGAGGCCGTCCTAAAGCCAGCGGAAAGCGACCTTGTCCATGGTGTCTGCATGTTAGCTCGTGGAGGACGTTTATGTAGCTCACGCTGCTGCCCACTCCCTGACGGTCAGCTCTGTCGATCCGCTGTCATGGAGCTCACCTTCGGCACCATGTGTGTTCTGTCGCAGTATGTCTGTTGGACCAGTATGACCGTTTCTGGTGTCATCGCGAGGGCCATACGAGGGGCAAGCAGGGAAGTCCACTGGCCGTCAGCTTGGAACGGTTCCGCTTCAAAGCTCACACTGTAACTTGCTTGGAGCCAAGAGGGCCGCTTCCGGGCGAGCAAGGATGACAGTCCACTAACTGTCGGCTCAGAACTGTTCCAAGACAAAGCTCACACTGCAGCTTGGAGACGAGGGAGGCTGGCTTCGGAAGATCAAGGAAGACGGTTCACTGGTTGTCAGCTCAGAGCGGTTCCAGTTTGGAGCTCACACTGGATCATGCTTGGAGACAAGGGGGCGCATACGGTCGAGGAAAGAAGACGGTTCGCTGGCTGTCAGCTCAGAACTCTTCAGGTACACAGCTCACCCTCTAACTAACTTGGAGACAAGGGGGGCCGTATACGGACGAGGATGGAAGATGGCCCACTGTCCTGTCCGTCAGCTCAGAGCTGTTCCGTTACCGAACTCACACTGAAAGACAAGACAAGGGGGCTGTACGTCAGCTTACAAACCACACTCTGTAGCTCACAAGACGATAGTGAGCTTTCCTGGACGGCTCGCAGGTTGTGGTGAAACAGTCCACCAGCGACAGGAGGACGACTGCAATGAGCTTCTGACGGTAGCATCGCGAGCTTACTGTCTCCCTGCCCAGGCGGATCTGAGAGGTAGGCCCACAGAAACACTTAGCTCACCCTTGAGGATGTGAGAGATCTCCGGGACGCTTGGAGCGGGTGTCAGCGTGGATATACCTTAGGGCTGACTTGTCAACGCGCGACTGGGAAACTGAGAGTCAGTTGTACGGTCAAGCAGCAGCTGACCTTTGACGCCGCCCTCCCAAGCCTTTCTAGCCATTCAGCCGCAACCGGCTTGGTAGCAGGAGGGGGAATTATGGCTGAGGTTAGCTCATAGCTCTTCGAATAGCTAACTATTCGGCAGGAGATATTCCACGGGAGACCCGTCCGCCTGCAGGTCAGCTACGGCTACACCTTGTGCAGCTCACTTTGATCTGAGGCTGGAGTCAGCTGAGATGGTCGCATAGCAGTTCACCCTAACTGTGGCGGGTCTGGGCATGTCAGCTCGCGGTACCGAACTTGCGAGCTCACCCAGGCCACCTGGATCTAGTGGCATCAGCTTGCAGACGAGTTGCTGACAGTCAGCTTGCAAGTCCGTTGAACTCAGCTCACCACGACCGTTTGGGTCTGCTGTGAGATAAGCCACTCAGTGATTGTAGCTGACCTTTGGGCAGCCAATGTAGCAGCAGCTGGCTGGTTTGAGTCAGCTGCTTGTACGGGTTACACAGCTTACGCTTCACATCTGTGACCCATGGCGAGCAGAACGAGGAAGAGGCAGTACAGCGAGGCGCTGTTGTCAACTTCGTGTGGCGGTGGAGACCGTGCTTTGACAGGACCTGGTATCAGCTTTGGCCACCATCAAACCTGCTTACGACGGAAAGAACTCCGTCTAGTCACAGCGTTGGCGTTGTTTGCATTCGCTGTCCATCAGCTCCGCATCACGCGAAGGAGCTTACAGAGGGCGCGTGGAGGCTTGGGTACGGGTGTAAGGCCCACGCTTGCGAGTCAGCCTGCAAGCAGCCGTCAAGCTACCGTTATCTGAGTGTTAGTTGTATGCAGGCCAACACTCAACTCACCACCTGTCTCCACTGACGGGGTAGACTGGAGCCCCAGCTCCTCCGCGAAGTGCCGGCGCCATGGGCCAGTTGCGCGCAGGACAGCACCGAAGATCGAGGATCATGCGGTGCGAACGTACGACCCAGACGATTGGGATCAGCTTCAGGACGTCTTGGCAGCTCCTACCGCAGCGGAGTGTTTGTGGCAGGATAGCCTGGTATCAGCTGAATTTCCGAACAGCTGACAGCTCACACTGCCACCCGGATCCTTGACTGCTGGCGCTGCGAAATCCGCTCCGAAATCTGTGCGTCAGTTTCACCACGGGGACAGCTCCAACTGACAGATATCCGATGGCTGATGACGAATGACAAACGTGGTCGCTGCCAGTCAGCTCAGGCTGGGGCAGCGAAAGCTCACTGCATGTTCTTCCGTGCCACCTGAGACTGTCAGCTGAGGGTGCGGAATTATTAGCTTGACTCACGTTGTCCGGTCGAGACACTGGCGTCAGCTCGGCAACAGCGACTAGGCTGAGCACGCTGTAACGTGAGCTTCAACCAGACGCAGGAAAGCTCACATCTAAACGCTTGCTGAGGTACCAGCGGACTGTCGCTAGCTGCCTGTGGCCTGTCGAGCTTGAACAGCGATCGATGGCTGATGGTCAGCTCGACGAAGTCATGGTTCAAGCTCACCTAATCCATCAGCGACATTTGCGCGTCTTCCTCCGAATGTGCCTGATTTCAGACAAGGCCTGGGCGTGAGCTGGGTTGGTCTCCTTCGGGAAGGAAGATCCAGCTCACTGTCTGCTGTGGCTGTCTGAGGTAGAGGTTAGTCTCGAGTCTTCGTCAGACTCCTTCAGCTGAACCTGGGCTGCAAGAATCTCGTGTCCGTTCTGAATGATCAGCTGTGATCATTAAGAAGTGAGCTCACCGTGTCCACTCCCAAGAGGCCTTGGGCATTCCCGCCTGCAGTCTGAAGGTGACACAGTGAAGCTGTTATCAGCTAGCGTAGTGGGCAAACGAGCTCACAACCTTCACTTGCGTAAGTCGACGACGCGTTCTACGCATCAGCTGTCGGATCAATCAAGACAGCTTACCACTTTGAAAGTGAGATCATCGAAAGACAGCTGCCTGTCAGCTGTGCAAGCCTGGAGCAGAGCTTACACCATAGTTCCATAGTTCCAATGGGGCGAGCCGTGAAGCAACTGTCGGTCAGCTCAGAGGTCCGCCGATTTCAGCTTGCCTTCCGCTGGGTTTTGTGGCGACTGGTATTCAGACAGTCCTCGCAGGTCAGGAGCTTGTTATCAGCTGTCCGCACCGACTCAGATCACAATCTTCAGCGACGACGGACCACAGTCGTACATCTCGCACGGCTGTGACGTCAGCTGCATAGGATGTGCAATGCTCACAGGCCCTCGCCATCGCCAGCCCTCTTCACGGTCGCCGAAGATGACTAAGCATTAGCTCGCCGAGTTGTTGGAGCTCACCTCTCCGCGTCTGGGTGTGCTGCAAAAGAAGCAGGGCACCTGCGTGTCAGCTACCTTTCTGAAGTTGCCAGCTTACCGAGCAGCTGCCAGTCCCTTGTCTCAGCCGGGGAAGACCAACGCTGCGCGCCTCATGCGCCCCATGGATGACTGGAGTCAGCTCGACTGTTCCCCTACGATCGAGCTCACCTGTCCCCGACATGGCGGCGTGAGCGTTCGGAGTCACAGCAGACTGCACGTCAGCTTGCCACCGTTCAGCCAGCTGACCTTTAGCACTGCACATCCGGCACTAGTGCTGACGCTGGAGTTGAGTCTGGTCGTTAGCTTCGCCGAGCCAAGACATGCGTAGCTCACCTGACCTTCCCCCGACCTGCGGCGAGCTCACCACATGCATCTGCTGTCAGCTTGCGTCGTTGGCTGTGCCAGCTCCAGACTTACGTTCCCCTGTGCCAGCAATGATCGACGAACGGTCTGAGGTCAGTTTCGCGGGGGCAATGCAACTGACCAAGCCCGAGCGCGAGGGAAAGGCTGCATGTCAGCTACTCTACGTGGCAAAGCAGCTTACAGATCCTTGCCTGGATGACTGCACGTCAGCTACGGTCGTCTCCATGGGAGCTTACACGTCACAGGTCCTTTGGGTCAAAGGAAGGCCGGTCTGTTTGTCAGCTGAAGCGGCATTCCTAGCTCACGCCTCACCGCGTCGCCACCGATGATATCTGCCTGTCAGCTCCGAGCTGCACGGTCCAGCTCACCCGCGATGTCGCAGAAGTCTTCAAGCCGTCGGCATGACGTCCTGGTCGGACGACGAGGGCTGTGTGTTGGCTCCGTACCTGCGATTCCAAGCCTTCCTCCCGCGTACCTGGGCTCGACGGGACTGGTCGTCAGCTCCATTTCGACCGTTTCTGAGCTGCCCTTGTTGGAGGTGACGGCGCTAGGCTGGTTTGTGAGGGTTGAGGGTATGAGGGATGTGAGTGTGAGTGTGGTGAGCGGAGTGAAGAAGAGAGTGGAAGGGGGAAGACACGAGCAACGACGGCTCCAATGACTGGGACACGCGGCGCGACTGACTGGACCGGCTGCGCCCTCGATCGGCACCTGCGCCCTCGCCTCCTCGCCCTCGCTCTAGACTATCCCTTTACGCAGCATGCATCTTCGCTCCACAAGCGCCCTCACCTCCGTTGACAAGCTATTGCATGTCAGTAGCGGTCAGTAGCGTCAGTGCTGGCAAGGTACGTCCCCTTGAAACACGATAAGCCCCCCCTTTCACAGCCGTCACGCATCTCCCGCTATGAAACGCCAGCCCTGCTTCTGCAATGTCCTTGCCCGCAACTGTTCTTATCATGTCACGCTGCAATTGCAGTTTTGATGCATATCGATGCATGTTGTCAGACGACAGGTCTACCCACCTTCACCACCTCGCGTCCTCACCGGCACGCTCCAGACACTGCGGAGGAGCTCCCTTCGGTCGCTCACGGGGCTCACTGCGCTCGCCTAGAGCACTCCCCCCTTCCTCGCCTCCCTCCTCCATCTCCAAGCCCGTCCAACCATCCCACCCCTCCCAGCGTCCCAGTCGAGCTCGGGCTCGCGGCCCAGAATCTCGCGTACCACCCGCCTCGCGCTCCCGACACAGCCCTCGAGTAACGGAATGCCGGGGTACACGTAGCTGCCGACGAGGTGCACGAGGTCGGGCTCCTCGTCCTCGCTGCTGGATGCGCTGCGGCGGTTACTCGCGGTCGAGTCGGATCGCGAGATGCCGCTCGCAGTCGACTTGACGCTGTCTGAGCGGCTGAGGGAGTCCGCTGAGCTGGAGGAGCCGTTCGCGCGCGCATGATAGGTTTGGGGGGTTGGGGAGGTGGGGTTGGCCTGGTGCGTCAGGAGGGCCATGAGCGCGTCAGACTGGAACGGCAGCGCGCGCTCCATCCGCGCCACACCCAGGACCTTACCTGGCGCAATGGCACAGACCGGGTTCGTCGTCTGGAGCACGCCGCGCGTCTCGTGCGTCGCCATCACGTACCCCGCCTCCGGCGCGAAGTGCGGGGCTGCTAAGCCCTCACCCTTGCCTCCCTTCTCCCCATCTCCCTTCTCCTCCGCCGGCTGTGCCCAGCCAGTCGCCTTGCCGTCACCGGGCAGGACGAGGTTGATTGTCCGCCTGTCGCCGGGGGGCATGACGGCGTCGGCGTCCGCGTGTGTTACGACTATGCTCTCCCGGTACTTCACGGAGCGGATGACCTCCTTCCTGACCCGCTGGATGCGCCGGATGCGTCCCTTGTCCCGTCCGCGGCCGGCCAGCGTCATGTCGAACTCGAGGCTCTCGAGCAGCTTGAGCGAGGCACTGGCCTCGGTCGCGAGCACGACTCGGTCGAACGCCTCGTCCTTCCCGTCCAGCGCCAGGACCAGCTTCCCATTGACGTACCGCAGCCCAGTGACAGCGATGCCTAGACGGAGCTTCAGATCGGGCGGCGAGGCGAGGGCCATTGCGACATCGCGCGAAGACACGGGGCCGAGGGAGTAGTGCGCCGTGCCGAGACCGGCGTGGACGTAGTCCAGCAGCGGCTCTGCGGGGGCGCTCATGACGTCGCGGATCGTCATGGTGCCCACGGCACTGAAGAGGGGCACGACGAGGCGGTCCACGAAGCGTCGGAACGGCGCGCCGAGGTGTGTCCGCGGGAGGAAGCGTAGCGGCTTGTCGATCTTGTCGGCTGCAGCGTCGACGACGGTGCCAAACGATGCCTTCTGCAGCTCCGCAGGCAGGAGGGAGTGCCACGCGGCAAATGCCAGGCCGAGGAAGAGCACGTAGCACACGCCCGCGAGCAGGAGCTCGATGATGCCCCGCGCGAGAGCGATGGGGTTGCGCCAGGCGCCTCGCGGTAATGACGGGAGACTCGCGCCGCTTGCGCCCTCGTACGTGAAGTATGCCGGGCCGCCGAGCTCGCTGAACGCAAAGGTGTAAGCCGACGGGTGCAGGCGGAAGCCGAGGTGCTTGTACAGCGCCAGGACTTGGGGGTAGTACCCGCCCTGGAAGGAGCGCATCGGCACGTCGACGACGGTTCCCTCTCCGGCACCAAGGATGCTCGACGGTCTTCTCCGCGGCGGCGAAGCGACAAAGCGACCACTGAACACCTCGCCGTACTTCTCCCCTGCGTCTGAGCCGCCACTCACGCGCCGCGCCATGGGCTCGGATGGCAGGACAGGGGACAGTCTCCCACTGCTGGAGGGGCGGCGCGAGGTCAGTTCTGGGGGCACGGGTGAGAGACGACCGGACGAGGTCGCTGAGCATCGGCGCGACACGGGTTCGGAGGGAGGGATGGGGGACAAACGACCGGAGGAGGAACGCGGCTCGATGGGCGTCACGGGGGAGAGCGTTGATGAGGAGGTCGATGCGGGAGAGACTGGAACGGCGTCATCGTGCTCGTCCAGCTCGACTGAGTGCGAGTAGAAGCCGAGTCGCGGCGCCTGCTGTCAGCTCATCATCTGTCATGGTGTTGCAAGTCGATTGCGGCCTCAACGATCGGGCGATCGCGGCCGAGGGTTCGGACGCCGCTTCACAGAGTCTAAGCTCGGGTCGGAGTAACGAGTCACATACCTTCTCGATGAGCCAGACGTCGAGCCCCGCCTCAGACAGGAGGTACGCTGTCGTAAGCCCGGCGAGGCCGGATCCGATGACGGCGACCTTGGGCCTGCCAACGGACGTGGGTAACGGCGCGTCGCCCATGATGTCGGTCGTGTCGGATTACACGATTCTCCAGTCCGTCGCTGTGTCGTCGACGTTGCGTCAGCCGCGCCGGTGTGGGTTTGTTTGTGTGTCGGTGAACGCGGTCGGGAAATTTGGGCGGCCTCGGTCTCAGCGAGGGTAAGTAAGGGCGTGCCGGACCGGGTGTGTGGGGATGAGGAATGTCGTCAGGTCGTGATGTGTACGTGTCGTGTCAAGTGTGCGGGTCGATGCAAGTGTCGATGCGTATGCGTATGCGTATGTGCAATGAGTGTAGTGTGTGGAGCGAGTGCGAGATGTGATGTTGTGCGTGAGTGAAATTATGCTGGGCGAGAGCTAATGCTGCCTGGGTAGCCAGGCTGTGGGCTGTGGGTGCGGGTCGATGGCGCGATGAGATACTGCGGGGCGCGGACTGACTTTCGATCGTCCAAACCGGTGAGCCGAAAACGGCTTATCCGGGCAGCTATATGGTCAGCGGGCAGCGGCGGAACCCTGATGGCGACGCATGGGGTCTGTGCGCTATGTGCTAGCCTCGAGACTCTCCATGCACAGAGTGCTGATGTCCTGCCCCATTAATGGCTGTGTTCGCCGCTCGCTCCAAGCTCGCCGTCGGCCTGGCACAGCAGACACGGCCATTTCAGCGCTTGTCATACCTTCATCTTGTCCTTCGTAACGCTGATCGTTGCTGCGTCCGAGAATTAGAATGCACCCAAAGTCAGGTAGGGAGATCCCAGCGGACATTTCCTGCGCCCACGTGCGACGGTGGCCATCGCCGTTCCCATTGGCCACGACCGCGCCCGAACGGCCGTCGCCGTACAGTGAATTGCACCCGAGATTGCGACCCATGCTGAGTGCCGTCAGGTTGTGAGCCCCGTACAGCAGACATTGGCCCCACGGCTGACGGCGACGTCATATCGCACGTCGTCAATCTTATCGCAGCCGCTGATACGCCTACGCAGTCAACAACATCGGAATGCATATCGGGTCGTAACAAGATGAAAGACAGAATCTACTCTACTACAGAACCGGAACCTCATGATCTAGACGTCAACGCTGGCGAGTCCGCTAAGCGTACCACATGTGGTCGTCCCAGTCCTCCTCCGTGATCGTGAGCCACATGAAGAAGACGAGACCGACGGCGAGGTCCATCGCGAACGACATAAGGAACGAGCCGTTCACCTTGCTGTGAGAGGCGCGGCAGAGCGGCTGCGACGCGATGAACTGCACGACCTGTCCGCCCGCGAAGAGCACGAACGCCGCGATCAGAATAATCGCAGGCTTCGTCTCCTTCAGCCGGAGGATCGTGACGTAGACCATGATGAGGAGGTAGATTACAACGGCCCTGGGACGTCAGCTACACTCTTACTACAAGCTCACGCTGCAGGCCAAATCATTGTTAAGACGAAGAGGGCGATGCTCTTGAGCTGCTCGGGGTGCTCGGTGCCGACGAAGAAGGCATCATTGTAGTTGAACCCGACAGCGAGGGCGACGTAGCACGTTCCGCCGAAGAAGGCGGCCGAGATGAGACCCAAGCTGAGCAGCGAGGGGAGGGAGCCGTCCCTGTCTGTTAGCTGCGACATTCCGCGGCCGACTCACTCAAGAACCTGTGTTGCGATAAGACCGTTGTACACGAGCATCCAGGCGACAGCCGCAATGGCCGCGCAGTGGATCGCCGACAGGATGACGAGCGGCTGGGTGCCCTGCTCGAGCATCGACGACATGGTCACAGCCTGCAGGGCTGACATGAATCCGAATCCCTGCCTGTCAGCTACGCGAAGGATAGCCTAACTTACAATCAAGAAAATCTGAAGCTCCGAACGGCCAACAGCAGCTCGTCGGCGCTTCGACAGGAACAGCAGCGCGAACACCATCAGCAGAGACACAAACGACACAACGACGGTGGCTGCGGGTTAGCAATCACTCAGGAAGGTTCTTAGCATACCGATGTCACCCAGGCTGTCCTGGGTCGTGACTCGCGGGATAACGCAGTCGTTGCCGAGGCCCGAGCCGGCGTCTCGTCGAGCAGCAGCGGCCTTGGGCTCATCGGGCGAAGTGCTGGGAGTCTGCTGTCAGCCTGACCGACGTCTATGCTGAGATCAGCGTGTCCAGGCACACTCACGATGGTGTAGTTTTGGTAGAACGTCGAGTTGGCCGGGAAGAGGACCTCCAGGTCAGTCGCATTCTGCCAGATCTGGTTGAACAGAAGGTTGCACTGCGGGAGCGCAGTGTGTTGGCCTGCTCGTTAGCTGTGTTGCTGGGGGCTGATTGTTTGTTTGTGTGGGGCGGTGGTTGGTGGAGCGACAACGGTCAGCTTGTTGTTTGTTTACTCACAAATCCAGCCAAAGCTTCCGAACGGGTCAGGCATTTTGGGTGAAGACAACAAGCTACTCGGGGGACCAAGAAGTGGATGTTGTTATTTTAACACAGGACAAGAGTTCGGGAGTGATGGAAGGAGGAGAAGCCGTGTTTGAGAAGGGCGGTGCTGCTAAGGCGGCAAGGGTGACGGGGAGAGGGTCTGAGCGGCCGGCGCTGGCAGAGTTTGGGGTGGAAAGTGATAAGACTGATCAACAGACGAGGATGAGGGTGAGAGCCAGCTCTTGCAAGATGAGGCGTATGCTTCCAGAGCACAGACACTCGAGAGATCTGAAGGGGCGATTGGACGTGGTCGTTGAAAAGTGGAGAAGAGATGCATGTTGATGAACAGATGTTATGAAGGGAGGCTGGGTGCCGGGGTGCGCACGAGCACAGCAGTGTGAGAGCGCAGTAGGAGGCGGGTGGGCGGTGGGGGCGGAAGTGACGATCTAGCCAGGTAGTGTGTAACGGTGCTAGGTGCTGGGTGTGCTCTGTGCGCTGGTACCTTGTCCACAGTGGTGCAACGTACATGTACGAGAGGGTTAAGGTGAAGGCTGGCAGTGTTCCGATACCTGGTACCTCTGACCTGCGACATGCCCGCCGTCAGATTGGAGCATCCTCTTCCACAAGTTTCGACATGCATGCCAGCGCGCCAGCCAGTACGCTGCTGCATTCTGTGTCCGAGGACAGTGCAGTCTCAGGTAGCAATGCATGGTGGCGCTCGCTGCGGCGGCAAATACATGCTGAATGGATGGTCCAGCGATCTGGCTAGCTGGCGGCTGCTGACACCACACGATCGACAGCCAGTCGCTCATGACTGCATGACGCACGTCCCAGCAGCCAGCAGCCTTCAGCCAATCGTTCAGCAACGACCCACCCCGCGTGCCCGTACTGTGCGCTGTGCACTGCACTCGGTTGAGCGTAAACCTTGGAGTGAGGAGCTCCCGGATCCCGGAGCTCCAAGCAGTGAAGGCACCGCCCGCTGACCACCGCTCACCGCACTTGACACTCACACTCCACGCGATGTGGTCTTGTCCGGCAGCTCCCCAGGTCCCGAGTGGGTTAGAATTCCCCGTTACGGTAATTCATTCCTCCTCTGCGTGCTACGCGTCGCTTCCGATGTTTCATCTTGCAACTGTGCCTCCCGACTCGCCGTCGTTGGTCGTCGGCCTTATTGTCTTCAAGTTGTGCATCCACCGTCCAAATCGCCACAACCATGTGCAGAAGAGGTCTGATGTGCACGTAGACCAAGGCCTCAGCGTAGTGCAGCATGCATAGCAGCGCCAAGACCGACGTGGTCACCAAAACGGGTGGAGCTGCTGTTGGCTGAGTGTCAAGGGGTGGTGTTGACCTTCCCTTTCAGGAAGTTGCAGGGCGCAAGCTTGGCGGGATGCCGAGACCTAACCCTGACGCGAAGCTTTCCTCGAGTGTGGCCGCTGGACCCTGGTGCGGTCGATTGAATGAATCCTAATGAGGTGTTTGATCAGTGATGAGGGATTACGAGTGCGTCTTAATGGTCCTAATATAACTCACTTACGGACGCGTCGCAAACAACAGGCAAAGCATCAGCAGGCGGGGACCCTGAAGCCAGGCGTGTCATGAGCCTGATGTCCTTTTAGGGAGGGCCGGGCCTTTGAATTGGGTGGGTTCGTGCAGCCGGGTTGCTCGGACTGCCCGGACTGGCCGGCCTCGCGAGGCTTAGTGCTCACAGACTGAATCCTGCTAAGGGGAAACTCCAACCACAGCGAGCCATAGTTAGCACTCATCGGACGGGATCCCACTCACCGTGCTCACCGGCTCGCCCTCATAGGCTGCTCTCTGGCACCTTCGCGCTCCAGGTCCTCCAGGTCCCCCAGGTCCACCCGTGTCCTGTCCCTGGAACCCTGGTATTACTCGTTCACTTGTGTCAACCGCGCGTTTTCAGTGACCTCTTGGCCCGACCTTACCGAGCCTCTATACCACTACTCGAGGCACCGTATGCACTGTAGAGCTGAGAGCTAATCGCCTTGCTCCTTGGCCGGCCCGTTCCATCGCCCATGGCTTGGGCTTGGAAGAAACCAACAACGCCTCGCCCCTGCCCTTCTGACGGCCTCGGACCTGGACCCAGCCAGATCCAAGACTCTCCAGCCTTGGGCACACCGTGTCCCCTGTCCACCACCACCCTCGTACCCTCGTACCCTCACCCCTCACCGCGCATCCGTCTTCCTCGTCCTCGTCCTCGTCCATTCTTAAACCAGCTTTCTCTTCCTCTTCTTACTCCTTCAACCGCCAAACTTCGACAAACACTCTCTTTTTCTCCAAAACTCTGGTCTCGTACCCCTCCCTCTTTCTTTAATCACCTCGACCTCCTTCAATCAACATGTTCGCTCTCATCGCCGCTCTTGCCTTCGCCGCTGTCCCCGCCCTCGCCGCTGAGGAGGCCAAGGTTAGTAGTCTCACCCGGCGCGTCGCGCCTTTCCTTCAGACATTCATTCGCTAATTCTGCAGTCGGCTACCTTCAACATCTCCCCCGTCAAGGCCGAGGACCTCTGTCTCTCCGTCACGGACGTCAAGAACGGTGCCGGCCTCAAGCTCGCCAAGTGCACTGACGGCAACGGTGTCGCCTACACCTACAACACCGAGAACGGCTCCCTCAAGGTCGACGCCAGGAAGCCCACTGGCGAGTCCGCTGGTGACTACTGCATCGACGTCACGAACGGCGACCACCACAACGGCAACCTCCTCCAGCACTGGATCTGCGTCAACCCCAAGTCTGACAACCAGCAGTTCGACTTTGCGCCCGTCAAGGGCAAGGAGAACGAGAACGTCTACTCGATCAGGCCGACCCTGGCCAAGGACTACTGCTTCGACGTCAAGGACGGCAACTTCTCCGCCGGCGCCGAGGTCCAGATCTGGCGCTGCGTCGACTCGAACGACAACCAGCAGTGGACTGCCTCTAACATTGCCGACCCTGACTGCGATGGCACCACCGACGGCTCGATGGAGACCTACACCGAGGAGCTCGAGAAGCAGCAGCAGAAGCGCGGTCTCCAGGGCCACCGTCGCCGCACCATCTTCTAAAGTGGCTGGTCCTCTTAGAGGTTTTCCCTCCCTCACTCTCTCTCCCTCTCTCGCACACTCCAAGAGGCTGAGCCGCTGAGTTTTTGAGATGTTTGTCACCACCATCACTACTACCACGACCACAACTGTCTTTCCTTCTTTAGACACTCATTCCTTTGTATCTTTGGATTCATAATGGTGGCGGGTCCAACGCTCCGTGAGCGCCCCGTCCGCTATGCAACCTCCCGGCTTGATGCCCATGTCTATACTCCTCGCTGCAAACGATCGGCACTAACGCGTTCTGGCCTCCTACTAACAAGGGGCGCCTGCGAGCATCCGCAGCCTCCTGCACTTTGGCTTACAGCAGCTTTTCCGTCTGCAGTGGTCTGTGCATGGCACGCAGCGATCAGCACCGTCTGCGGACGGCCTCGGATGCCGGAGGTGCTGTCAGTGCATAGTCAGTGCACAGTCAGTGCACGTCGCGTTGGAGTGCAAGCGAGTCGCGTCCTTGTGCGTGGCCAGGGTGGTGGTGGCGCCATAGGGCGCCGTAGGGCATCGAAGGACGGTGGCTGAGATGATCCCAAGATCCAGCATCCACCGTCTGGCGGTCCAAGAAAGGGGGTGGAAACCCCGAAATTGCATCGTGATTCTTGGAACGCTTGGCCTCGGGGCTGTGGCCGCTCTGGAGGGCGCGGCCGGGGCAGGAGGTGCGCGGCAGGTAACGAGAGAAGGCCAGGAGTGCGCAGGACCCGTCCAGCGGCGATCGCAGGGCAGAGGGAGTGAGGGTGTGCATGGGTAAGAACAGATCGACGAATCACGTCTTGGCACAAGGGGCTGGGCACACCGGGCAAGCTGACCACATTTCGCTCTCCTGGCTGTGTCTGGCTGTGCACTGCTGAATTTCGGAGAACGGAGCGGTCGCCGCCCTGTGCTGCTTGCTGGTCTGCTGACTCCAGCGTACTGCCTGCTAGCTGTGCAGTAAACTTGGCAGGTACTCCGTCATGTTCTGACGTTCTTCTAGTGCATCAGTGCATCGAAGTGTAGTGCACAGCACGACGTATGCATCATCTGCATCATCTCGTCCGCCGGACGGTCACCGGACGTTGGACGCAACGTACGCAACGTTGGACGTAACAAGGCACGTCCGCGTACGCTTGAAGAGCGAGCAAGCGTGGGAGGCATGGAGGGAGGGCGGAAGCAAACTGTCAATGGTCGCCGAATCGCTGTTGCCTGGCGTATGTGGAGGGCATGGAGGGACGGAGTGACAGGAGAGCAGGGGAGGGCAGGGGGGGCCGAAAAATTGCCAGCCACCGCCGAGCGCCGATGCCTCTCGGCCAACGCCGTCCGTCTTGGGTGCTCCGCCGAGACGGCCGAGACAGCCATGGCCGACAGAAGAGAGATCCTGGAGTCCCCTCAAACTGTGGTGGGTCGCGACCAACGCCAGAACGCCCGGCGCCACTCGCCGTCCTGCCTACGGTGTACGATACGGGGGTGGTGAGCCAGCGTCTCGGAAGTGACTACCGCTCTGCAGCAGCCCGTAGTGCAGAGGCATTCTGGGGCCATGCAGAGGTCTAGTAAGCACATGGCGCTGTTCCAAATCTGTCTCAACTATCAAGACTTGTACGGCATCGGGTTCGGGCGGATATCCTACCAGCATGGGTCGAAGGGGATATCCTGAGTAAATGTTAGGCAGGACATGGTTCTATCTTCGGAATCGATCTTTCCGTGAGCACCTCGGAATCGCAGCACATGGGCAGCACACCAGATTCGCACAGATGTTGGTAGTGGGATGCACTACGAGTCGAGAGGTGCACGATGATGACTCCAGGTGGGACCGCTTTCGTTTGGAACAGCTGCTGTGTCGCCGAACATTCTGACCACTACTGAACAGGGACTCAGAGCTCATGAAGCGTCAGCAGATCGTCATCCCCTGCGAATCTGATATGACTGCGAGGGGAAACCACGACATGCGACATTTGTGTGCCTCGGTGTTGCAAGATGGTCGGAGCAGTGCATGCCCCCTGGAATCGCCATGTCCCCCTCTCACCTCGTTACACAGCCGCGTAGGACGTTCGCGAGACCACAAACCCTGACCATCAGTGGCCAAGAGGACTGGAAGCGTTCTGAGGTCCTTCTGTTAGTCCGAGTCCAGGCGCCCTCATCTTAACTCTGCCGACGCAGCCGACGCAAGTCGCACGATCAAGCTCTCCACTCCTTCCCTCCCTTACCCAAAGCTACCCAAAACCATGTAAGCATCAGTTAATCCGGGGATTGCTTCGAGAGCAGGGACAGCAGTGAATCTGGGGTGCCCGTTCACGCGGTCGCTCGTGAAGACATAAGGAGGGGGGACTCAGTTTCGGCGATGGGCGAACGACGATATCCAGGGCACACCAAAGATCCTGGAAACGCCATCTTTTCGGGCTCGCGGGCATGGAGTCAGAGGCCATCAGAGGACCTCATCTCGATGCCTCTGCTTTCGCCTCTGCTGGTAAACTGAGCGCTAGTCTTGGATCCGTTGGAAGCAGGGACTGCAAGGGATGAAGAAGGGATAGGAGACCATGGAGGGCATCCTAGAATCGCCATGAAGACTTGAACGGGACCTCAGAACGAAGGTGACTGCAGCTGATCCTTCTCCGGGATAGCGGCCGAAAGATCGGCTGTCAAAGCCGAGTGCCTGGGCCGGGTCTGAGGCTAGTCCCCTTATCACCACGTGCTCGACTGCGTACTGCGTCCTGTCCTCGCGCCTGTCTTTGTCCTCTGCGGACCAGGCTCACGCCTGACTGCGCCAGCTGCGCTCTCGCCTGAACCGGTCTCCTGCAGTGTCAATGTGAACTGTCTGTTGTACAGCTAACTACAGGTAGGCCCAAATGGCCAACTGTGTGTGGCCCGAACAGGCCGACGCTGGCGAACTCGTCGGTCACGTCATGCAGCACACTTGGACAGGCAGTTTGCTGACCTCCAGCGCGCTAGCGCGCTGCGCCATGCGCCGCCTCATTGCTGCCATCATGCTAGCTTGCTGGGCACCTGTGCTGCAGGGGCTGCATGCAGATGCTTCCGCCGCCGCCCATCGACGCGTCAACACGTCGCCACCACCACACACCGTCACCCCATCCTCATTCCTTCCTCTTCTCTTCTCTCCCCTTCATCTCTCCTCTCCATCTGCTTTCTCCTCCTCTTTATCTTCTTACTTCTAACCATTCTTGTACTCCACCTACTCTACACACACCTCATTAATATGCCGACTAAGACGAGTGGGTAACGGGCCCGGTCGCCCTCGCCACCGGAACTCCTAACCCTCTTTCCTGAACGGGACAGCAAGCGCCCACTCAGTACACTTGCTCTTCACTCACAGAGAAACATCCTTGATACGGCCTGCTGATACTCTCAGAGGCCTGCTCCCGCCCTACCGACCGTTCCGCGACCTACCTCGACTCCTTCGATCAACGTCGGCATCAACACGGACACACCGGAGCAGGTCATCCGCGACTTGCGCCCCATTGCCCTTCGCATACTGGAGATGACCGAAGTCGAACGTCCCCATGCAGCTACGAGTGCAGCGGAGACCGACGACATGGATCAAGCCAACCCTCCCCTTCCCCGTCTGCCCGCCCTCCGACCTGCGCCCACGCAGGTGAAGACGGACGAGCTCGATAAGTTCCACCTCGACGGAGTACACGACCAGTTGCTTGCAGTGGCCGCCGCCGTGAACAGCGCTGTCGACGCGTACCACAAGGTCGATCTCATGGGCCCTCCCCTCCTGAAGACCATCGAAGACAACATCGATGCAGCGACTGAAGCCGTGCGATCTGGAGCGGCCAAGGCCGTCTGCACCCAGTCGCTGCAGGCGTTCATGGTCCAGACGATGGGCGCACTGGATACAGTGCTGACAGCCTATCTCTTCGGAGAGGGCCAGTACAACTCGTGCGCGGCGCTATGTGGCAAAGCGGCGGGGCTCTTCCTCGCCTTCGCAGCCATCCCAGGTCTGGACGCGACGGTGCTAAGGGCGTCGCACGCGGTGGAACTTGCCGGCCCGATGGCGCCGGTCAGCGCCACGATTGTGACGACGCTCGTTCTGTTCGGTGCCCCGCGTCCCACTGCCGCTGCCCCCAGACTCCAGCTCTCGATCATCCAACCTGTAAGTTTCATTATCAGCATCCACACGAGGGAATGGCTCACTGACGCTAAGCCTCCGATCACACAGCAACAGAGGAATCTGTTGCTGCTTTTCGCCTCTGGGAGCCGATCTGTGAGTAGGCGATGGTCGCTGACGGTCCATTGCTAACGACAGGTCCTGGTGAACCAAACAGCGGCCTTCTCGAAGGTTTGCACTGCCGCCAGCGTCGTCGCCTACGTCCTCAAGTATCTCAAGCACGACGACGCTCTTAGCGAACTTGTCCTTCCCTTGCCTCGCCCGCTCCTAGAGGTTCCATCACATCGTGAGGAGCTCAAGGAGAAGGTGTATCTCCGGGCACGTTGCCGCAAGTCAGGCTCCCTCATCGGCAGCGACTACGACCCAGACAGCATTGTCATCGACGTCATCAGCAAGGGCGGCAAGACGCTCTTTTCCTACGACCGCTCGGCACTGACATCTGGTCAACAACGTCATTATGATCGCTTTTGTTTTCTAATGTCATATATAGAAGATACTTTTCGCACGTCCTAGCTGGTCAAGGGTACTGTAACTATTCATGCAAACCGCCGTACCTTATGGAACTCAGCTCACGCTGCACAACAGTGTCTTTCACTCCGTGGGATCAATGCTAACACGTCGGTCTCGCCCCACCCTTTCACGATGTCCTACCGTAGCGGGCGTTCAGCTATGGTGGCTCGATTTCGCCAGCTCAGGTCACCATGTTCGAGTACCCAGATGCATAGCAGGCTTGTGTGGACGTCAAATATGGCCCTCAATGCTCCTCCAGCACCGACGCAGCATCTCAGGCGCCAACAGTGGTATGACGGAACAGCCTTCTACGGCCATGATCGGTTTTCGCTGACAGACGTGTGTATGCCTGTTTATTGTACAACACTGGCCCCCGTCGGGGTAGATGAACATATCTCTTGGAACATATCCGAGCACTGCAGCGCGGCCTTCTGGCTGCGCGGCAGCTAGTCATCGTCCGAGTCCTCGCTCTCCTCATCGCTCGAGTCGTCGACGCCAGTGGCTAGACGGCGCATACCAACTCCTCCCTCCACGAATCCGTAGCCCGGGTCACGCGCCTCGGCGCTCATCATGAACTCGTCGAGCGCGGCGGTGGCCGCAGCCTGGTCGCCGATCTCACCGTCGGCGCCCTCGACGCCCTCCATCGGCTCGCCTGCCGCGGCGTCCTCGTCGGCCTGGTTCAGGCTCGCTTCGAGCAGCTCAGCCATCTCGTCCATGTCGTCCATCTCGTTCGCCATGAACTCGCCCTCGGCCGCAGCCGGTGCTGGCGCAGACTCCGGCGCAGGGTCGTCCAGCAGCTCGTCGTCGCCGAACAGATCCTCGTCGTCGTCGTCGTCGTCGCCCGCCCCTGAGGGGAGGTCGGGGATCTCGTCCGGACCTGGCGTTGGCGCGGCAGGCGTGATGGGAGTGCCGATTGGGGTGGCGTCCGCATCGCCCTCGTCGTCGTCGAAGAGGTCGTCCGGCTCGGACTCCTCGGCGGCTTCGCCCTCGGCTGCCTCGGCACCCGATGGCGGCGGGTTGTCGGCAGCCTGCTGTTCCTTGCGCCGCTCGTCGATTGCGTCCTGCAGCGCCTGCCGCGCGGACACCTTGTTGTTGACGTCGTCCTGCAGGCCCTTGATCGTCTCCTCGAAACGCTTCGTGATGATCGGGTTGCCGGATCCCGTGAAGCCGGCGCGCTTCTTCTCGATTAACTGCTCGAGCTGCTTGATCTCCGACGTGTACTGCTTGATCTTCTGCTTGCGCTCCGCGACCTCCGGGTCGTCGTCCTCGGCAGCCTCCTCTTCCTCGTCGTCTTCGGAAGCCGAGAGACCGTCTTCCTCATCGTCGCCCTCGCCCTCCGACTCGGACTGCTCCAGCTGGTCCATGAGCGCAGCCTGCAGGTCCTCATCCATCTCGTTGTCGTCCTCCTCCGGGTACTCTTCCTCGTCGTACCACTCTCCCTCCGGCTGCGCCTGGTACTCCTCGCCACCGTATTCGGATCCCTCGGGCTGCCAGCCAGCGTACGGATCCTCCGCGGTCCAGTTCACGTAGTACGAGTCGGGCACGTCCGGGTCTGGATTCACATCGATCAGGTCTGGAGTCAGTTTCTCCCTCGGAACTACTAAACTCACCGAAGCTCGTCTCATCTGCGTCGTCGTCCTTGTTGAGAAGCTCCTCAACCTGCTCTTCGACAACCTCGATCGTCCGTCGCGACAGACGCTTGCGGAAACGACGTTTTCGGACGTGTCGCAAGGGAGGGGTGATGCCGTGAGGCCAGATGTAGTCGTCCACGTTGAGCGGTGTGCTCGTGACGGACGCCTCGTTCTGGACCGGCTTCTCGACGACAAGCATCTGCGAGATGTCGGCGACCTTGAACAGATGCCGGTTGTCGAGCGTCTTCTGGCACTCGATGATGTTCGGCAGATCGACGAGCTTGGAAGCATACGTCATGCCGCCGATCTTGAACACGCCGCGGCGCGGGTCGAGCATCTTGAACTCGAGCGCGTCCAGCCCCTGCCCCTTGCCCTTGATCAGGTCACGGAGACCGAGCTCGCCGTTCTTCCCGTCAGCCACTGATGGCGGGACGCGCAGGATGAACTGCTCCTCGAACGCTAGCGGGTCCTCCGGGTTGTCGTCCAGCTCGCGGTCGTACTCGCCGAGGAACGACTGCATACGCCCGCCCGAGCTCGCTGTGCCGCCGGAAGCCTTGAACGAGATCTTGAGTTTCGTCGGCCCCGCGCTCGCAGCTTGCCGCGTGCTTAGTCGCGTGCTCTGCCGCCCTCCACCGCGTCCTCGTCCCCGTCCCCTTCCTCGCCCGCGACCCCGGCCCCTCCCACTCGGCGGCGGGTCACTTGAGGGCCCGGCTTCTGGAGAGTTCAGGTTGTACGCATTCGCGTCGTATGCTGACGGCCCCGCCGCGAGCCCGGATGCGTCCATGGCGGTGTCGGTGTGTAATAGGTTTGTTGTTGAGTCGCGCTGCGATCAGACCGAAGTAAGGACATGAAGTCAGCCTGTGGCAACAGAGGCACTTGGCACGTGGTTTTGATTCCGTTGAGACTCTTGACGGCTTATACGCTTTCCAAGTGAGCCGCAAATCATCAGGCGAGATGGCCGAGCGGTCTAAGGCGCTGTGTTAAGGTGAATCACGTTCTCCTCCGCAGTCTTCGGACGTGGGTTCGAATCCCACTCTCGTCAAGAGGGTATTCAGTTACCTCCTAAAGCCTAACTTTTTCGAGGTTGGAACCCTCTTGTATGCTGGTCGAGGGCGTGTGCTGTTGTGGCCCAGGAGAGGTAGGATGGATACAACCTCGCCGTTGTTCGAAGTCGGCGCCGCATTCTGTTGCGATCGAGAGGATGGTCGAGGTTCAGTGACCGTTAAAGTGTGAGCGTACCTTCCCGTCGCGGGGAGAGCAGGAACATGCTGTTGCGTGCAGGCACGATGTGGCAGATGGCGCTGTCATTTCAGACGTCAAGCATTCGGACCGTACGCCGGGCCGACTCTTCGAGTCAAGCGAGAGGAATGGCCCGTGCTCAAGCCCAGGATGACCCCCGCGACGTCACTACGTCACAGTGAGCCCAACTGCTGGGGATGTTCCAAACCACCACGTCGGGCGGACTAATATGCATGGAACGAGGAGGAGAACGAGTGGGAGGGGGTGAAACTGGTCGTTCGAGTGGTGGACTTGTGTCACTTCGACACAACGGTGCACAGTGGTGCGCGCAGTGGATCAGCGAGTGGGTGCGACACGAGCTATGACGACAGTGGGACAAACGCTGGGCGGCGATGGGCACGCGCTGGCTGGCGTTCTGGACGAGCCCGGGGTCGAGCCTGGGATCAGATCATCTGATCCCCCGATCCAACTCCGAAACCGCCCTCCACACCTCTGATCATGTGGACAGCTGCGAGTCGGGCGAACTCGCACTCTGTGCTGATCGCGCGATAACCGGTCCCCCACCGATTCGGCCAGTCGAGCTGTCCGGCTCCCGCGGCCTCGTGCAGGAGCGTAAGCGTGCACAGCGTGCGGCGGGTTTGTGGTTCCGGCTGGCGGACCGTTGCCTCGTGTTGCCGCTGAGTGGGTCTTGCGGGAGGCGTCAGGCGTACGGCGGGGACGACCCAGACTAGCGCTGCACCGGCGTTCGGTAACGTACTGGGCCAGTGGTAGGGGAGGCGTTATTTCCACGGCGAGCTGTGCACGCACGTCCTGCACGTCCGTCATTAGTGCGCAGAATAACCGCGCATTACGCGTTGAGGAAAGTCCAGCCAAAGAGCCATGTGGGGCCACGAGGTTGTCACTGGCTGCTGCGGAGCACGCCTCGGGCCATTAATGACATTTCGAGGTCAAGACAGGCAACACAGGGAAGCGGGTATGGGTTTATCCGAGTACTTCCAAGGGAGGCTCTGAGCACACGAGCAACAGTGGCCATGGTACATTCCTACACTTCGCCGTTGTGGCTGCACCATCCGCAAGTGGGGGTTGCGCCGCCGTTAGCTATCCCTGGCATTCGCATGACCTGCATGGCCACCGTGGCCTGCGCCGTGCGCCCGGACTGCGCCATTAAGCCTGGTCACTGACCGCGAGCGGGGGCTCTTCATGTGGCTTGATGGCTGCTGGCGCTGGGTTGGTGCTTGAGCAAGCTCCTCCGCCCAAGGGACGCTAGGGTCTGTGCGTGGCACTACCCGGCCCCGAAATCAAACGAAATGTCGACATACTTTCTATTGTTCTCCCCCACGTTGCGAAGGCACACCAAGCACATGCGACTCGGAGAACAAATCGAGTTTCTCAGAAGCCGTGACAATGCGTAGGAGAGTTGGAGCTTGAAGTGCATTGTAATGTTTGATTCGCGTTCGTGTGTCAGATATAAAAGGCTAGATATTAGACGAAATGACGAAAAACCACGTTTCCATATGTCTGAGCGTGTGGCTTGCATTCCGCACCTCTGAACGCCCATCCTCGGTCCGCCCATCCTCGGTCTTGTAGCTCTTGCGCGTCGGTCCGCGGAGCACCGTCACCTATGCATCCACGAACGCCTTTTTGGGACTATCCTTGTCAGGCGGTACGTTCTTTACCGCCTATTGACTTTTCGGGTCGTTTCGTCTGCGGACACCTGCATGCATTGCTGCGCTACCCTATCCTCCTTTCGGTGCCTTGGCTTGCGTGAACGAGGCACAACCTCGCCTTGCGCTCGAGCACCTCGCTGTGCCTGCGGACGACGGCGCTGGAGCGCCACCGCATCAGACCACCAGGCGTGTGGGCCAGCGCGACGGGCACTTTGAGCAGCTCCCCCTTGCCTCTAGATAGCCTTTTGTCAGATTGCTCCTCGCTCGCCTCTGTCCACCGCCTTGCCCGTTATTGTCTCACTCGTGCTGAGCCTCGCCGGCCACTGACCTCAGCTCTTACGCAGCATCACGCTGGACAAGCGGTACAGTGACACCGCTTCAAGCCTCTATGTGCCTTTCCCTCTGCTCCTCCTCCTCCGCCTGCACTGCGGCTGCTCCAATGTGCAGTTCCGACCACACCTGGCGGATACGCCCATCAAGCAGCTAAGGTCCGGCAACCTCCAACATTGCCAGATGCGGCTTCAGCCCGACATGCGGGCTCAGCCTCATGCCTGGCTTCAATCCAAGACATACTGGTGGCCTCGTCGGGATGTACAATGAAACGTTCATCGATTCGGGGCAACACGTTTGGATCAGTCGCCGCTCAACTGGTACGCATGCTCGGCAGGTTTGGTGGAGCTCTTTATGCACTGCAACGCTGATCCCACGAGGCCAAGGACGCTCCTGTAACAAACAATCAGTCGTCGCATACCCCGACAGTTATCAAGGCGATATATCCAGATCTGGGACCGCGTGCCCTCTCGGATTTCGCCGTCCCGCCCCTAACAGACACTCGCCCTCCGGACCACGGCCCTCTGTGAACCACTCTTGTTTGTGAAGTTCTGTGAGAGAGATCTGATTGCAACGCCCTAAGCCCAGCCTTCAAGCCAGAGCCTGCATGTACGCCGTGCGCTGAGCCACCGCACCGTTGCCAAGTCGCCCGGAACGGTTGATCAATCCTCGTGTTATCCTTGCTTCCTTCTCGACCCCTGCCCGTTGTAACTAGCCGTAGTGAACCACGCGCTCAGACACCACCGTGTACTGGCAAACGTCACCCCGTCACTGGATCATCTAGTCCCTTGTGTCTGTGTCGCCAATCTCTCACCAGTGTTTCTGGCCACCGTCGCTATCTCGCGTCTCGATTGCTCTAGTTATCGTCCCACTCGCTGGTAGATCCAGCCAACGATCAACATCCGTCCACCGGCACCCGAGATCACAAATACGCATCGTCCTATCCTACAGCCAGTGGCCCTGCACCTGACGACACTCGACGCCCGCCTGCACCGCTGACATTCCTCAGCCTGGCGTGCCCCCGTACCTATCGTCCCTCTTGTCTCCCTCCCCACAAGACAATACCTGACCCCACAGAACAAACCCATCTCTCAGCCCACGCCCTATCCGCACCGGGCCCTCACGCACCCTCACCGGTCTCTCACCGGCCCAGTCATTGCGCTGCCTCGCTCACGGCCCGGCGGCATCTGTCCCCATTTGATCTCGATACCCTTGATCGTATGCACCGACAGTATCGAGCCCCCCTCTGAGACCCTCCCATCGATCAGGCCCTTCTAGTAACCTCCCACCCAGTCGGTTATCATCCCTCAGTTTGCTCCGTAACACCCTCGTAACCTCATAGGACCCGTGCTCCAAGCGCTCAGCTCCGCACGACCGCTCGCCCATCTCATCTCGTCTATCACTCCACAGCACACAGCTCCAGGTCCGATTCCCGAAGACTGCGTCGCTGCAAACCATAGATAGGAAACTGTACTTGCGTTTGATCATCGATATCCTTCCCCCATCTCCCCCCTCTTCCCCCTTGCGATCTCGCACTTTGCTCTTTTCTTCCCCACCCATACCCTTTCACTCGACCTGGTGACCAACCGATCGCCCAATCCCCGGTTTCATCATCCCTCCTCGTCGTTCACCCCCGACGCCGTTCCCGACAAACGTTTTGCACGCCCACACCCAGATCACCCAGAGAGCTAAGGGGATTTGCGTGCACCACCGTGCATAGCACAGAGCGATTGCAGCTTTGACCGACTTGGCCTTGAACAGAGGCAGACGGATCAGCCTCAGCCGCAGAGTGATCAGCGGCTATCTCTCGCACGCAGTCGCCTTGTCGCCTGTTGTCCTCTCCATTCCCGGCCTCTTGTTTACCACAGTGATCGGCAGAGTGTTCAGAACAGCGCCCCCCTTATTGCCCCGTTCCATACACAGACAGCCAAGGGCCCTCGGCAGAAACCACCAAACAGCCTTAATCCCTTCCAGGAGCCTGCGACCAGAGCACGAGAGTACAACAAAGGGCACCAGCGTATCTGCGTGCCGGCGTCTGACAGACAGCAAGTCGCCAGCCAAGGCAAGTGACAAGGAAAGACACGACCGATCGAACAGTTCGACTTTGAGCCACTTGTGCGCTCTCGATCCTCCTCGCCTCTTCCCACTGCTCAACCGTTCTCTTCCGACTCTCTCCTCTTTCCTCCTACCTCGCAACGACCTCGCTGCCCTCGCTACTTTCTGCTCAACCCTGCGCAAGCTCTCCCACTCCGCCCGTCGCCCCGCGTGTCCTTTGACTGTTACGCAGGTGAAACACGTCGACATTACACCCCATCAGTGGATCTGGTGAATCCCCCAATCGACCGGGAGTCACGGTAACGCCCTGGTGCGGGCATCGACCATCGACTTGAGATCATCTGCACTGTACCCACGCCACTCGGCCTTGCACTGTCTGTGTTTGGGAGCGCGTGCGTGCGACGGATTGTGCCGACCTCCATCACCGTTATCAGCTCCTAGATCCTGGTCCCTCAGCCGCTGCGACCGCACACATTGCACGACTCTCCACTCGGTCGGGAACTTGTCCTGCGACTGCCATCGTCATACATCACGCAGCGCGCAGCACACACCGAGCACCACACTCCACTCTCCACGCCTCTGCACAGCACGCCGCACGCACCACACCCTCCTGCCAGGCCATCTGTCGCCACCGCCTCAAGGCAGCTCGGTCTCTCCTACCTCCGCTCCTGCCTCTGCCTCATTCTCCGGAACAAGCACCCCCGTACCCGACCCAGCTGAGCGTGTCGGAAGCACCTCGCCTCCTCCACACCGCACTCCCCATCCACCTGCACTCGTCTCTTCCTCCATCGTACAACCACTTCATAAGCATACCTCGGCCAACTCACTTCGTCATCGCCCATTCGCACCGAGTGGCAAACTCCCAGTCCCTCGCCCTCTAGGGTCCATCCACACCGAGTGACTCAGCTTTGCCTGTCGATAAGCTTTACGACTCGCCCTTCCTCTAACGTCCCACACAACACCCTCGCTGAGTCTAGATCCACCTTGGATTTTTCTCTCTCACCGGCCTAGTCGCTGTACATGAGCTGCGCTCTCGTCTCCAACCTCGCCACTCCTGACCTGTTTATGAAGGGGGAGTTTGACCTAGCCAGCAAACCTCAACTCGAAGGGCACGGAGTCAGTAGTACTGGTGCACCTGCCGGGCACGAGCCAACGCCTACAGGCCTCACCAAAGTCCTCTCGACCGCTGTTCCGTCGGTCCAGGCAGGCCCACAGGCGGCGTCGGCATCACCCTCTGTCACCTCGGCGTCCATTCACACGTCCACACCAATGTCTTCCTCCATTTCCGTCGCCTCGGCTCCTGCAGGCACCGCAGCCTCCACCGCTTCCTCATCCTACACCATGAACGGCGACGGCAAGCCCATGCTTGCCACCGGCACCCCTGTTCTGAGCCACAGCGGCAGCACGTACAGTGGTGGGACGGGAGGCGTCAGCGCGCCGGGGACGAGTTCACCAAGCAAGACGCCCCAGCCTAGGTGGGTGGGCGCACCGAATGTGCACTCGCACTCCTCCTCGATGGGCACGGCCGAGTCACTCGACCTCCCGACCTCGAAATTCCAATACGGCGGCAACATGCTCCCGGGCCTGCCGCAGCAGCCCATGTTCGATTACTCTCATCTTCCGCAGCAGCAACCACAGAGCCACCTGCACCGTCCGTGGGACACGACAATGGCGACGGGATCACTGCACGGAAACCATGCACAGCAGGCGTCGCCGGGGCTCCCTGGGCGTCCTGGTGGCGGTCTAGGTGGGCCGAGTGCAGGAGTGGCCGGCGGAGGATTGCGTGCGTTCGGGACGAGTGATTTCTTCACTCCACGGGGTCTTGACCCGAGTTCGGGTATGCTCGGAGGAGCACCTGGGGTTATGCCTGGTGCGCCAGGCGGCGGACCGTCGACCATGGCGGGTGCCACCTCGTCATCGTTGCTGCACACGATACCCCAGCAAATGGCTCAGGTCGATCCCTACTGCTACCCGGCGCTGCAGCAGCCTCTCCCACCGCCCGTCCGAATGCCCAAGAAGGGCAAGAACCACAAGAAAGCGGACGGCAAACAGCCCACGTTCCTGACAAAGCTGTATGAGTGAGTGCCGAGTGACGCACCGACGCATCCCACTAAGGCTGATTTGCGGCTGCGGGATGCGCGTGTGCACAACAAACTTCGAACCTTGCTGACTTTCCACAGTTTATTGTGAGCCGTCTTATTGCCGAACTGCGTGAACGAAGATCACTGACGCCATGCAAGGGACCGACAAGAGTACCACCACGTGAGTTACTTCGCAGGGTGCGCAAGAACTAACAGAACAGATCATTCGATGGGACGAGGCAGGCGAGATGATCATCATCGAGCGGCCCGACGAGCTTGCCGAGAAGATTCTGCCTTTGGTCTATCGCCAGAGCCGATTCGCCAGTTTCTCCCGGCAGCTGAACGTAAGTGGGCAGCACCGTGGGCATGTCTGACTTCGACCCCAGATTTACGGATGGATGCGCAAGGTCAGCCTGCGCCATGTCGAGAGTGGCATCCACGACCCCGACGCGAGCACCTGGTGTGAGTACTGCGTGACGAGTGTGGCGGAAGCATGCGGAGCCGGTCTCTCCGGTTCCCGCTAGTGACCCGTTTCGGCTGCGCTCGTTGACATCACATGGAGGTCTGGACTGACTGTAGCCCACCCGTTCCTGCGCCGTAGCAGCACCAAGGAGGACATTCTCGGCTTCAAACGGCGCGTGCCGCCTCGCCCGTCTCAGGCGCAGAAGAACGCGCAGAGGATAGCTGCCGAGATGAACTCGAGCGACAGCGACTCGTTCGTCGGCCCCCCGTCCGCGGCAGACCCGTACGCCGGTCTGCTGGGCGGACTGGACGAGAACAAGCCCGTGTTCCAGTTCGGACATGGGCCGGAGAACCTTAAGCTGCCCAAGTACATCCCAACTCGCGCTCCCTTCGAGACCATCACGCGCACGAACTTTGGCCCTGAGCCCACACCACCAACGCAAGGTCCACCACTGCCCGAGACGTACCCGCTCGCATTCGCCATCGATCGCAAGGATAGTAGCAACTCGCGGAGGTACTCTATGCCCACGAACCTGACCCGCTCAGGTATTCCCGAAGGCCGCCCTATCCTGAGGGACCTCAAGGACATCTCGATGACGAACAGCTTCGCCCCCTCAAGCGCGCCGGCAACGGCAGGGTCGTTTTCGGTGCACACCGCGTCGTCATTCGGCCCCGCAAGCCGAGCAGGCAGCGACGCCTCGGTCGGATCAGTCGCCAGCTTCGCCAGCACGACCTTCAGCCCGAACGCGTCCATGGCCAACCTCGGGATTGAGGACCAGTACGCGATCGAGGATGACGACTTCCTGCGCGGCTCGGCAGAGCAGCCGCAGTACCGTGTCGACGATGTGAGCTCGTGGTCGCGGCGCGGCATGGGCCTGCTGGGACAAGGCATGCGGCCCTCGCCGCCGATGCAGTTCTACGGCTTCGTCGACCCGAAGATGACGAACAACGTGGGTCCCGTCAACTTCGGCGCCGGTTCTGTCTCCGGCATGCTGCCCACGGGGATGCAGATGCCGGGCGGGATGCCGCTGAACCCGCCGATGGGGAACATGATGCCCGTCGTGCCCATGTCGATTAACGTCGGCGTCATTGAGGAGAAGGGCCAGCCCGGCCAGCCCGCCACGCCGCCGAGCACAGTCTCGCCCGGCGTGTACCAGAAAGGCTTCAATCTGCCCTGGACGTCGCCGAAGGAGGGCGTCGTGACGGGCGGCGTCGGCGTCGCGGGCGTCGGCCGCTCCTCCCCGGCCCTCTCGAGCAAGAAGGAGCGCCGCCAGTCCCTCACCTCACCGTACTCGACGAACAGCCCTCCGCGGGGCCACACGGGCGTCGTCCGCGGCGTAGGCGGAAACAGCAAGCGCGACTCACTCCCCAACATCCCCATCGGGGCGCCACTCAGCACACCCGCCAGCCAGCCAGCCCACAGCGGCGCGACGACAGACGACGAGGGCCTCCCCAGCGCAAGCCTCGACCGCCCACCCCTGTTCCAGGGCCAGCTCGAGATCGACGCGGCGGCCGCGCACACGAAGGAGATCAGCGCGACTGAGTGAGCCGACACGCAAGGACGCGCGCGGCAGCGCGTGTCCGCGAGCGTGTGCGTTTGGCTGCCATCTCGAACGACACGTCGCATAGACCAAGCCCCCAAAACTTCCCAAGACAATCCGTAAACTGTCCGTTTACGACCTGGTCGGCTTCCGCCGTATATTGCCCCGCCCTCGGCCTCTAGACAACAGCAGGCCTGTCCATTGTCTCTATGTCTTCCATGCTTCCGCCTCCTGTCCCGTTCCGTCCACGACTCTGCCTTACCATCACCCCAACTCCGACTCAAGCCCCAGTCCGGCCGACTTTCGCCCAGTCCGGTCCAGCCCGGTCCAGCCCAGACGGGCCCGGCCAAGTCAAGCCCAGACCACATGTCCCATGTCTCTCAAAACTGTGTCGATTCCGCCCACTCAAGTAACGACCTGCCCCTTGCCTCTTTGCCTCTCTGCGCATACAGTAGCCACGAACCTAAGTACAGTTGTATGATGACATGAATGTTTTGACCATAGGTGCGCCGCGGAGCGAGCGAAGCGAGCGGAGCTGTTGTCAGCTGGGGTTGAATGGTCGCAAGGGTCGAGTGGATTGGGTGAGTGAGGGGAGTGTCAGTAAGTGCTACACGCCGTGTCAATGTTGGTTACATATCTGGTATACTGGTGTCTAGTCGGACTCTCGTTCGTCTCTACTGTCGATCTCCGCCTCTGATCTCCTTCCTATCCTCCCTCTCGACCTTCCCTCTGTCCTGCTACTCCTATCCTCGTCGACCGCGCCTTTTCGCCCCATCTCAGCGAGCAGAGAGAAGCGGCAGGAGGAAGCTCCATCTCGTCCTCGTCCTCGCCTCGCCTCGGCTTCCATCAGGTAAACTGCGCCTCGCCCTCGGCCTGCGGCCTCAGACGGGCTTAACGACGCACACCCTGACTCCTCGGCTGCCCGCCCCTACGAGAGATGGCCCTCTGGATGGTAGCTCGTCCACGCGCAGCTCCGATTCCGCGCCCGCGCATCGCATTAGGACCAACGCGCTTGAACATTGGCGCATGGGCGAGGAGGTCGGGAACGATGATGAAGCGCACCTGGGGTTAGCTCACACTCTAGCACACTCTAGCTGTGGCGGGCAAAGGATGAAGGAACCAAGCCGTGCCGCCGTTAGGGCGACGCCGAGCCCGGCGACGATTCAGGACGTGGGCAGCGATACGACTCGCCCGACCGGGGCAGACCCGAGAGTCGGGGGAGACCACGCTGGAACGGGATCGGCGCTCGGCGTGCCCAGTGCCCACTTGCAACGGGAACAGGATCGTCCGCTTCCGCTCCTGACTGGACACCGGCGCACCCGTCTTTCATCACACGCTCGGCTCGCGCTTCGCGCTTCGACTCGAACTCACCATGCTACCGCGGATGTACACCTGCTCGAGCTGCGAGACGCGGCCGTCGCGCGCAGTCACCGTGATGTCCTTGAGCGCCATGTTGAGCGAGTCCTCGGCTGTTGGTTGATAGTACATTGAAGATGAGTTATCGAGGGGCGTGATGAGAAGTTGGAGAAAGCGTTGTTAAGTACCGGTACGCGTTCGGGCGGTGGGAGTCCAGAATGTCAAGAATGTCAAGAATGACCGGTCGAGTGCAAAGGAGTTAGGCGTTCCAGAATCCAGAAGTCCCAATCGATCCGACGGATCCAAGAGTTTACGGCGAAAAAAAAAAAGAGCGTTCGAGGAGAGGACAAGTTGGTGATGTTAAGTGGAAGAGGGAAGACACGGCGCGAGGAAGAATCCATGTCAGCACAACGTCAAAACAACAAGACGCCCGGCGCTGCGCGCCAGGCTCGCCAGCCGCAGTGACTCACCCTCCATCAACTTTCCACGGTACATCTCTCCTGTCTTGAGCTCGACGGTGACGATGTGTCCGAGCGACTCGTGCAGGAGCTTGACGGGAACACCGAGGTTGGCCATTATGTCGCGCTTCAACCAGCTGTTGTTCAAGAAAGAGTTAGGGAAGTCGGGCCGGTCGGTTCGGCGTGAGTCGCGATCAGGTGTGGTTGACTCCGGTTGTTGTCGGCGGCGAGTCTTTTGGCGTTGGCGAGAAACTCGAGCGTGCGCGTTCTCAGTGTTCGAGTGTGGATGCAGTCTTAGTTGTTGCTCACTCGATGATGCCAGGATTGTTCGTGACATTGATTGAAGTTGATAGCGCCACGTGGAAAATGACGTGTGGCTTCGTGCCTGGAACTCCTCAGTCGTCCGCCCGACTTTTCCAGCTACGAAATCACTCCTCCGCCTACCCAGCACCAACACCACACCCCGAGCTCGCCCTCGACCCCAACGACATGCGCGCGACCTCGTCCCTGCTCAAGAAAGTCGCCCAGGCGAACCCTTCGCCCCGCTATGCGCCCGCTCTGCCCGGTGGCCAGGCGCCGGCCAGCGTCCTGCGCAACCTGGTCAGCTTGCACCACCAGAGCGCGACCTTCATGCGTTCGCCGGAGGAGATCCCGACCGTCTTCGAGCAGACGTTCCGCTACCAGCGGCCCGAGTACGAGTCCTACTTCTCGTACCAGAAGCGGACACGGGCGGAGGCGGCCGCGCGCGGCGACGGCGGGATCGAGATCATGGCCGAGCGCAGCGCGAACGGCGTCGGCGCGCGCCGCGCCGGATCCTTCCAGCCCGCACGCATGACGCGGAACACCTTCCGCGACCCCGATCCCTACGCGCGTGAGAGCACCCTCAGCGAGAGGGAGATGATCGTCAAGGAGACGCTGTTCGGAACTTGGGAGCGCGACGGGGGCAAGCGCGACGTCCGCCCGAGCCTCGATGGTGTCATTGAGATTGCGGAGAGGAGAGGAGGCGTCAAGAAGGTCGCGAAGGAGTGGAAGGGACAGGAGGAGGAGGGCACGACCGAGGACGGCATGTAAACGGCCTCCGGGACGACGACTACCTCGACTTCAAGATCCTCATCAACGACCAATCCGCCCTCACATCATCTTCTCGACGACAACATCGCCGGAAGCAACCCCGGCACCCACAAGAACGACTATTCACTAGGCCCGACCCCGTCGGATTTTGGACATATGCATCACCCATCATAGCTTCGCGTCCTCGCTTTGTGCAACCGAGATAAACTAGCTTACATCGAATATAGGAGTATAGGTATCGCTATGGGTAGTTGCGCGGGAGGCGTGGGGTCGCCTCAACCGCTCCGCTGACACGCCGCTCACACGCACGCCGCTAAATCGTACACTCAGAAGTTCAGGACATCCTCATGCCTCAGCTTGGGGAGTTTCTTAACCTCAGCCTTAACCGTGTCGAGGAGGTTCCTCGCGCTCTCGTTCGGCTGCAGCTTGATGACCATGTTGAGGTCCTGTTCTGCCTCGCGCCACTTCTTCAGTCCCTTCCGCGCAAGCGCGCGCTGGTAGTACGCCTTCGAGTTCTTGGGATCCTTGGTCAGGATACGCGTGCAGTCCGCCTCGGCGGCCTCGTGCTCGCCCATCGCGTTGAGCGCGACCACGCGGTTCGTGTAGTACACTGTCTTCTTGCCGTCGAGGGAGATCGCGCGCGTGTACGCCAGCGCGGCAGTCACGTAGTTCCCGTTGTTGACGTGGACGTTGCCTAATGCCTTCTCCCGCGCGCCGAGCAGCTCCATCCACTTGTCCATGCACTCGGCCCAGGCGCGGCCAAGCGTCGCACCTCGCTCTCGCTTTCGAGCGGAGGGTTCGGTTAAGCGGCGGTACATCGCGATCGGGTGTGCGGACTCGAGCGCAGCAACGTCCTTCGTGTATCCCGCGTAGCTGAAGGGGGACGACGTCGACGCCGCCTGGTGCAGGAGCTGCGGTTAGCTACGCCATCATGCAAGCTCACCTTGACAAAGTGCCGAAAGGTCAGGACAACGGCCATGTTACGGACGTTGGGGTCCATCTCGGCCCACTCGGAGGGGAGGTAGACCTTCTTCGCGGGCTGCTTGGCTTTGGGCGGCGCCTTGACCGACTTGTTGAAGCGGGCCTTGCTGCGCCCGGTCGTCATCTTGCGGCCGTTCTTGCCGTTCGCCTCGCTCTTGTCCTCGTCGAGCGGCTTCAGAGCACTCTCCAATCCTTCAAGCGCGGCCGACGCATTCGTGCTCGGCCCGTACCGCGCCTCAACGGCGGGATCCACCGCGCCCATCTCCTTCAGCCGCCAGCGCAGGTGTTCCTCGACGGCGAGCACGTCCGTCATCTGTGGGTGCGGGAAGATCTGCGGCCGCGACGCAGGATTCGACGCCGGCGACCGCGTCACGCGCTGGAACCCCACGCCCTTCGGCAGCGGCGCTGGGGGATTGCGCTCCGGCGGCTCCGGGCAGGCCCTCGACCGCGCCTGCGCCTGCGTCTCGATCCGGCCCTGCCACCGGATCGCCATCGGCGAGTCGCGCAGCTCGTACGGCAGCAGGCCCACTGGCGTTTTACGCTTCAAAGCCGCCTCGGACAGACACGTCAGGCATGTCGTCAATTGGCACAGGCACGCCGCGTGCTCGTCCTCCTCCAGCGGCCGGCCGTGCGATGGCCCTAGGTCGTAGGTGCACACGCCGTCGCGCGGGAGGCCTGGCGGCACCGCGGGCGGCTGCGCTCCCAGTCCTCCGGCGCCGATCAAAGGAGCGGCATCCGTCACCTCACCCCGCACTCCGACGTCTAGCCGTCCCGACAGCCGTCGTTCCAGCTCCGTGTAGAGGTGGTCGAGCATGTCGGACATGAATATTCGGTCCAGTTCTGGTCCGCCGTGGACTATGTGTTTCCGCATCAACGTTGGGGACGCGCCCGCTAGGATAAGCGAGATGAGGAAGGTCGGGATCGTGCGCGTGAAGACGTGGTGGAACGCTTCCGTCCTGCGATGTCAGCAGAGTTACCTCTGTGGAGGTAGACGGCCGATCTGATCGGGATTGTCGCTGCCGATCGAGCACCTGCGCTCCCGTCACGGTGCGATGGAGCACTCACCAGCATGCCTCGACCCACGAGTCGAACTCGCGGCGGACGATGAGCCCGATGTCCTGGCTGATCTGCTCGACCTCGTCGTCGGTCAAGGCAGCGAGCCGCTTCTCGGCCGACACATGGTCTCCGCACGCCGGCCACCTGTTCTTGTGCGGGCACGAGGGGCCGGCCTGCTTGTCGTCGTTCGGGTCGTACCAGAGGGGCTCCTGATGGCGGCCGGGGAGCTGGAGCATGGGCAGCTGGGGCGGCGGCGCTGGCTGTCGGTATGGGCTGTTGGCTGCCGCGAGGCTCTCCATGTCGAGGCCTGGGGAGAAGAGCTGCGGGAGGGCGGGGGCGGGGAAGCGCATGAGCGGCGGCATGGTGGCCGTTCAGCCCGCAGACAGGTCGAGTAGACAAGAGACTGTTGAGAGGGGATGCGTCGGGCTGGCGCGGAGGTGGTCTTGACAAGAGAGCAGCGTCGAGCATCATGTCTGTCGGTGTAGGCCACCGCCGCCGCAGCCGCCGCGCGCGACTCTCTCTGAGCGCCAGCCTCCACAGCTCACACCTCACAGCTCACAGGCGGGCGAGCATCATACCCACGGAACCAAATTTATCAAACTCTGTACCAGCAATTCCAGTGCGTGTACTTTGCCACGTGGCCGTCGCTCACCATCCACTATCCCATGTTGTTCACGATCATCTCGATCAAGACAGCGAACCCAACAACCCCACTCCGCATCCATCCACACATCATGGTCTACAACGGAGGTAAGCTTACTTGATTACCGCTGCGTAGCTAACGCTTCAGACGAGGTCTCCGCCGTCGTCGTCGACTTTGGCTCGCACACGACGCGTGCCGGTTACGCCGGGGAAGACGGCCCGCGGATCGTCACCCCCTCGTTCTACGGGTACACGGACGAGGCGTCGGGCTCTGGCGAGAATGGCGCGCACACCGACGGCGACGACCCGATGGACGGCGAGAAGAAGGGCAAGAGGAAGTACTACTTTGGCGAGGACGGCGTCGGCGTCTGGCGGCCCGGGATGGAGGTCGGCAACTTCATGGTCGATGGTGTCGGTGAGTTGCCGCGTTGTTGCGGATAACTGACATCAGTGAACGACGGAGAAGCGGCAGGCGCGATGCTGAAGCACGTGCTGCGGGACCGGCTCGCGCTCGATCCCTCAGAGCACCCGCTGATGCTGACTGAGCCGGCGTGGAACACGCCGAAAGCGCGCGAGGAGCTCGCCCAGCTCGCGTTCGAGGGCGAGGGCGTCCCGGCGCTGTACTTTGGTTCCTCGGGCGTGCTGTCCGCGTTCGCTGCGGGCAAGCCGACAGCCCTCGTGCTCGACATCGGATACGCGAACGCGTCTGCGGTGCCGGTTGTCGACGGCTACGCGCTGCGCGCAGGCACGATGCGCCAGCCGCTGGCGTCCTCGCTGGTCCTGAACCAGCTGCACCACCACTTCAGCAACCCGACGCCGACGCGTCCGTTTGCGCTCTCACTGCTGCCGCGGCAGCTGATCAAGAAGCGGGACACGACGGCCGAGGCGGGCGCGCAGCCGCACCCGGTCCTGCGCGAGGACCGCGGGGAGGGCACGACGGCGTCGTGGCGCGCGTGGGCGGAGCAGGGCGTGGTCGACCAGTGGAAGGAGGCGTGCGCCGAGGTCGTGTCTGCGCGCGGGTTCGACTTCCAATCTGCGCGCGACCTGCCGCAGGTCGTGTACGAGTTCCCGGACGGGTACCACCAGTACTTCGGCGAGGAGCGGTACCGGTTCACCGAGATGCTGTTCGACCCCAAGAACTACTTCAACCAGAGCATCGAGCCGCCCGCGTCGCTCCGCGCTACGCCGAGCGGGGACCACTCGCACTCGCTCAAGGACGTTGTGTCGCTGAGCCAGCTCGTGCACGACTCGATCATGGCGTGCGACGTCGACGTGCGCGCCGCGCTGCTCCAGAACATCGTCGTCGTCGGCAACACGAGTCTGACCCGCGGCCTTGTTGAGCGCCTCGACGTCGAGCTCGCCACCCTCCTCCCCAGCGTGAGTAGACGGCGTGCGCTGGGCGGGCCGATTGCTCGCTCGGCGATGCACAGCGCCGTGAAACATAGCTGTGTAAGGAACGTGAAGCTGACAACCACAGCAAAAGATCAAGATCCACGCCCCGACCATCCCGTACGAGCGCAAGTACGCGAGCTGGCTCGGCGGGTCCGTCCTCGCGTCGCTCGGCACGTTCCACCAGCTCTGGGTCACGAAGGACGAGTACGACGAGCACGGCTTCAACATTATTCAGCAGCGTGAGTACCGAAGCTGAGAGGCCGAGGGCCCGTAGGGCCCGAGGTCTCGAGGCGAGGAGTGACGCGGGAGTCTGAAAGCCTCGAGGCGAGAGTCTTGAGCTTTGAGCAAGCTCCCGACTAACGACTTCTTAGCTGACACAACAGGGTGCAAGTAAATGTAGACTTTTGGTTCCAGATGTTATTTCGATTGTAGCAGCTGTCCTGTTGCGAGAGCCCGGAGGGCTCGAGCCGAACTCTGGCTGGCCAGACTGACCAGACTAACGTCTCCCAGGTGGAAGGAGTGTGTGAGGAGCGTAGTGCAGCAGGCGCAGGACATGTGACAGAGTCCATGCTGCTGAATGGTTGCTATGGCTAGTGATACAAATGTTCCGACATGTCTGTGGCGAGATAATCGTCCAGCGTCCGTCCTCTACTCCTTCCCCTCTCTATCTCACACACAAGCCACTCTATCCTCATTCGGCCTCACGTTCATGACAGACGTCTGAACCCACCAGGACAGAGACACTACCCCGTGCCCTGATCATTCTCCCCATCACCCGAGTTATCCCAGATAATGCGCCGCAGAACGCTGTAATTGCGCCAGATAGCGTCCTCGGCTCTGATCTCTGCGCGCAGTCTCTCCTGAAGACGGGGAGAGAGGGACCGGGCGCGGGACGCGCCGTCCAGGACTAGGGACTGTGTCGCGCGGTGGTGGAGCCGGAACCGGGCCGAGATCTCGGATACAGAGGAGCCGGACTCGAACAGCGAGAAGGCGGTTAGGGGCTTGCCTTGTGATGGAGGGGGAGGGGGCACGGGGAGCTGCGGGAATGACATTGGCCTGGGTTGTGGCGTGAAGAATTGTGGTGCGGGTTGAGGCTGCGGTTGGAAGGACGGCGGGGGAGGGTGAGGGTGCACGTGAGGCGGATGGGCGAGCGGGTGAGGCAAATGCGAGACCTGAGGCGGATGCTGGAAGCGCTCGTACGGAGCAGGACGCGGAGCATACGCCGTCTGCACTGCTCCGATGTTGGGCCTGAACGGCGCCGCCTTCGGGCTCAGTCTCGGACTCGTACTCGGGCTCGTCGCCGCGCTCGCGCTGGCCACACTCTTCACGAGCGGCCGATACGGCTCCGCCGTCGGCTTCAGATTCGTCGGCCCCTGCGCGTTCCTTTTGACCGCCTTGGCTTCACACCCGACGCTCGCGCACATGTTGCCAATGTAGAGCGTCGTGTCCGTCTCCCTGCCCCGCTTGAGCAATGCGTCATAGATAAGGCGGCCGGCGAAGGCGTCGTTGGCAGCATAGCTGACCTGTTCAGCGTCGAGGCGCGCGCTCCAGTCGCCCGTCCTGACGCTGCCTTTGTCGAGATCAGCGCCTAAATACGCCGCACTGAGCCGCGCCAAGGAGATGAGGCCCTTGTTCGGCCACCGAACGGGGTCGACGTGTCGCGCAACAGCGGAGAGTTCCAGGAGGCCAGCACACGGCACGCCGAAGTCGCGCCAGAGCTTGGTCCCATCCTGCTTTATGTTGACTCCGCATTTGACTCTCTCCGGGTCCGCGAGTAAGTTGAGGAGGGCGGGGGGCATACTGTGCGGCATGGTCAGGTTGCGGCCCTCGGTGCGCGCGCGCACGTGGATGGTCGGGTCGTGCAGCATCTGGAAGACGATGACGAGCCGCGCGTCTGCGATCTGCACGACGCTGACTGGCGCCTCGGGCCAGACGTTCTTGCCCAGCTTGGAGTCGTAGACTGGCCTTCTTATGTGCACGATCTTCCCGCCGCGTAGTTTCCGAGGGACCGCCTTGCCCTGTCCCGGGGGCGGCCATTCTAAGTCGAGGGAAAGGGGACCCTTCAAGCACCCGATCAGGTCCTCCACCTCCGCTGGGTCCGTCGTGTAGGCTACGTTTGGGGGGCGGGAGAAGTGCCCCCTGATCGGGGTCGTGTGCGAGAAGACGGGCAGGTCCTCGGGCTCTCCGTTTGTTGCGGCCGGTTCGGTCGGCACGGCCTCTGTTGGAGGTAGCTCCTCTGCCGCTGTCGGTGGTGGTTTCTCAGAAGGTGGTGAGGTTGGCCTCGCTTCCTCGGTTGCTGGTGGTGCCGCGTCTTCCGCCTTCGGAGGCTCAACCACGGTCGCCTTCGGCGACGTCACCGTCGCAGCCGTGGCAACCCCCTTCTTAGCGACAGAAGCATACCCCGTCTTAAGCGGTACGGTCCTGGATGTGGGGCTGAGAGCGGGCCACTCGGCCGCAGACGGTTCCATGACCTCCTTCGCTGCTGTCATGGACGCAGTACGTCTCTGCACGCCTGCCCTAGCCGCCCTCATAGCCCGGTCCCTTTCTGCATTGCCTCCCCTCTCCAGTCCTCGTTCCGGCAGCGGTTCAGCCCAGGACCGCTCTCCCACCTCCGGACTGGCCCGGATATCGAGTCGGAGCAACTCAGCAGTCAAGTCAGAGATATGTGCGCTGGGCCGGAATGAGGGCTCGCCATGCGGGGGCGGCACGACGTCGCCTCTGCTCCTCTGGCTCTCCTGGCTCTCGACTTGCGAAGAGCCCGCGTAGCTCAACTCAGAGGCGGCAGAGAAGAACTCGGTGTTGCTGCTGAAGAAGGAGCTCCCGCTGTCGCTTTGGCTCCACTGAGTCTGCTGCGAGCTCTGTTGCGTGCCCTGCGAGCCGTGCGAGTCGACGTAGGAGCTGAAGCTGCTCGAGGTGGAAGCGTACGTAGCGACGAGGCGGGGTTGACGGGGTACCGGAACTCGGGGCCGGGCGAAGAAGGGGTGTAATGGTTTGGACGAGGAGGAAACGGAAGCGCGGGGCGAAGGCGACGGAGAACCGGGGGCCGCGACGCCGCGCGGCCTGTAGGGCGATATCTCGACTGAGCGTTAGCCAAGGTGTGGGGAAGTGTGGGAAGTGTGTTGGTGGTGTCATCTCCCGAAGCGCCAGTGGTCCGCCGGGTGTCAACACACCTCCGAGCTCTCCGAGCTCCGAGAGCCCGCTCCTTGAGCCCGCTCCTTTCCCCCGTCCTACACCTAACGTTGACATGAAGCAATGACTCACCAACACTGTCGTCCTCCCAAGGCGTGCTGGGCCGACTGCTCCCAACGCTGATCGGCGATTGAGCTGATCCACTTGCCATCCCTCCTCCTCCCGTCCCTCCCGACCCTCCTGGCCCTCCTCCTCCTCCCCCGATTCCTCCAAGGGATCCGCTCGCTCCTGTCGCTCCTGTCGCTCCTGTCGCTCCGGTCGCTCCACTCCCGGTCGTCGCAGAGGTCGCAAGCACGGCCGACGCGGACATGCGTTTGAACATGCGCCTGATAGTGTAGTTTTGTCTTTCTTCCGTCTTGTTTTGTGTCCCTGGTGGCCGACAGCGGAGGCAAGACAAGAGTGGAGGCGGAGGCACGGAGAGTGACGAAAGACAACCTCGGGGGCACGTGCGGCGTGCCTGACTTGAGTTGAGTCAGTCGCGTCCATGGTGGAGGTGGCGATCCGTCGATCTCCGCTTGGTGTGCATGAGGAGTGGCCGAGATGCAGAGGAGGGACGACAGGGGAACAAGATAGAGGTTAATGCATGGTCTATGAATTCTATTGCACCGTGGAGACAGCCTCTAGGCTCGAAGGCGGGAGCTGAGCTCGGCGAGGTGAGCTGGGAGGTGAGCCGAGGTGAGGGAAATGAGATGAGGTAGAGCTCGCTGCGCTCGCTCACGCGGAAAGCCCATCCCTCGCCAACAACGCCATCATAGCCCCCACGACGTCGTCCTTGACGTCGGCCGCTCCGTGGGGGCTATCAATCGCCTCGGCCAACTGCGCATCGAGCAACCTCCTCAACTGAGCGCACAGGACTCCAATCCGCGTATTAGCGCGCAGCTTGACGCCCCCATCTTTGCCGAGCATAAGTCCCCCCGCCCAGTGATTCACAGTCACGGGCCCGCCAAAAAGCAGCAGCGCGTACAGGGGCACATCAGTCGCGTCGCGGAGGAACACCTTGGACGTCTCCGCCTTGGAGAAGTAGGCGAGGTATCCCTTCCTCCAGCCCGACTCGTTGAAGAGAACACTGGAGGGGTGGAGGAAGACGCGTCCCTGGGCGTCGAAGAATTTGACCTCGCGCGCCTCGTGCTCCTTCTGGATCGCGCCTTGCTGGAGCCGCTCGAATTGCGCTTCTGGCAACGCAATCCGCGCGACACGGGGGTACAAGCCGCCCACGAGCACGGCTTTCACGAGCGCGTCGTTTGCGCCATTGACACTGGCGGCCTCGATGTCAGAACCACGGGGGCCGATGAACCCGATCTGAGCCAGGGCGGAGACAAAGTCGCCCCGCAGCGAGGAGATGTCCCGTACCGCGGACGGGGAGATGAAGTTGGCCTCGCAGAAGGCCCTGGCTTCGCCCCTCTTCATAGAGGCCACTGTGGCATAAGCGCGCGCGTCGGTCAGGAGATCGGACCTGGCGCGGGCGAAGGACTCGCGCGCCTTCTTCGCCTCCTCCCGCCTGTCTATCGGGGACGTGAACAGCGGCTTGGAAGACAACAGCGCCGCGATGGTGAGCACGGGGTCGAGGCAGCGGAAGATCGTCCCGAGGACCAGCATCTTGGCCAGCCGCACGTCGACGGGGAGCATGCTCATGTGCCTGCCTAGGGCTGTCAGGTGTGCGCTGTGTTTCTCGCTCTCCACAGCCCCGAGGTCGAGGAGCGTCTGCCACGCGGCGTCGATCGCATCGGTCTTCGGCGGATCGAGCGCGCGAGACAGGAACGCCTTCACGTCCGTGTCCTCGTCCATGGCTTTGACTTGCAGGAACAGCGACTCGAGCGGCGTCCTGAGGATTTCGGGGACGGGGAAGCGCGCCATGCTGTTCGCCTCGGTGCGGCGCGTGTAGAGCTTGTAGCAGTGCCCGGGCTGTGTGCGTCCCGCGCGGCCGCGGCGCTGCCGCCCCGAAGCCCGCGAGGTCCAGCACTCGACGAGGCGCTGTAGGCCGACGGACGCGTCGTACTGCGTCTCCTTGACGCGACCGGCGTCGACGACGTAAACCACGTCCGGGATCGTGACGGACGTTTCGGCGACGTTGGTCGCGACGACGATCTTGCGCCCGCGCGTCGGGGCGAAGACGCGGCGCTGCTCCGCGCTGCTCAGGTTCGCGTGCAGCGGCAATATATCGACGGCGCCGAGAGCCGCAGAGTTCAGTTCCGCGATGCACGCACGAATCTCCATGACACCAGGCATGAAGATGAGCACGGCGCCCTTGTCTGATGTATCCACAATGTGCTTGACGGTCGCCGCGACGAGGCCATAATCGATACGGTCGTTTTGGGACAGGATCTCGAGAGCGCGCACGTCCTCGTGTTCCAGGCCCAGCTTCTCGTAATCCTTCCGCATGGCCCCCTTCTGCTCCTCGCTGAGCTTTGGGCCGAAGCGGCTCGCAGTCGGGCGGAACTGGATCGCCGGCACCAGGTCCTCGAGGTAATGGTCCGCGACGGGGTGCGTGAATCCCGGAATGGTTAGAGAGGGGCAGCCGCCGAAGTAGTCGATGAAGATCTTCTCGTTGATCGTGGCCGACATGAGCACGACCTTGATCGTGCTGTTGCGCGCGAGCAGGTCGCGCAGCAAACAAATAAGCAGGTCCGTGTCGACGCCGCGCTCGTGCGCCTCGTCCACCACGACGTGGGACACGCCGGCCAAATCCGCGTCGGCGGTAGCCAGGCGCCGGAGCACCACACCAGTGGTACAGAAGAGCACGCGCGTGTCCGGGGAAGCACGGCGCTCGCCACGGATCGCATAGCCAACAGTGCCAGGCGTCTTGTCGACGTCCTCGAGCCGCTCCTGCGCCACGCGCGCCGCGACGCCCATGGCGGCGACTCGGCGCGGCTGCGTGACAATGATGTTCGTGTCTGCGCCGCGGCCGGCGGCGATCTCGTGGTCGAGCAGGAACTGGGGCAGCTGCGTGCTCTTTCCGCATCCCGTCTCGCCGACGACGACGAGAACGCGGTCCCTCTCGAGCGCCTGGCAAATGTTCTCCCTCTCCTTCCACGCGGGGAGGGCGCGGCGCACTGCCATCATCTCTTCGTAGGCCGGATCGGCGAACATGCGTTTCTGCTGCTGGCGGGCGGCCTCGTGTTCGGCCGGAGTGGCCGCGCGGTGTTTCCGCTTCGTCCGCGCTTTCTTCTCCTTCTGCGGCGCTGACCTAACTTCCTCCACGTCCTCCTCCTCAGGCCTCGGGACGAGGTGTCGCGTGACGTCCGCGACGTTGGGCGGGTTAGCGACCACGTCAGGAAGCGAGGTCTCAAGATGCTCGACCATGGAGAGCACGACGCCACCAGACCCGGCCTCAAGCATGCCGACGAGATCGTGCCGCTCGCCCCGGAACTGGCGCAGCATGTCCGCCTGCAGCGCCAGGCGCATGTAGGCTGGCAAACTGGAGGAGGTCAGGTAGAACGCGGGGGGACGCGTCGGATACTGCGCCGACGGGTAGGGCGACGCCGCGTCAAAGACGACGTGCAGCGTCAAATCGTCTGGCTCGCTCGCGACGCTGATCGCGAGCTCGCGCGCGCCCTCCTTTCCTCCTTCCTCGCGGAATCGCTCCCCGAGCAGAGCCTCGAGCGCGAGCACCTCCTCGTCCCTGAGGATGTCGCGTTCCTCGTCTGCTTCGGCCGGCGTCAGGTCCGCCAGCCCCCATCCCGCGTCCTCGTCCCAGCCACAAAGCCGCCGGCCGAGGAACTCGAGCGCGAGGCTCTCGCGCTCCTCGACCGCGACTGCGGCCAGCACAGCAGCACGGGGGAACCCCGCCTTGCGCACAAGCTTGTCCACGAGCCAGCCGCGGACGAGCTGCGTCTGCCCTCCCTTCGCGGCGCCGGTCACCATGTCCTGCGAACTGGACGTGGGGCGGTAGCGAACCGGCAAATCGTCCTCGGGCAGGTGCAGGAGGAGCCACTCTATTGCCGCCTCTAATGGCGACAGGATACTCAGGCTCAGCACGAGAGGGTCGTTGTTCGCTGCGCCCGAGGTGTGGAGGCGCTCGTTGGCCGCGCTCAGCGCAGACAGGCACGAGGCGATATGCGCGGGCCGGAAGCCGAGCGTCGTCAATTGTGTCTGGATGCTGTCCGTGTTGAGGCTGGGAGTGTTCGGCGTGCCGGTGTTCGGGGTACTCGACCCCGAACCCATCTCGCGCGTCGCGTCCATCACCGCCGAGGGGAAGCGGCGCATCATCTTACATCAGCTCTGCACTGCGGACAGCTCACCTTCTTGACAGTTCCCTCGACCATCTCGCGAATCGCGGGCGCCATGCGCACCTCGGGCGCGTCCTCCCAGTGCTTCCCGCCGCGCCGTCCGTCCTCAGGCGCGGGCGTGTTCCGGCCACTACCCCGCTGGCTGGCCGGCGCGCTGCCCGCAGCCTTTGCGGCGACCTTCTCCTCGCGCTTCGCCTGGCGCGCCTCGACCTCGTGTTTCGCCGCGAAGGGGTCGGGGTTGAACTCCCAGTCCCGGTGCGAGGGGGCTGCGGACTTCTCGGCGAGGAGTTCGGACCAGTATGGCCGGATTGTTGGCGGGAGCGTCAGGGCTAGTGGGAGGTGGGAGCAGAACTGGCGTCAGCGGGAGTCGAGCGGAGACAAGCCGAGCTTGCGAGGCTGGTCGAGCCCGCGAGACTCTAGAGTCGGAGCCAGCGAGACACGGTCGAGGCAGCGAGCCAGAGTCGAGGCAGCGAGCAGAGTCCACCCTGCGAGACTCCGAGCAGCTCTAGCCGCAATCCTTCTCGGAGCAGCTCCAGTCACGCCTCAGTTCTAAGCTGGGTCCAAAGCTGGGTCCTAAGCTGGGTCGAAAGCTGGGTCCAAAGCTGGGTCCAAAGCTGGGTCCAAAGCTGGGTCCATCCAAAGCCGGGTCCAAAGCTGGGTCCAAAGCTGGGTCCAAAGCTGGGTCCTATGCCAGGTCCAATGCTGAATCCAAAGCTGCCGGTCTCCAATCTCAGCTCGAAGAGGACTCACCCGGAACAGCGCATACGTCGCGAGATAATGTCTCGCCATTGCCGCGCTCTCAATCTGCAGCGCCGGGTGAGGAGCCATGCGCACCGTGTCGAGGTCGTAGACGTTTTTGCTGACGCGTTTGCGCAGCGTGACCGAGCCCGTGAATGTCTCGGGGGAGGATTTCGGGTTTTGTTTCTGCTTGTTAGCTCCCTCTGTCATAGCTCTCGGGACAGAGTGTGCTGCCGAGTCCTACTCGGTCCTGCTGAGTCATGTTGAGTCCCGCAGAAGGAGACGAGTACCTGGAGACCAAGGAGAAGCAGGTCCAGGAGACCCAGGAGACCCCGGCACCCAGGGGGCCTAGGAGACCAGGTGCGGAGCTGTCGCGGAGGACAGGGGGCCAGCGGACGGAGGTCGGAGGGGAGGAGCAGCCCTAGCGGGCTGCACCGGGCAGCACTCACAGTATCAATCACAGGCCTCTCCCACCCCATCTTCTGACACTTCTCATTCAGAATCGTGACGGGGCTCTTGTACCCGACCGGAAAGAGGGGCGGGGGTCGTGCCGGTTTCTCCTCCTCGGCCGGCTTGCCATCCTTCCCCTTCCCCTTGGCGTCTTTGGCAGGCTTCGCGTCCTTCGCCGGCTTGTTCGAGTTGCCCGCGTTGCCGGAGCGGACGACGTTGACCGGCCTTCGTTTCGGCGGCATCGTCGTGTCACTTGCTCTTGTGTCGGTGGTGAGGAGTCGAGCGAGACGTAGTGGAGGTCCCGAAATTATCGTGTTGTCATGATCCACCTCCACCTTCTGATCCCGTCACGACTTTGAGTTGTATAGGACAAAAGTTCATATTGCTTTTGCTAGCTTCTATGTGTCAACACACGCGGGGCCGGAACAGCCCCCTGCCTACACGTACAACGATCTACTGACTGTGGCCTCTTTGCCTGTCTTTTCGCCTCTTCTCTTCCCTCACTACCTTCGCCGCGTTCGCTCCTTCGTCCGACTCTATCTCGAGCCCTCCTTCTGCCTAACCATGGAAGAAACCTCGAAGAAACCTCCAGAAACCGATATGAAAAAACTAAAAAGAAAAGAGAAAACGCGGATGACCGTATAAGAAGAAATCATCCAGCGCCCTCGCACGTCTCGCTGGCATGTGCTTTGGGAGACAGCGGAGACCCCGACTCATGCTCAGAACAGAACTATTGTTGCTGCGCACCGCCGTTGTGCAGCTGCTGGATGACCTGGCCGAGTGTGCCCGGCTCAAGGGGGGGAAGGTCGAGCGCCTCGCCCGTCAGCGCCGGGTCGATGAGCGAGCCGTCCGTCAGGCTGTGCTCGAGCGAGTGCGGGACGTGCTCGTGCGTAAAGTTCGCGGCGGCCGCGGCGGCAGCAGCAACGACGTCCTCGTCCATGCGCGGCTTCTTGTCGCCCTCGTCGGTCGCTTCAGACTTGCGCTTCCTTCCTGGCTTCTTTGGCGGCTCCAGGGCGGCGGCGCTGAGGTCGGCCGCGCCGGTCAAGTGGGCGAGGGACTCGGGGTGCAGGCCAAGACCGGCGGCCTCGGCCTCGCGCGCCGCACGCTCACGCATCTCCTTCGTGCGCTTGCCTGGTCCGCGTCGTCGGACCTGCTCGTCGTACGTGCAGGTGAGGGAGCGCTTGGCGCAGTGGCCACATGTCGGACGTCCACCGTCACACTTCAGCTTACGCCCACGACAGAAGTGGCAGGCTAAGACGAGCTTCTTCGGCTTCTCGACGGGTACGCCGGGGACCTCGCCGTTGGCGACGTTGGGGTCCGCGAGATTCAGGCCGTTACCGTTAGTGGCCTGCGGGACCAGTGACTGAAGTCCGCCGTTCTGCTCCGCCGCAGCGCTCGCCTCGGCCCAGTTGGATAATGTGGCAGCGACACCGTTGTAGTCGTCCGCCCCAGGCACGTAGGCCGTGTGGTCAGCCGGCAACGGCATCACGCCGTTAACGTTGTAGTCCGCGCCGGTGTACTGGCCAGTGTAGTAGTGCTGGTACTGCGCCGAGTTGGGGTCCCAGACCTGGTGCAGCTGGTCCGCTTGGGCCTGGTGAAGCTGATCGGCGGTCTGCGCCTGGTGCTGCTGGTCCGCCTGAGCCTGGTGCAGGTCGGCGGGCTGAGCCTGGTGAAGCTGGTCCGCGGACTGGGCCTGGTGAAGGTCGGCCGGCTGATGAAGCTGGTCGGTCGGCTGAGCCTGGTGCAACTGGTCGGCCTGGGTCTGGTGCAGTTGGTCGGCGGTCTGCTGGGCCTGCTGCAGCTGGTCGGCCGACTGCTGGGCCTGCAGCTGCTCAGCCGCTTGCTGGGCCTGGTGCAGATCGGCGGGCTGGTGCGCGAGCTGATCAGTCTGGGCAAGCTGGTCTGATGAAGCCTGGTGCGCGAGCTGGTCGGACGATGCCTGCTGAGCGAGCTGGTCAGATGATCCCTGCTGGGCGAGGTTGTCGGACGAGGCCTGGTGAGGCAGCTGATCGGCGGGCGTAGGCGTCTGAGACTGGGTCGCCTGAGCTGTCACGTCGAGAGCAGCAGCCGTCGTCGCATCGGTCGGGGCGGCGGCAGTATCAGGCTGGGGAGGACTGGCCGAAGCCGACGCCTCTGGCATGGCGGAGCCAGCCTGCTGGGTCGCGTCCTGAGTCGACTGCAGCTTGGCGTTTGGGTCGTGAGCCACCCCGATCACGGTGGTGGACTCTTTTGGGTGATTGAGAGAGGGAAGAGTTGGACGACGCGCAGCAGGGGTCTGCTGTTGGGCGACGGCGAGTGATCGGGTGACACGCGAGGACGGCCCAGTGCAGTGTCAAAGGTCGTCGCTTCAGCTAGTGATTGGCGACGCGAGGGTTGACAGGGCGCGTGTGACCTGCGCCGGAATTCAACCTCTCAGAGTGAACGAAGCGACAGGGAGAGACTGCGCGAGCGCTAGAGCAGCGAGTATGAACAAGGGAGAGCTGCTGCGACAAGGGGGAAGGACTGGAAAGGAGGTCAGCTCGCGGTTCATGACATGGGTGGTGGGTGACATGACAGGAGACATCACGTGTGTACAACGAGTGGCCTGTGAAGTGTGGCCGTGTGTCCCTGGCGATGGGGGCGCAACGGTGAAAGGAAGGTCGGGTCGCTTAGGGGAGAGGTATGCGACTTACAACGACGTGCAGACGAGCGATGCACGGGGCTAGCTCGTCGGTGGTGGACTCCGCGGGGTCGTCGCAGCGGTGCCGGTGGAGGCCGTTGCGGGGACGAGGGCGGGGTCAGAGATGGGCAGCGGCAGCGGATTGCGTTGAGCGGATGCTACTCTGGCGGACGCGTGGTGGATGGATGCAGTGGACGACGGGATCAGTTGGGACGGGGTCAAGTGGGAGTGAGTGAGACGGAGGGAGGGAAGGGGTTGTTGACAAGTCGCAGATGATTCACTCGGTGTAATCAAAAGAGCGATGAGGTGGATGTCGTTGCTGTTTGATGGGGATGACGGACTCGCCGGTGTCGGAGAGGAGCTGCTGTGGTCTGTCGAGGGTGATGTGCAGTGGTGGTTGCTCGCTGGGGAGGACGCTGTGAGTCGCTCGCCTTGAGCCTCGTACCTGGTGTCAAGCGCTCTCTGGCTGGCTCTCTGGGTCGCGACTTCCTGGCGGGTGAGCTTGGTTGGCTGAGGCTCTTGGCTGGGTGGGTGAGAGGGGGACGGAAGCTACTGGGTGACAGCGGCGACTGGCGAGGGAGCGGGGGCAGAAAGAGACATCCACAGCAGAGACGGGAGTATTAAGCAAACACTCCTTGAAGCCTAGTTCCGCCAGATGAAAAAATAACCCCGCAGAGTGGCGGAGTCAAATTCACACAAACACCACGTGGCGACTATCAGCTCGGACGGATGAACCAGGGTCCAGAGCGTCGACCACTGAACCGTGGGTAGCGATGCAACCACACACCCAGCACTCGTCAGCGCTGCTACCGTCATCCAAGGCAGGACCGACCACCGTGTCGCTGACATGCATTCCTCTGACACGTTCATGCCTGCCGCGAGTCATGACCCGTGTGATAAGGCCCCACCATAGGAGCACATGGACGAGGGCAGTTGCCCTGTGATCGCCTACGAGTTCTGGCTGTTCTGCCTCTTACACGGTCCTCCGTATCCTGAACCCGCTCGACCGCCTGAACCTTGACAACAATAGTCTGGCACAGGTGGGTGAGGCAGTACCCAGAGTCTGGATCCCCACCTTGCTTCAATCAGATGACATAATGTGACGAATCCGAGTAAAGTCTTCACCCACGCCTCGCCCTCGCCTCGCACGTCGATGTGGGCAGTCAGTGGATAGTGGACTCGTACCGAAGACAACAAGAGCGACGGAATGTGTCTGCCTCGAAGCTCATAGTCAGCGTTCCGAACAGATCTCGCGATCTCAGGTAGCTCATACTTGGTGGTGAGAACGACGCTCTCATCGACGCCGCCTGGTGCCATGCAAGTCTCGATCACCGTGTCAGGCCTGGTGAAGACGGGCAGAGAGCGGACCACCGCCGTAGGCACATAGCACCTGTGCCTCAGGAACAGAGCGGCCACTGGAGGAAGGCAGCACTCGGCACGACCACGAGTCAACGCAGGTGGGCTGTTACCCATCTGTACGTCTTCGACGAGGCCGCACGCAGCGTACTACTCTATCGGCAATTCCGAAGCAGCATGCTTCACCGAGAGCAACGGCAAACTTGGATCCGTACAGTCATTTCCGTCGGAGTGTGAGCCCAGGACGGGGCTCAGAAGACCGTACCTATCAGATCGGCGTTCTAGCTCACGGGCACTTCCGATGCCCGCACACTCTGCAATCAGGCTCCGCGATGACTAACGTTCCTGCTTCCTCGCCTTCTTCCTTTCGTCCATCTCTCGTCCTGGCTCGAAGCATATATCCTTCCTCTTCGCTCACTCATTCCCTCTCTCACTCACTCACCACAACCCTCACTCACGGCAACAGCTCGCTGACCAGGCATGACGATCTCGACGATCCTCCGCCCGTCGGCGCTGGACACGACCCTCCTCGACGACGCCCTCTCGCGGATGTACACCAAGTATCGCGAGCGGCACCCGCACCTGAAGCCGGTCTCGTACGTGCTCTCCTATCCGTTGCCGGCCAGGCGACACCTGTTGCACCAACTGCTCTGTCTCGACCGCGATTTCCCCTACTCCGACCCCCTCCTCGAGTCCATCGAGGCCTTCCTCTCGTTCGAGCAGTCGCAACAGGCCCCAGAAAACTCCATCGACCCAGACGGGGAAGAGTACGAAATCTTCCCCCACGCAGAGCGGAACTGGCAATCCGTATCCGCGTGGAAGGGGAACATGCTCCACATTGCCGCCGACGCCAAATGGGCAATAGTGAACCCGGCAAACCCAGAGTTGGCGGGCTGCTTCGTGCCCGAGCACCGCTGCCTGGATAACCAGATACATACGGCCGCCGGACCGAGGTTGCGGCAGGAGTGCGTCGCTGAGATCGGCAAGCGCGCGCGCAAGAGGCCGCCGCCGACCGGTGTCCCGATCATCACGGGCGCGGGACTCCTGCCCTTCGGACACGTCATACATGTCGCTGGCCCGGCCCTCGAGCGGCGTCGGGAGGCGACAGAGGACGAGGAGGCAAAGTTGGGCGAGGCGTACAGGAACTGCCTGGCTATTGCTGTGAAGGTAAAGCTAGTGGAAGTACGATTTCAGAGCTGACGGCAGAATGGCGTGCGCACAATAGTGTTCCCCTGCATCTCGACCGGCCTGTTCAACTTCCCCTCGGCCCAGGCAGCACTTGTTGCCGTGCGCGCCGTGTCGGCGTGGTTCGCCGAGTTCAAGAAGGTGCCGATGCGCGTGATCTTCATGCTCTGGACTGAGCTCGACATTCAGTGTTACCAGGCCGCCATGGCCAGTACGTTCCCCAACAGCCCCGAGTTCAAAGTACGAATTTGTGACCTCGTCCCGGACGCCAAGATCTTTGACGATCTAGGCGGGCTGATAATCCACGCCGGCGCGGGGCTGAGTGCCGACGCGGTGAAGGACGGATTCGGGCTGGACTATACCTCGAACGAGCTCTTCTACGAGCTCTACCCCGGGGTAGTGAAGAGTACGCCCCTGCGATGCCTTTATGAGACGATCGGGTATGAGTGGGACGATGTGAGTGTCGAGGCAGCTGCAAGCTGCCGAGACTCTGTCGACTCTGTCTGGCGAGACTTAGACTCTGAGGACAGCCTTGAGACTCTAGCTGACAAAAGCCACTGCAGCAATGGGGCTGGACGCTGGCACACGTGCACCGCGTGTTATCCTGGGGCCAGACGCCGGTATACAGCGACCTCGTCCGGCTCGTGTCCGACGTGCAAGTTCCATACACAATCATGACGTCTAATGCGGACGGTCTCTTCGCTCAGTCTAGTTTCGACCCACAGCGCATCTTCACGCCGCAGGGGAGCTACGCCCGTCTTCAGTGTTTGGCCGCGTGCACTCCCGAGTCGTTCTTCGACTCGATGCCATGGGCCGAACGCGCCCTCCCTTTCCTCGACCTGTCTGACCCCCGGATCCCGGCTGATAGGCAAGACCTGATACCCAAGTGTGAGCGATGCGGCGGCGAAGCGTTCCTCAACGTAAGGGGGGGAGAGTGGTTCCTCGAGACGCCCTACCTCGGCGCTGAGAGGCGGTATAAACAGCAGGTGGAGGAGATACTCGCCGGCGCTGAAGAGCAAGGGAAGAAGGTGGTCGTGCTGGAACTGGGCGCCGGGTTCAATACTCCGTCAGTGATCAGGTATCCGAGCGAGTTATTGGGACAGAGAGCCACGCTCGTCAGAGTGAACAAGGATCATGCTGAGATTCACTCGCAAGTCGGGGGGAGGGGGTACAGGATGGGGGCGGGGGAGTTTTTGCGTTCTGTGCTTGAGCAGCGCGAGCAACGCGGGCAACGCGGGCAGAGGCAGCAATAGGTCCCACGAGAGCATTGATGCATGCATATTCTTGCAGAAGGGCAAGGTTCGAGCCCAACTGTACGCGTACTGCCTCACGAGCCATGTCAGCTTTGTCAGGCGTACGTAATGTCTGGGTAGGAGTTATCGGTTCGCGGTAGAGTAGTGTGGAAGCGAGATATTAGCAGGATGAAACGAGGTCGCGCGCGGCAGAACTGGACCAGGGAGCAGGGAGGGCACCAGGGGATCTGACCTGACGGCTGACGGCGTTGCAGCGATCAGCACTCGACTCGACGCGATCAACGATTCGCACAAGGATGTATTGTAGGATTGGACGATGTGCAGATGTTAGAGACTGATATGAGCCGCTGATGAGAGTGCAGTGACGGCGATGCAATAAGCAACGAGCGACGAGCTGACGCACGTCCTCGTCCGTGATGACGGCGGATGATCCCACTGTCCCCATGTCCCATGTCCCATGTCGGACCAAGATGGTTCCCAGGGTCGCACTTGGCCCAGCCTTAGCTTACGCCAACTACGTCAGGCCCAGAGTTCTAGTGGTGGAGTAGTAGTGTGTCCTGCTACAACTCTGGCCTGACACTTGCATGCAGAAATGTGCATGCAGATGGATACGTGCAGAGAAACAAGACGGAACTCGTATGCATAGCCCGTAGCCCGTAGACATGACGATGACGAGAGCGGCGTGAGCGCCCTGACGCCGCAGCGCGCAGCGCCGAGGGACGAGATCGCGAGAGCCGACTGTTTGTGCCTGACCACCTGACTGCACCCACCCACCCTGCAACACGGCCGACACTCATCTCCTCACTCTCCACACTACACCCATCTTATCTCACAACCAGACCGCACCCCGTCACACTCCGCTACCCCGCCCAGCCAACCCGGTATCAATGCGGCCCACGCCTACGCCGGTGCATGTGTAATCCCGCCGCCGTTGCAGCACACAAGCGCACATGAGCTTCCAAGGCCAGGGCGTCGGCGGAGGCGGAGGCGGCGGAGCAGGCGGAGCAGGCGGGCGCCCCGGCCCGAGTATCAGTGAGTTATGTTTGCGCGGAGGAGAGGGGAGGTGCGGCGAGGAGGAGAGAGGAAAGCTCGACGGTAGCTCCACTGCGGTGCGGATCCGTCCGCAGCTCATGGCTGTGATCACTGCTCCGCAATTTAAGGCTCGGCCAGCCCGACAGTAAGAGCCGCGAAGCGCAGCTCATAGCCGTCATCTCCGCTCCCCTCCTCGGATCACCACCCGCCCGCCGCTCCTTCTCCGACGATCAGCGCTCCCTGCTCCTCCGCCTCCTCGACCAAGTCACTACTGAACACCGCTGACACCAGACCCCAACCGCAAGCCGCGCAAGAAGAAACCCCGCCCCCCAGCAGCCCCGTATCTGGCCGTCGCGCCGCCGTCCCTAGGTTCTCCAGCACCGCCAGAACCGAGTCGGGGCGGCCTAATCCTCCCCTCAGACTATGTCCGGAGTTCGCCTGCTCCCTCCTTCTCTCGCGGTCACTACGCCTCCGGCCTGCTCTCGCCGCCGGCTGTGCGCGCCTCCCCCTCCCCCGCGCCGAGGGGGCACAACGTCTCCCGGAGGCAGTACGCTGCGAACCTCGTCGCTCCCCCCGCCGTCAGCGGAAGACCGAGCAGTCCCTCCCGCCCGCCGCTGCAGCAGAACAACTCGTCGGGGCGCTCCGTTCCCCGCTTGCACGAATTGGACGTACGCCCCGAGAGTCCGGCGCGGCGGAGGAGGAGGCGGATCGAGGCCTCGCCCACGAGCCCGCTGGTCACATCTCACGAAGAGGGGAGGGCAATGGTACGAAGGAGCGAGAGCGTGCGCCGCCGCAATGTTTGGGAGGGTGAGTCCTGCTGTGACAAAGCTGACGCCAGACCCACAGCTCGAGGTCGACGCAGACCCGCCGCCGCCGTTTCCGTTCCATTCGCCTTCTAATGCCCGCCTCCCGCCGAGGTTTGAGGGCGCGCAGCCGCAGCCGATACCCTCGTCCCCGCCGCCGAGTTTCGAAGTGGCCATCGCGCAAGGGGCGAGTCCGAGGCCACCGACCCCGCCGACTGTTGACGAAGAGCGGCCGCAGCTGCTCAGAGCAGGAAGCTCGGGCTCGAATCCGAGCTTCAACACAGCCCCGGGTTCGCCGGTGACGTCTGAGAGTGAGGAGGAGGAGGAAGACGTCCGGATAGACAGGCGCATGTGGCAGGCGGACATTGACGCGGGATACTCGCTCGAGGAGCGCGTCAGGCGCGAAGAGGCCAGGCGGGCCGCGAGGGCATTGGGTCTGCCGGTGGGCGAACTGCAGCACACGACCGCCGAGGAATCCCCCGATCGGCCCGTGTCGAGGCAGAGCTCCACTCACCCCAGCGTTCTCGGCACTCACTCGCGACACGCGAGCGCCGCGAGCGCCGCGAGCGCCTCCACGGCGGCGACAGCGCGCACGCACTCGAGGCAAGAAAGCACGACCAGTCGACCCGTGCATTCTCGCAACGCGAGCGAGACGCGCCCCGACTCGCGACAAGCCCACCACCCTCGTCGCGCATCCACAGAACACGCAACAAGGGACGAGCGCCACGAGACGATGGAGATTCTGGGCCGCTCGAGTCCGGATTCGGACTGGCGCGACGCGCGGTCTGACGTCGGGTCGATTCGGTCGGCGCATTCGGCGCATTCGGCGCATTCGGCGCAGGATCTCCGCGCCATGTCTTCGCATGACTTGCGCGCTGTGGCGGCGCAGCACGCGGCATCCCACGCGCACGGCGCGCACGGCGCGCACGGCTCGCACGGCTCGCACAGCAGACAACACAGTCGCGAGTCGCACCGGAGCGGGGTCCACCATCACAGCCGCCAGGACAGTGCGCAGAGCAGAGGAGCGGGCAGCAGGCAGAACAGCGCGCAGTCCATCTTCGCCTCGGTTGAGAATTCGCCCATCGGGCTCGATAGCGCCGTCACGCCGCCAGCGAACAGGATGCGCACCGAGAGCCCCACGCCGAAGCGGAAGAAGCGCATCGACACCCATCCCAACGCCCCTAGTCCTAGTCCGGAGGCCGAGCGCCGCGTCGAGGAGACGGACGCGAGCGCGATCCTAGCCGCCCTAGAAGGCGAAACGAGACAAGTCCGCTCTATGCCGTCCAACGCAAAGGCTCTGGGAACGAAGGGCGAGCATACCCTGTTCACATTGGAGGCTGAGCCTGGGGTCGTGTTCCAGCTGGTACACAGCCCGACTTCTCCAGTCTCGACCACTTCGCCCAATGGCAAACCCACCAACGAGCAGACCGAGCCCAACGAGTCGGACAACGACACAGAGGACGACAAACCATCATCCCTCGCCCCGTTCGCTTCCCGGTCCCGACGCGCACAGAAGACACTCTCAGTCCAGGCCGTTAAGAACGAGCCGATCATGCGCAACCTGAAGTACAGCAAGAGTGTGAGCGCGCTGGGGAGGACGAGCCCGCTCCCGCCCGAAGGCAGCGCGCCGCCAATCCCGCCCCGCCCGCCGGCGGATTGGGTCGATCCCTTCGCCGCCTTCCGCGTGTCGCCGACGCGTCTGAAGGCTGAGGCGCCACCGGTTCAGGCTCAAGCTCAGTCTCCGCCGCAGGCCAAGTCGCCTCCGCTGGCGTCGCCGCCGGCGCGGGAGGTCACGTCACAGATCAAGGCTACTTCTCCGCCACCAGCCCAGCTTCCGAGGCAGGACTCCGCGCCCCAGCCTGTGAGGCACGAGGCGCCGCAACCAGTCAGGCAGAACTCGGCCCCTCTGCCGTCCCAATCTTCGTCTCAGCCCACGTCCCAGCCTTCATCCCAACCCTCCTCTGCCACCGCGACGCCACTCTCCCCGCCTTCGTCAACCACCGCTACCCCACAGGCGTCCTCGCGGCCCCGCCGGCGCAAACCCCGCCCCTCTCCGCCACTGCACGCCCACGCCGTGCAAAAGCGCGGCTCAACCCCGTCCCTGCGACCCAAGGCCAGGACCTCGGCCTCCTCATCCTCTCTCCCGACTATTCCGTCCGGCCATCCCTTCTCGCCCTCTGCCGAGAAGCCCGAGGACCCGGAGAAATGGTACGACGAGGACCCCGAGATCGAGTCGCGTCGTACATTGACGTCTGTCACTGCGCCCCCGCCGTTATTCGCCGATTCGGAACCTGAGCCCGAGCCTGAGCCCGAGCCCGAACTCGAGCCAGCGGCGGAGCCTGAGATGGAGGATTTCTCAGCTCCGGGGCCGCTTTTTGAGGACAGGAGACCGTCGATGGGCAGTCGACAGGCGAGTTTGGAGCCCCCCGCACCCCTGTTCAGCGACCAGTGGAGCTTCCTGCGTTCCGACATGCACAAGGAGGAGCCGAGCCGGTCGTACGTGTCCTCATCCAACCGCGCCAACTCCAAGTCGCCCCAGCCCCGGGCCGACTCCCCCATACAGCTCAACCTGGACAAACGACTCGACAACGCAGTCGAGGACGAACCGGTCAGAGAAGACGAGAGACCGAGCCGTTCGTACGCGCACCGCCATTCAAGTGGCGACGCCAGGCCCGCCCTTTCTGTCCTCGGAGGCGCCGCAGCCGTCGGCAGCGGGCGCAGCGCGTCGTTCACGGACAAAACTGAGCTCAACCGCGCCGCGGAGCTTAAGGCGCCCGCAGGGAGGGAAAGGAAGGGCATGTCGCCCAATCGGGAGGCGGCGATGAAGCGGCGCGAGTTGCTTGAGCCTAGTCGGCTCAGTCTCGCTGAAGAGCCGGAGGCTGAGGGGAGGGGGAGGGATGTTGAACCTATCGAGGGGAAGACTCTGGCGAAGGAGGTCGAGGAGCCAACGGCGGCTACGAAGGCGGCGCTAGAGGCTCCTGCGGCGCTAGAGGCCCCGGCGGCTCAGAGGACGGACAAGGCTGAGAAGGGAGAGCAGCTCGCCGGACTCGGCAAGCAAGCCGCTGCCGTTGCTAAGCAACCCGAGGTCACACCGAAGCAGCCTGAGTCAATGCTTGAGACCAAGCCGGAGACCAAGCCGGAGACCAAGCCGGAGACCAAGCCCGAGGTCAAACCCCAGGACCCTGAGCCTAAAACCGAGCCGTCCGAGAGCAAGGACACGCCCCCGACGCCACCTGCGAAGGACAAGCCGATGCTCCCGCCCATCAGCGTCCCTGCCGTGCCCCCGCAAGGCACGGGGAAAGAGAAGAGCGACTCGCCCGTCTCGCCCCAGATCAGGCATTTGCTCGAGGAGAACAGCGCGCTGCTCAATTTCCTCGAGGGGCCGAGGGTCTATCGCGACCCGGCGGAGGCGAAGCCTGCGAAGCCGAAGGCTGAGCTGGCTGAGCCGAGGGCCGACACCAAGTCCGAGCCCAAGTCTGACCTCAAGTCTGACCTCAAGTCGGAGCTGACCAAGGCTGAGCCCAAGTCCGAGCCGGGCAAGTCTGAGCCGGCAAAGAGCACCGAGAAGGATAAGTGGCAGCCGCAGCCGCAGCCGCAGCCAGCGCAAACTGTCTTCAACACCCGCGCCGACGCGCGATCCGAGGCCCCCGTGGCCAAGTCTTCGACTCCGCCGAAGCCCAAGTCGCAAATCGGCACATACACTCATCCCCCAGCAAGCGGTTACACGGGCAAACCCCTTCTCCCGGATCGATACGAGACACCGCCGCCTGTGCCTGCTAAGGACAGCCCGGAGCGGCCGCGGGACGCTCGTCCTCAGCCCGAGACTCGCCCCGAAACTCGCCCCCAGCCGACCCGGAAGACGACAGCAGGCAGCGACCTGATCCAGCTCACGCCGCCCATCACCCCGACAGGGCTACCAACCCTCCCCGGCCCAACTACGCGGCAGCTCGGCCAGACCAGCGAGCAGCCCGCGCAGCCCCAGCGCCCGCCGTGGTCTCAGCGCACGAGCTCAGAGGAGGCGAGGGCAGGACTGGGCAGGGTACCCGTCGCGGAACGCATTCGCATGAACCTCGATAGGGCGAGGGCGAACATAGAGGAGAGCGCGCCAAAGGCCAAGTCGCCGGAGCCTGTGCCTGTGCCCCCAGCCGCTTCGGCGCCGCTCCGCTCAGAGTCCAAGACGCCGCTTGACAGGGTCCCGGCGCCGCGTGCCTCTGAGTCGCAGGCTTCTCTGAGCAGGGTGCGGTCGCCTGAGACGGCGCCGCTGCGTCCCTCGGAGTCTCAGGCTTCGCTCAACCGTGTACGCTCGCCTGAGACTGCCCCGCTGCGTCCCTCGGAGTCTCAGGCTTCACTCAACCGTGTACGCTCGCCTGAGACTGCCCCGCTGCGTCCGACCGAGTCTAAAACCTCGGTCAACAAGGTCCAGCCGGACTCGGCCAAGACCTCGCCCGAGGAGGCCCGCTCATCCGAGCCGGCCAAGACCTCCCTCGACAAGACGCGCACTGGTTCGATCGCGTCGCTCGACAAGCGCGCCGACACCGTGCGTGCCGACACGCGCACAGACGTCCGCTCACCGGTCGACTCGCTCGGCTCGCGCTCCAGCCTGCGGCCCGAGGACCGCAACCGCACGCCGAACACGCCCATCGAGGGTATTGACCTGACGCCGTTCCCGTCGCCGCCTTCTGGTCCCGGCCTCGCTGGCTCTGGTCCCGCTTCTGGTTCCTCGGGCTCCGTCCAGGACCGCCGCCCGCTGAGTTCCGAGTCCCCCGCAGTAGAGCGATACCGCCCCACCGAGCGGCCGTTCAGCGACAATATCAGCGCCAAGGGCAAGCCTGAGACGCCTGCCGAGCGGGCCATTTTCGCGTCGGGTGCTGAGAAGCTGGCTGAGGGCAGGTCGGGTTTCGTGCCCTTCCGGCCTAGGGCCCCAGTGCAGCATGCTCCGGAGACCAAGCCTGTGACAGAGTCCAAACCTGTGACGGAGAGCAAGCCCGCCGAGTCCAAGGAGACTGAATCGCCGCGCTCGCGCGTTCCGCCCCCGATCCCGCCGAAGCGCAAGTCGCTGGACGCTAAGCGGCTCTCGCAGCTCTCCGCGGCTTCAGTGTCCGAGACCGAATCTCCGCTTCAACCCCGCCGCCCCGCACCGCCCCCGCCACAGCCTCGCCGCGCGCCTCCTCTTCCGCCTCGGAACAGGCTCAGTCTCTCGGACGAGGAACCTTCGCTCGCGGCTCTGGCCCGCGCGGCCGGACTGGCCGAGGACAGTCTGACGCCGGAAGCCCAAGCACGCGCCGTCGCCCAAGCGCAGGCGGAAGCGCAGGCCGAGGCGGAGAGTCTCTCGCTCGCACAAGCACTGTCACGCGCGGACGCCTCGCCCCCGATCTCCGAGACGACGTCTCCCGCCCGTTCGCCTTCGAGTGGTTTCGCGTCCCTCGCTAGGACGAGGAGCGGAAAGCCCCGCGGTCCCCGAGGTCCGCGCGGCGCGCCTCCGCCAGTGCCCAGGCGTCCGTGGCAGAACCCTGGCTCGGCGAGCGAGACGCCTGTGCACAGCCGCAACGTCAGCATCGCGACGCAGGCGACGACAGGGGCTCACAGCCGCAACACGTCCGGGGTGACGGCCGAGGGTCAGCACAGCCGAAACGTGTCCGTCGCCGCTGAGTTCGACCCGCTCGCGCAGCCTCAGTCTTCGGCTCAGGCTGCCCAGACCGCTGCTTTGCTGCAGGGTGCGACAGTCTCGACATCGCAGTTCACACCGGCGGCGACATCACAGCCCACAGCGGCCGCGACATCGCAACCTGCGGCGGCCTCGACATCCCAGTCTCGGCCGACCGAAGCAATGCACAGCCGGAACACGTCCAGCATCACTGCCTTCTCGCCCGACCACAGCCGGAACACGTCCTTCGCCTCTGTCGAGGGGGCGGGCACGCCCTCGCGCGATCTGCGCCGGGACGTGCTGCGCGGCTCGGCGGACAATCTGGCTTGGCTGCGTCCCGAGTCCGGTTCTGGCAGTGTCTCTCGCTCGACTTCGGCAGCAGCAGTCGAGGGCTTCGACACGACCGTGACCCCGCCCAGTCTCGCGCAGGCGCACACGCAGTCCACGTCCGCTCTCCCAACCCAGTCCACGCTGGAGGTACCCCAGACGTCCTCGTCCACGTCCAACCTCCCCGCCCGCGCCGAGCGCGCCGGCGAGGATGGGGAGAACAGGCAGCGGTACTCGGACCTAACAGACGTGGACCTGTACGTCGCGCGCCTGCAAGGTTCGAACCGGGAGTTCGAGGGCCTGACGCACGTTGAGGCCTTCCTTGGTCCGGCCGTCGACCCGGGCGCGTCGCGCGAGGCGCTCGAGACCTTAGTCGAAAGCGCCGTGTGCGTCGACAGCCGCCGCGTCAATGCCGCCGGCAAGGTGAAACTCAAGATGAGCGTGTTAGGAGCAAGGGTCAGCAGCTGTCCCGTGTGCATGTCCCAGTTCAGGGGCGGGGACTCGGTCTTGTGTCTGCCCAACTGTGGACACGTCGGACACACGAGCTGTGTCAGGGAGTGGATGAAGAGGAGCAGCGTTTGTATGGTTTGTCGGGCTAGGGTTGGGGATGACTGAGCGAGCATCGAGGCCGAGCCGCAGGCGAGGGCGAGATGGCGAGGGGACGAGGGGAGTCAGCCTTAGGACTCCGATCTCGGACGCAAGCTGGCGCCATACCCCGGATATCCAAGACAATCCCCGAGATCAGCAGTGGATACAGATAGAGAACGGAGTCGGGGTGAGGAGGACAGAGGGGAGGCAGAGGACCAGAAGAGATAGCCACTGTACCACCACCAGAGCCCAATTCGCGTATCATCATCACACTTGACAGTCTATAGTTCATAATTTACTGTATATTATGCGCTGCTATTCTACAATCTCAACAGTAGTTTCTTCCAGCGGGCCCAGCGTGTGTGGGAAGTTACTATCGACCCAGACTCGAGGAGGAAGCAGATACAGAGTATCGGACTGTGCTCCGGTGATCGAGCCCGGCATGAACCGCCTCGGCATCGCGGCCCTTCTCGCCATCAAGTCCCTTGCCTCTTCCCACGTCTGTGTTTCTCGGGCCTCCATCTGCTCCACCGTCGGTGCCATCCGGGGCTGCGCGTCCGCCTCGCGCATCTCCCTGTCTGCCTCCTCGACATCCACGTCCTCCATCCCCAGCACACAGACGAGCGAGAAGATCATAGCGACGCCAGCGACGATAAGCGCCGTCCTCTGCGTCGTGTCATAGGTGCGCAGCATGGCCCTCCGGTGCTCGCTGTCCCGGGGATACGCCAGATGCTCAGCAAGGCGGGGGTGCACTCTCTCGGCACTGAGGATGGTCTGGCCGTTCAAATACCGCGTCGGCGGGTTGGGCAGTGCGTTCGCCCACAATATGTCCGAGAGCGTCGCGCCCATCATTCCGCCTATCTTCTCACTCAGGCTCAGGATGGCGAGCAGGATCGTCGTGTCCTGCCGCCACGGTGTGCCCGAGAGGAGGGCGACCTCCTTGACGGCGCGGATCGCCGAGCGCGCGACAGCCATGACGACGAGAGTGAAGACGCATAGCGGCAGGTTGTGCCCGCAACTTCAGGCCACGATGAAGAACACGCCTCCGACACAGTAGACGGGTACTGTGAGCAGGAGAGCGGGCCGGAAGCGCTGCATGCAGCGCACATAGAGGCCCACGCCTCAGTCAGATGTAAGTGAATGCCTAGAAGTACATGAACAATGCTATGAATGCAAACTACACTACCAACCCCCAACACCGAGTCCACTTCCCGAGCCAGACTTAAGCACAGCAGCGAGGTCGACGCCTCCATCGTCTTTCTTCTTCTCCTTCTTGACGTCCACGACGCCAACCACAGCCGTCTCAGACCGTGATGGCTTACTGGCCTTCGCCGTCGTCGGGTCAGCCACGACGGCGGCGAGCTGCGCCTGGTCCAGACCCTTCTTCGGCTTGCCCTTCTTCTCGGGCTTGCCTGTCTTGGCGGGGGCGGCGGCCTTGGCGGGGGCGGCGGAGGCGGGGGCGGAGGCCTTAGACGTGTCGCGGAGCTTCTTGACCGGCCTCTCGGGCTCGGGCTCAGGCTCAGCGGCCTTCTTGGTGCGTTTCCGCTTGCGCTTCTTCTTCCACTCTTCCTCCGGCTCGTCGTCGTCAACGTCCATCTCGGCCTGGGCGCGTTCCATCCTTTGTCGGATTCGGCGCGTCTCCTCGTCCTCCCCGTCTCCCTTCTTCTCCTTCTTCTCCCTCCGTGGTCGGTCGCCGTCAGAGTCGGCCTCACCGGCCTCGTCGGCACCAGCACCCCACTTGCGCATCTTCCGCACGCCCGAGTCCACGTTGGCACCAGTCGGTCGCCGCTTCCCCTCAGCGCGCTCGCGCTGTTTCCTCTCCCGCTTGCTCTCGGGCTGCATGCCGGCCCGCTTCCGCTCGACGAGGCGCTTCGTGTCGATGATCTGGATCTTGGGCAGCTGCGGCGAGTCCTGCAGCTGCTGCGCGTAGTTCTCCGCCTCGAGACACAACGGGTTCGCAGAGAGCGTAAGACTGCGGAGGTGCGGGAACTTTGCCCCGCCGACGGCAGACTTGCCGAGGAACAGTTTCTGGATCGAGGACAGGGGGAGGGAACAGTTGCCCAGGTCAAGGACCTCGAGCCCGTCTCCTGGGGCATCTTTTTTGCCCACGAGAGAGAGGGAGCCTGTGCCCCATGTTGAGATGTGAGGGGGAAGGGACGTAAGACGAGGGAGATTGTTCGCGCGCACGTCGCGGAGGAGGGGAAGGGAGGTGAGATCCGGGAAGCCCTCGGCTGTGAAGCGCGGGCAGTGCGAGAGCGTCAGCTTCGCGAGGTGTTTGAGTTCGGCGAGCTCTGATGGCAGCGAGGCGAGGTTCGGCGAGTGGCTGATGACTGTTTGTCAGCTGAGGATCTTATCGAAGTAGCGGGGATGGAAGAGTCAGATAGATTGTGAAAAGGTAGTCTCTGTGCCCTCCCTCTTGGGAAGGGCTCGAAGTGAGCTGAGTTATGATTATCATCGTCTAGATGGATTTGGGGAGGATACGTACTCAAAGAGTTCACGAGCTTCCATCCGCCCACCGCGGAGTTGAGCGTCGTCCACTCGTTCCCGACAGCAACGAGCGCCTTCAGGTTCGCCAACCGCCCAAGCTCCTCCGGCAGCTCCTCCAGCCCGCACCCGCTGATGTTGAGCACAGCGAGGTTCTCGAGCCCGCCGACTGTGTCCCAGCCCTCGGTGACGGGACAGTTCTTGAGGCTCAGCCACGTCGTACTCGCCGGCAGCCAGGAGACATCACTGCACCCGCTGCCCTCGAGGTCGATGCGGGTCACGCCCTCCAGCCGTTCCGGCGGAGGGGGGATCACGAACTGCTCCTGCGAGTAGATCAAAGCATGCGCCGTGCGCACCGCCTTCGCCTTGAAGCGGTTCGGGTCATTGGGGTCGACGCGGTTCTGCTTCACTGGCCGCGGCTTCTTCTCCTTGCGCTCCTTCTGCGGCCGTTCGGGCTTGTTGCCAAGCAGGAGGTCGAGCTTGGACGAGGACGCGGCGGCAGCCTTCGCCTCCTTCTCGGCGCGCTTCTTGCTTCGCGCGGCGCCGCGGTCCATAGTTGCGATGGAGATGAACGAAAGGTGAGAAAGGAGCGAGCAGAGACCGCAAATATTTGGCAGACGAGTGATTGACCTCATCCTCGCGAACTTTTGGAGATCACGTGACCCAAACTCAACCATGCTGTCGGCACGACGGCGCCCTGAGGAAAAGTCGACCGCACGTCTTTCACTCCCCGAACTCGACCACACCCCCGCCGACAGCAACCATGATGCTCGCGTCGACCTCCCGGACAGCCCTGCGCAGGGCCGGCTCCTCCGCCTTCTCGGTACGCATCCCTTGGCGAGCTCTGGAGGCGGCGCCGACTTTTTCCGCCGCCCTCCGAAGCTACCGGACGGCTTAGGCCACTTCAGCTGACATCAGACGTCCGCCGTCGTGGCGAGCCGCAGCAGGCGAGAGCCCATCGTCGTCGAGCTCCTGACCGAGGTTCCCGGACTGGGACAACAGTGTGCGTGGTGCTGTGCCGACGGAAGTCTCGGTGGCAGGGTGTCTTCCTCCGAAGTGGCCCTGTTGTTGTGACTTCGGAGTTGGACGGAGAGACAGCTTCAAAGGACTGTAACAGCTGACCATCAGTTGACCGCGTCGAAGTCGCCCCCGGACGCATGCGCAACGTCCTCGCCCCGACCCGCCAGGCGCGCTACATCCCGTGGAAGCGTGCGTCGCAGCGTGCGCAGCCGTTCATTGCCGAGCCCGTGAGTACACTCTGATCGCAAGGGGTAGAACCTCCTTGGTGCTGACCCCAGGCCCGCCCGGACCCGAGTGACCAGGCTGCTCTGGAGCACCCCGCCGTGCTCGCCGCTCGCGCGCGTGCCGCGGCCGCCGCGCGCGCCAACGTCGGCGAGACGCCGACCGAGCTCCTGACCAAGCTGCACACGCTCCCGACGCAGCTGACGTTCGGGCGCCGCACGATCTCGCCCGACACGCCGGCGCTGCACGGCTCGCTCACGCTCGCCGACGTCGCGGACCACATTGCGACGCTCCAGGGCCTGACGGGGACGGAAGTCGAGGTCGCGTGGGTCGGGCACGAGGCGGGCGAGCGCATGAAGGAGCTCGGCGCGTGGGAGGCGACCGTCGCCGTCAAGGGGTACGGGGGCGAGAGCGTCAATGTCGAGGTCGAGGTTGTCCGTCAGGAGTAGAGATCATAGCCCGCCACCACTCCATTCTGCTCGTTAACACATTGCAATGCATTAGATTCTAAATTCCCACTAGGAGGGCGGCGGTTAGATTCGGAGGTTGGTCCCCACCGAGGCTAGTTTCGGGGGTGCCCGCTGGCTGCTCTGTGAGCTGCGAGCGAGCGCTTGAATAGGCTTCAAGGTTGGGTGGTACCATACGTACGCTACCTCTGTCAGTTCTCTTGTGCGCAAGAAAGGAGGTCTGCACGGTGGTTGAATTGGTTCCGACTTTGGTTGTGATCGGTTGAAGAAGGGATGAGAGGGAGAGGGAGATCGGGGAGTAAAGGTCCACTCAGGTCGGGCCAGCGAACGACGCGTTTCAGTCACCCTCTGGCCCGATCTCCCGTCCTCCCTCCCTCCCTCCTGATTTTCACTGACTGACTGTCTCTTCCTTCATCACTCTTGCTTTCTTCACCGACACCCTCGACCCTTCACATTCTCTCCCACCTCTCTCCGGTCGCTGAGCGACCGCCGCGTTGACGTTGCACCGTCGTTCTTCGGCTTCGATCGACCCCCCGTGCACTCTCTTCCAAAATTCCGTCCTCATGTAAGTACCTACCTGCTGGCCTCAGCCACGTTTTCCAGGTGATCTGCCCTGACACATCACCTGTCCTCCGTGCACCCCTCCCACTCCCCATCTTTCCACCGAACGCGGAACTGACTTTTGATCTCTCGTCTTGGACACTCTTATCCATATCGTCGCTGTTCGCTTCCCCTTCGACCACGGCGCCCGACTTTCGTCACTCGCGCTACCCACACTCCTTGATTACGACTGGAACGACACTACCCTACGGAACCCTTGCGCGTCGATCACCTCCACGCTATCTCGTCTCGAAATAATCACTCTCACTTTTTGACCTCTCACCAACAGCCCCGGACCCGTACCCCGGCCGCAGGCCACGAGCTGACTCGGACTCGGCCGGTTCCCCCAACGTGCCCACGATGAACGTCAACGGCCTCGGCAACATCAGGCGTCGCTTCAACCTCAGCCTCTCGCCGCCGGCGCAGCGGCTCGCGATCCGGGTCGCGCTCTTCATCACGGGCGTGCTCCTGTTCCGCTCCATCTTCTCGTCTTCCAAGCCGCAAAAGTCCAAAGAGATCCAGAGCCATGGCATGTTCCAGCGCGTGCTCATGGCGGACCGCTACCTCGACACTGCGAAGCATCCCTGGCTGCAGTCGAGGATAGGCCGGGACGACCGTCCGGACATGTTCGACGAGGAGATCTCTGACGGGATCTGGGACTTCTGGACGCGCTACCAGAAGCCCTTCATCACGGGCAAGGACACGGCGCACCTTGACACGCAGATCATGCGCTCCGTCGTCGACGACCTGCTGCAGTTCAACGGTTGGGTTGCGGCCGCGTGCCCGACGCTGATCCGCCCGTTCGGCCAGAACACGCGCGACGACAACTACGAGGACCTCGCCAACGCCGACAACCTGTACTACGTCGCGCTCGTCGTGCACTCGGCTGACCACTTCCTGGTGGACCAGCTCGCGATCATTGTGCAACTCGCGCGCCGCCTGGGCACGCGCAACATCTTCGTGTCGATGCTGGACCAGGGTTCGAACGACGCGACGCCCACGCTCAGCGACCTCTGCGAGGCCGTTCTCACCATCCTCGGCATCTCGTTCCGCATCCGCCGCGTGCCCCCGCTCACGATCGACTACTACCCCCTCGAGGAGGCTGCCGTGCGCAACCTCGTGCTCGAGCCGCTGCACGAGTTGCACGACAAGCGCAACATCAAGTTCCACCGCGTCATCTGGCTCAAGGGCTTCACGTGCCCGATGGACGTGCTGGAGTCGCTCCGCGTGTCCGAGGTGAACAACGCCGCAATGGTGTGCGGCATGGACTGGGCGGAGCACAACGGTTTCTTCATCTTCTCGGACCGGTGGCGCACGCGCGACATCGCGGGCGACTTATTCCGCCAAGCCCGATCCTCCAGTAAGCCCGAAGCGGGCCCTCCGCGCGACAAAGTCGGCACGCAGCGGTACGCGCACCACCTGCCGTTCCAGGTCTTCTGCTGCGAGTCGGGCACGCACGTCGTCGACCCCGAGCTCTCCTACTACCGGGGGATCCGGTACCGTGCGTCGCCGAACGCAGTCAACCTGACCGAGTCGAGCGACATCGTCACCGAGCCCGAGACGCCGTGCATGGACTCGACGCAGATGTGGTTCTGCCGCGACCTCTGGGTCGACGCGGCGCGCAATGGACAGAAGACGAAGGGACACACGGGCCGCCGCGCGCACCACAAGCGCGACGTGCGCGACTTCGACGAGGTCATTGACAACTTTGAGCCGGTCATTGAGCGGCAGAAGGAGAAGGACGCGGCTGCCGCCGGTGCCGCTGGTGCCGGTGCCGCTGGTGCTGGTGCCGCCAAGGCTGGTGCTGGCGCTGCGGCCGCTGGTGAGGACGATTTCTTCGCTGCCGCTGCCGCCGCTGATGAGGTCGAGCCCATCGTGCACCTGAAGGAAGGCGTGATCACGCCTGACGGTATCGAGGAGCAAGTCGAAGTCCTCCGCGAGGGCGTCGTGACGCCCGACGGTGTGGCGGAGGTTGACGTCGAGGTCGAGCGTGCCGCTCAGGACCCCATCGCTCCCGTCGGAGGTGCCGCCGGAGCTGCCGGTGCCGGAGCCGCCAAGGCCGAGCCCGTGAAGGAGGCGAAGGCGGAGAAGGCCGAGGCGAAACAAGTCAAGCCGGGCGGGAAGAAGGACGAGATCCGCGAGGCGATAGCAGCAGATATGGCGGAAGACCCCGCCGCGCAGCCCGAGCACGCCGACGGTGCCGCCCCCGACTCGGCGCCCAACCAGGACAGCGGAACGAACATTGACGCAATGGACGACAAGGAGAACCCTGCCCCCGAGGCGCTGCGCAAAGAAGATCTCCCCAGCAGCTTCATGATTCCGAACAGCGAATTCGAGGCCGCCAGGATCCTCGTGAACCCCCGTTGTCTCACGACATACGGTGGTGTGAGTCACTCGCGCTTGGCGCTCGATTTGTTCGGAGGACGCGATCACAGCCACAGAGGAGAGGGCAACTACATGGTCGAGGACTGGGCGGGTGCCCCCGACAGCTTCGTGTGTCAGGAGATGAGGACTGTGGGCGGGAGGACGGCGCCGAAGAGCCAGAGGCGCGTGAGTTTCTTGCTCCAGAACGAAGTTGGTCTCTAAGCCGACGTCAGCGTCTGGGCGAGAGGCGCGTGGCCATGATGGCAGGGGAGGGGTGGAAGTAGAGAACAGTTACTAGAGTTTCGAGGATTACCATAGAATTCATGCATACGGGTTTCGTTATGACTCATGACGCGCAGCTCCACAGCGAGAGCTAGAGGGAGAAGAGACAGGAGAGAAGGGGAGGACGAAGAGGGATGAGGGATGAGGGCGCGAGAGTCACCGAGGGGCTCCGAGGGGCACTGATATCCGGGGGATTGAACCGCGGTTGGAGCTCGAGCTGACGCGGGTGGTCTGACGAGATGAGATGAGTGGCGACGAGGAGGGAGAAGGAGGGAGAAGGAGGGAGAAGGAGGGAGAAGCAGATGGGGGGAGAGAGGACAATGGAGTCGGGCTATGATTGCTTGATCAGGATTGACCGGGTCGTCCCAAACACCGAGTGCAGTGAGCAAGACGAGGTGCAGCGGCCGTGCGCCATCTGGTAGTCACTCCCACATCGGGCAACATGTGCAGAGAGCTTGCCGACTTGCTGCGCAGTCACCTCAGTCACCAGCAAGCTTCAAGCGGGGGACGACGAGGCACCCCAATGCACCAGTGTGAGTCTCTGAGCTTACGGGGATGTCTGGACTCCAGTGCAGATAGGGTTGGGGTGTCACTTGGTCATCTGGCAGAGGCACGCGACTGACTTTGACTTTGGACATGTGTCACAACAGATGCGTTGCGTTGGCGGGAGGAGACTCGGTACCTCAGATGACGAAACAGATGACGAAACACGGTCTGAACACGATTCTGCAAGCGAGCCCCTGTCATGGATCATAGTAAGGTGAGTCGCGTATCGAGCAGGGCAGAGTGCACCGTGTGTCAGTTCCTACACGGGCCGAGTAGTCATGTCGAGCCTCGGCTTAACTGGTTGGTAGTGGACGAGACCAGGAGCGACCACGCGACCTCGACGCGGACAACCTGGCGAATGCGCACGACAGAAACTGGAGCGCCGAGACCGCGCGAGTGCTTCTTGAGGATGCTCAGGAGGGTCAGGAGGCTCAGGAGGCTCAGGAGGCTCAGGCCCGACATGAGCTACTTGGGGCAGCTATCCGCCGATGGTATGCTGGCGTCATGCTTGCGCGGCTTGCGGTATGGTGCGGCGCCTCCGTGCCGCCGCCAGAGTTAACAGTTGCCATGTACTCTCTCTTTGGGCGAGATGCTCTCCGACAGCTGCATGAAGGCAGGTCAGAGCTGCTCCGGCGTCGTCGTCGTTGACCTCTCAAGGAGCATGAAGGAGCATGAGGTAAACTTGGGGGTGTAAAGTTGAGGGTGTGTCACAGTGTCACATGAGGGCTGCGTGCTGCGTGCACGCATGGATTGATTCGTAGGCGCAACGCGTGCCTCGGGGTCGAAACGAGCTGCATGCCCACAGGCCCACAGCCTGTAACATGTGCTGCGAGGAGATAAGCTCGTGTACCTAAAGGCTGGGTCAGAGCAGACTCGCCTGATGAGTCACCCCGTGTGCGGCCGCAGGGCTGGTAGCAGGGGCTCGCTTCGACCTGCGGCGTGTCGGCCCTCCGAACGGCTTTGAGCTGTGCACTGGGAAGGCGAATCTGGCTACGTGTCAAGTTCGAGTGACGGTCCGGCAGTCCGCGCTTTGCCTCTTCAAGGTGAAACTGGTGTGTGGAAGAGTTAACGGGTCACGAGGTCTTCGCGACGGGTTTAGCCCGAATGACGGCTGGGTGCGCCCAACCTCCGAAGCATGAGCTGTTTGGGGAAACAGATGCGGCTCAAGGCGTGCGGCTTGCTGGGCTTCCTGGCGAGGGACGAGGACGCACGGCCGTGCGCTGGGTGGTGACCGCCGGTCACTCCCGACCGACTCAGCCAGCGGCGTAGGCATAAAGAGGTCGTGGGTGTCTCAGCTGACAACCCAGTCTTACAGGATTGGAGACAGCAGACTGATGACACAGACTGAAAAGGCATCGGCAATTCCGACGGCGACGGGGCAAGGTTGCAACAGGTCGGACTGGATTGGTCTTGACATCTTGTAACTGGGTCGTGAGCCCGCCATGTGTTGCCTGATTGTAGCCAGAGGGCGCCCGCTCCGTGCACTTGGAGAGTGCCCGTACGCGGTGAGTAGCGGTCAGTTCCGAGGTCATTGTCGACCGAGAGGGTATGGCTGACAAGCATCTTATGCAGCCTCAAGGAACCCGCCAGGCCCCAGGGCGAGGGGCCGAGGTCTGAGGGCTGAGGGCAGTCAGCTGTCTCCTCCCTCGTCGATGAGAGCCAGTGCAGTAGGCACCGAGCGTTGGTGTTGCGGGCGGACATCGAGGGCACCAGTGAGCATGAGCAGCCCTATGTCCCTCATGAGCGTTGTGCAACGACGTCCAGCGAACCAAACGAGCTTCAAGGATGTCAAACTCGGCAGCTCGGCAGGGTGTCGGCAGACCTCGGACCAAAGTCTGCAGTCTGAGACATTCAAAACGAACAGATCTGCAGAAGGTGTACGAAGTCGAAGCGAAACAGGCCCAGGACCAGGTCCAAGGAGGTGCCGGCAGGTCTGGGCCGTTCCAGCGAACAGCAATCATTCAAGCATAACCTGACCACACAATCGGGAGGGGGAGCGGTGCGGGGTCCGCGCCGCGTGCTTGTGCCGGTGCTGCCGGCTTGGCTGGGAGACGGGGCCAGCTGCAGTCGAACAACAGGGCCAGCATAGGACCGCCTGGCAGGGGGACCAGAGGGGGGCAGGTCAAGCGAGAAAGGGGGGAGGGGCCGATCTCGTGCTCTTATGTCCTTGCGCGTATCGAGCATGCACTCACGCTGCACGCATGCTGCATACGCCGCACGCGGTGCACAGAACAATGGGCCAAGTGGGGGATGTACGACGTGCACCCCTTCCCTGTGGCGGTGACACAGACCACAGGTACCGGTGAGCAGGAGTCTTCCGCGAGGTACGGGTCTGTCTGGCGAGGAGCCTCTGGCGGTGAGCGGCCGGTGAGTATCGGGCAGTCTCTTGCTCGTCTCCTACCCTGCTGGCGCTGGCTGTGTAATGTGGAAGGGTATGGAGGGACGAGGTCGTGCGTGTGTGCATGCCGTACGCCAGCAGTGTCCTTGTGGTTCGCCGGCTGGCGTCATTCTCGTCATCGAGCCGGTGGCGCAGAATAGAGTTTACAAGTGTGCCGCGTCCGACGCGCCTGGCACTCCTGGCGCGCTCCTGACTTGTGTATGTCGGCTGGTCCTGGCTGGTCCTGGCCAGTCGGCCTGGGTTGGCTTACAGAAGGCGCAGCGCGCGTACATACTACCACTCCTCACCTCTCTGCTGTGCTAGCTGTACTCTATTGTTGCAAAGGAGTACGCGAGTACGGCTGCCTCATGCTTCGGAGCACGTCGCGTCCGGTGCACCCAAGCTTCGGAGGCTGCACGGCGTCGCTATTGTTTAAAGACCTTTGGACGGATGGGCACGCATGTCCTCTGATTTCTCTGCTTCCTCCTCCTTTCGCCCTCTTCTTGTCTACCACAACCGAGGCTCGACTCCCCGGCTCGTCTTCGACAGAGGTGTTGGTCAGCTGAACACCCCGTCCGCTGACTTGTTCCTCTTCCTCCCACTCTTCGACTAGCTGCGCAAACGCCGGAGCGACCCAGAACACGGACTGAGCACGCAAGAACGCACCGATTAAGGTCTCGCCGACCCTCGCAGCCTTTGTTATCCCCCTCCTCCTCGACACCCCCGGTTCTCCTTTCGTGACGGAGCAGCCTGACGCGGTGCCATCGAGTTGGCTCGCTGCCTCCCTCTCCCCCACCCACGTCTCCGCGACAACACCTCCGCGATACTGGACAGCACCCCAGGAAGCATACCGAGGGACACCTGTTCCATCAATCACCTCCGCTCTCCCGAAGGTGACGGGGAGTCTACAAGGCCCAACCGACGACCCTCCTAGACACGGCGGCCACGAGGCGACCGCATCGACTAGCCTCGACCTCAACCCCAAGCCAGCAATATGGGCGAGCTTCCCGCCGAGCTGATCCAGAAGATCCTCGCCGAGGCAGACCTGGCCACCGTAGTCGCCGCAGGCGGGGTGAACTCGGCCTGGCGCGCGGTCGTGAAGGACGTAAGTGTGGTGCGGGGACTTGGTGATCTGGACGGTGTGCCTGAGTCGGAGACATCTGAATCGGAGTGTCTCAGTCGACCCAAAGTCTGAGCTGGTCTCGGACTGGGGGCGGGCAAGCGGGCAAGTGAGACCTGGCTGCATGTCCGAAGAGCTCGTCGCTGGCATCGTTGAGGCTGGCTGGACTGCGTGTCCCGTCAGCCAGTAGCGACAGAGCTCTCCAAATGGAAGTGGACCCAGAACTTACGCTGATCGCAGGACCAGTCGACCTGGCGCCGCCTCCTCGAGACCGAGTACGACCCGGCGCTAAGTGTGAGCGGGTGCCGGGCGCGCGTGCTCGACCGCGCGTGGCTCGTGCGTTTCCTCGCCGACGAGCGGACGCGATACCAGCGCTGGCGGCGGGCGCAGGATGCCAGAGAAGAGGCCTGCAAGGTAAGTTTGGGCGGGCGAGCGGGCGAACGCAGCAAGCCCCACGCAACGAGCCCCCTCCCTTACCCCACCCCACAGCCTTGAGAGTAATGCGCTAACGCCCGCAGCAAGACTCAGTCCTGGCCTGCTTCCAGGCCCAGTTCCATTACTCGTGGGTGCCCGGCCGGCGGCGGCTGTACCACCACAAGACGGGGATGGTGTACGTCTCCGACCGGGAGCGGCGGGAATACTATGAGCGCGGCCAGCGGCAGTTCGAGCAGCAGACCGAGTCCATCCTCGGCGTGCCGGACGTGATCCGGTGGGAGGAGGAGCGGATCGCGCCGCATTCCCGGCGGTTTGCCCACACGCTGTTGTCGCTCTTCGATGATCTGCCCCACGACACGGAGGGGAGTCGGAACTGGGCCCTCCTCGCTGAGATTGTGAATGACCCCTTCACGGCGTTGGTGCTCCAGAGCGACCCTGGGCCATTGCCGCATGCTACATCGAGGGCGCTCTTTATGTGCGCCTTGACGACGGCGCCGGAGGTCGAGGAGAAAGCCGGCATCACGCGACGGCCGTCGTTGGACTCGATCGAGTCGTTCGATTCGGACCGGGAGGAAGAGGGGTCGGACTCGGGTCACGAGAGCGAGGACGACTTCGACGAGCTCAGCAAGATCAGCGAGGTCGATGAGGAGGCCGAGGAGGCCGCGGAGGCTGAGGCCGAGGAGGAAGATGCCGAGGAGGACAACGAGGGTGAGGACCTCGAGCCCCTCCCTGTCCCCGTGGCCGTTGCCGTCGACCTCGAGGGCTCCGACTCCGACTCCGATTACGACAGCGACGACGCCGACCCGCTAGTGCAGCACGCGGTCTGGCCCTCCACCCCCAGTCTTACACTCAGCGTATCTCCCTCCTCGCCGACGATGGGCCCCACCTCCCCCGTGAGCCCGACAACGCCGGCGCTCTGCCTCTCCCCGCCCATGGCGAACAGCACGCTGCTGTCGACCCTGACGTCCCCGTCAACAGCGACGCTGACGCTCTACACGAGCGACAGCCTGACGCCGTCTCTGACGCCACTCAGTGCCAGTTTCGGAAACCTCTCCGTCGTCTCGCTGGCCGACACCCTCAGTTCGCCGACGACCGAGTCGTTCAAGATTCCCGAGCCCGAGGAACCACCCAAGGCGAAGTCCAAGCGGCACTCGGCCGCGTCTGGCGCGTCGGGGACGTCCAAGGCCTCTGGGGCCTCCGGGGCGTCGAAGGTGTCGCGCGCGTCGAGGGTGTCAAGGGCGTCCGGCAAGTCTGGCTTCTCAGCGACGTCAGCGACATCGGGCAAGTCAGGCTACTCCATGAAGCGGGACAGCTGGGCGTCCTGGGGCAGTGGTTCTTCCGCCGACTCTGGGCTCGGGTCCGTGAAAGATCTAGCCGTGACCGAGTTCCGGAATTCCGTCTCCTCCGTCCCCGATTACGGTCTCTTGCTCGCGGCCCTAACGCGCGTTATCACACTCGCTCCCACCCCCTGTCTACCGACCATCTGTCCCGGCCCCCATCTGTTGAGTTCCAGCGTCAGCATGCCGGAACTCCTTGCGGAGAACCGATCGCGGCCGCGCGCCGACTGGCCCCAGTTAGAGGGGATATGGTGCGGCCTCGTGCCGAATGCGAACACGCGCATGCCGATCGAGAAGGACCTGCCTGGATACTTTAGGCTTGAGCCGTGCACTGAGTCCAAGGCGAGGGAGTGCTTGGATTTGAGCAGGCTGCCGATCCCGGATCCGGGCAATCTGCCCAATATGTTCTTCACGGGGCAGGTGCTGGATCAGAAACTCATGCCCCGCCAGGGCGCACGGCTGGCCGGCGTCGCGTCCATGTCCCCCGATGGGGCTGTTAGCGTCACATTCCGCTTCATGCGGGTCAGTGAGGGCGACGTGGTACGCTTTCCCGATGACGGGCTCGTGGTGCGCGCCACGAGGGTGGGACTGGAGAGTCCGATGGGGTTCCTTGGGGTGAGTTATCCGATAGAGATATGCTGACGATCAGTCGTTCTCGAAGACGTCGAATGTCCGGAGACAAGGAAACGCGTGGCACTTCAAGCACGAGGACTTTGCGTGGGTGTTCCCGTTCCAGGGCGAGGACACGGGGAGCAAGCCGTGTCCCGTGCGCATGATGCCATAGCCGCGCTCGTATAATCTTGTAAACTTAGTCAGTAATTGTCAGTGTCCCGTGCCGACTGTATGAGTAGTCTATACCCCGACCTATGATAATCGTATACCCTCTCCGTCCCCGTCGCCTGCGTCAGTCCGAAGAGGGGTATACTGCATGCTCTAGTACTGGTATCGGTATTCGTCGGGTATCGTGCGTCGCTCCGCGCTCTACTGCGTCTTGACCTGGCCCATCTCGATGTCCTGGCTCTGCGCGCGGTTGTTGACATAGGACAGGAACGTGTTCCAGGGGATGTTGACAAGATTGCTCGCGAGCAGGCGGTACTGCAGGGGCACGACGCCCTGGTTGAACGCCTGGAACGGCACCCAGAGGATCCAGTTGGTCTTGAGAGTCGGCCAGAATTCGCGCTTCCACTTGGCCTTGGCGTCGTCCAGCGACTTTCCCTCGGCCAGCGTCATGAACGTGAAGAAGCCTGCGGCGTCAGTGACATTCAGAGTTAGAGCAGACAACATTCTGAACTCACCCGTGAGCACCGTCGGCAACGCGATCAGCTGGTCGCACGCTACTCGCAGCGCCGTGCCCGGGATCGTGCCGCGGCCAGGGAGCCGGTCGAGGTATCGGAACCACACTGTGACGGCTGGCGAGAAGATACCCGCTCCCCAAAGCACGATGCGCCTGGGGTCAGCTACGACACGGCAGGACGGCTTAGAGCAGTAAGTTCCTGCCGCTGGCATTGGACCTCGTGGACCATCCCTGCATGTAATCATGCCGGAGGAAAGGCATTGCTGGGGCACAGGCGAAGGTGGAGAGGGTTGTGCGGGATCGGCGCCGTTTCAGACCAGGCCCAGCCAGCATGGCCTGCGCTGATGACTCGGTGCCAGCTCGCCCAGCTCACCCAGCTCAGCTAGCCGCGAACGTGCGTCTTCCCCGGCCCACGACCGTGCCAGAGCAGCCAGCGAGAGCACTCACCCAGTCCGCTTCCAGTCGTAGTTCTTCCATCCCTTCTTCTCGACGACCTGCTGCGCAATGGCTGCCTCGTCAGCTCGCTTCCCACAATCTCTAGCTCACCATCTCCAGTCGCGAAGAGGACCTGATGTCAGCTACCGAACTTGTCCTCCCAGCTTACAGCTCCAGTGACCGCGTTGCCGAGGAGGGGCTTCTGCGTCAGAAAGTTGGTGTACCGTTGCAGGAAGGTTGTCATCTTGCTTTGCTTTGATGAGGTGATGCGAGCAAGGTGGATGACGGAGGCTAGGAAGACAAAGGACGGCTCGAGGTGGAAGTGTGTGAATGCCGGTCCGAGCTGCGAGTTGCGCTGTGTGCTGTACGCTAGATGCTGCGAGGTCTAGATGTCTAGATGTCTATGTGTGTGGATTAAGGAGCGTGCGTGGATGTTGCAACTACTTACGTCTGCGCAGTGGGAAGAGCGATGGCCGCAGAGATGTCCGCTAGTCCGCGCAGTCCGCTGCTGCTCACCGAGCGAGGAAGCCGACAGAACCAGCATCAACAAAAAGTCACCGACAGCGAGTTTACGAGTTCAGCCGTGCGGGCCCCCGGATCCCAATGCCGCTTTCAACCTCAAAAAACCTGCCGAAATTCATTCAGAGGCAGCGGAAAAACAACCTCAATTGCAACGCTGCCCATTCGCTGTATGTTCAAATGCCCAATGCAATGCAGATGATGAAATGCTGAATGCGCTATTAACCCTAAGATAGTAGATAGATGGAGAAAGAATTACAGGATGTAGCGGTAGGCCGGGTGGTCGTCGCCGAGGTCTACGATCTCCTGCCTCGTCTTGCCCTCCAACCCCCAGCGGCGCTTGTACTCCTCGCTGTCGTAGTCGTGGACCTCGTTCTCGGCCGGGGTGCCGAACTGCGCCTCGCGGCGCTTGTTCTCGCGGTTCAGGCCCCAGAGCAGGATCACCGACACGACACCGGCGAGCGAGATGAGCGAGAGCGCGACAGCGTGGCCGGGCACGTAGTGGCCCTTAGGGGGCGCGTCGGCGGGGCGGTAAGCGAAGGACGAGATGATGCCGCCCGCGTTTCCGGCGGAGAAGACCAGGCCCATCGCCGTGCCCTTCTTGAAGTGGTTGTAATAAGCGTTTCCGGCCCAAGTGATCGTGATCGCGATCATGGGGCAGATCGCCATCGTCGTCACGTACACGGCGGCGTACTGGCCTGCGACGTTCGAGGGCTTCGTGACAATGAGGACGAGGTAGCCGACGAACGCGACGACGCTCCAGAACACGTTGAAGATGCCGCGCTTCTTCGTCTTGTCCGAGATGTACGCCGTGGTCATCGTCGTGATGAAGCCGAGCACGTAGGGCGGGACCGAGAGCAGGAGCGACTGCGCCGCGCTCCACTTGCCGAGCGACGCGACGATGGTCGGCGTAAACAGCGACTGGGAGTAGACACACTCGCCCGCGCCGAGGTAGGCGATCATGAACAGGGGCGTCTTCCAGTCCGTGATGCCGCGGAGGATGGCGCGCTTGCTGAAGCCCTCGTCGGTGCCCTCGGGCAGGCCCGTGTCGTTCTTGAGGCGGTAGATGACGAACACCTTCTCGAGGGGCGAGAGGAAGCGCGCGTCGCGCGGCCAGTCGAAGATCATCCAGAACGACGCGGCGGCAATCACGAAAGTGAGCAGGCCCTCGATGATGAAGATCCACGACCAGCCAGCCATGCCCGCCGTGCCGTCCATGAGACCGATGGCGTAGGCGAAGACACCGCCGAAGGCGCCCGACATGACCGCACCGCCGAAGAAGCCCGCGACACGGCGCATGAGCTCCTCACGCCTGTACCAGCCAGTCAGGTAGAAGTTGAGTCCGGGGAAGAGGCCGGCCTCGAAGAATCCGAGCAGGAAGCGGAGAGCCAGCAGCTGCGAGTAGTTCTTGACCAGGCCCATGAAGACCTGCACGATCGCCCAGAGGATCATCGTGATCGGGATGTAGCGAGACGGCTTCATCTTCTTCAGGACCAGGTTCGACGGCACCTCGAAGACGACGTAGGGGACGAACTGCTCGTTAGCGGAGCTCGGTGTGGCGTCAGGGTGCCAACGCGGGGTCGAAACCGTGGTGAACCCGGGTAAAGCGGCAACTCACGAAGATCATAGAGGCGATGGTGTACTGGTGCGAGTTGAGGCCGAGGTCCTCCATGAAGCCGTAGAGCTTGGCGGCGCCAATGTTCACACGGTCAAGGAACGACATCAGGTAAAGCAGGCTGCTCGTCAGTGGATGTCACTCTCCAAGAAGCCGCAGAAGCCGCATCGCCGCGCGGCTAAGAGCATACTCACGTCATCCAAGGGACCAGGCGGAGGTCCATCTTGCGCAGGAGCTTCTTCTCCTGCTCGGCGTACTCCTCGGGAGTCCAGGAGAGGATGGTCTCCAGCTCCGGGTTCGTCGCAGCCTGCGCTGCCGTCTTCTCCCTCATCGTGTCGTCGAAGTGCTCCTCCTGGAGGCTGGACGTCTTCGACATGTTGCTGTTCTGGCCGCTTGGGCTGTGTTGTTGCGTGCTGGTCGTGTCTGAAGCAGAGGTCTGCTTGTTATTGTTGCTGGTGGTGGCGGTAGGTGAGGGTGGCACTCGGGTTCAGAGCTCGAGTTCTTGCGCTGTTTCTTGTCGTCGTCCTTCAACCAAGTTCGAGTCGGTCTCAGGCTAGCTGTAGGAGCTTGCTGTGTGCTGCGGAGGGGCGGGATGAAGATTCTCTCATGCTTGCAGCACTTGCTTCATATACTGCAGCTCTGCAGCACCATCTCACGACCCGGGTACTGCAGAGCATCACGAATCGGGCCCGACCGCCCGACTCGAGTCGCAAACTTGGAATAACGCAGCGAGCCCCGCAACGAACCCACATTATTCCGCAGGCAACGGCTCCTTTGTCCCTAAGAGCCCCATGTCTATCAGTGGACATGTGATACTCTTATTCGACACTAGCCTCGTTCTGAAGGGTTTCCGGGTCGTCAGCAGGGACCACAGGGGGCCACGAGGGGTCGGGCAATCCGCGCCCAATGAGCGGAGCGGCATTGCGTCGCACAGTTCGGCCGATTCCTCCGCCGCCCAATCAGCCCGCTGCCTGCGATACAGCCCGATTGGTATTGTCGTTGCGATCCCCGCATAACGTTGAGGTCGAGAGCGCAGAAGGCAACGCCGGGAAAGCGGGCGCGTCGAGGCGCGCGATGGACGAGATGGATGGGTGAATGTCGGAAGCTCGTTGGAAAATCAGGCGGGTGAATCGACATCTGCTGGGCGGGTTGAGCGGCGGGGCGTACGCTGGGCGGGGAAAAGGCGTCCGGGCCAGATTCGCGGCGTCTGCGGGCGGTGGGCGGCGGCTTTTGACTCCGCCGACTCGCTGGACGCGGAGTCTTGTCGCTGAAGTCCGCAGAAGTTCGGCTCACCCGGCAGACACCTCGCCGGTGCCGGATCAGCTCTATGTCTAGGTGATGGCATCACGTCATGGCTGTCGTCTGTCTGTCTATGATCTACAAGATGTGTATTTGTGTACGTCTATGTCTATGCGTACTGCGCGCCCAGCGCCTCCGCAATCTTCTTCGCCTTCCGGTTCACCTCGCCTCGCTCGCCCATCACAGTGAGGCGGCACACGACACCCTCGAGGTCGGGAGCGTCGTCGAGTTTCGGGGCGCGCGTGAGGTCGTAGTTGCCGAAGGCCCAGTTGAGGATATAGGTCTCGTAGTTCTTCGCCTCACCGTCGACGGCACGCTTGCCATCCTCGGCAGGGAAGCGCACGATACCCTTGACGCGGTAGATCTCGAAGGGGAGCTTGAGCGCAGCGTCGAGCTGGTCGCGCGAGAGCAGGCCGCCCTCCGTCACCTCGCCCTTCGGGCACGACTTGCACGTCTCGCCCTCGGCGTGCTCGTGCTTGCCGGGCTGGGAACCGCCGCGCCACACGCTCCGCGTCTCGACCTCGTCCATGTGCTTGCCTTCGCCGCCGAGCGCCTCCCACGTGTTCTGCTCGTCCTCGAGCTTGAACAGCTGCGTGTCGAGGCCGAACAGCACCTCAGGCCGGACCGGCTTGTCCTTCGACACCTTGATGTAGGGCGTCTGGTCGGTCAGCTCGCCGAGGTGGTCGAGCAGAATGTCGAACTCCCGCTCAGTACACTGCTCGTGCTTCGACAGCAGGTGGAGGTCGGTGTACTTCGCCTGCAGCTTCGCGCTCGGCGACGTGTCCTCGTACCCCTTGAAGTTCTTGCAGTCGATCACGGTCACGACGCCGTCGAGCTTGAAGCCCTCCGGCTCAAGCTTTCGGATCTGCAGCGCGAGGGTGGCGGGGAAGGCCGAGCCGCTGGTGGTCAGTTACAGCACGAGGCGCCCAACCCACGAGGACTCGATGATGATGCGGTCGGGGTTGAACTTGTCCCGGATCTCCTCCAACGTGTTCTCGATTCGGCCGACCATAGTGCAACACCTGTCTGTTAGCTTGACCGGAACGCACGTAGCTCACAGGCATCCGTTCAGGATCTCGGACACGCCGGTAATGTTGCCCTGTTTGGCGAGCAGCGAGTCGACTGTGCTGTCAGCTCTGTGCGGCCGGGGCCCAGCTCACCCTCGACATCTCCGTACTCGTTCTTGAGCAAGACAACCTGGGGTCAGCTTCCAGGCAGCCTCTTCAGCTTACCTTGTAGTCCTCAGGCAGCTGCTCCAGTAATCCGAGGATCGTCGTGGTCTTGCCCTGTCTGTCAGCTTCAGGTAAAGCAGAAGAAAGCTCACAGCTCCGAGGAAGCCGTTGAAGGTCGTGATCGGGATAGGCCGCTGGAGGGGCTTTGTTTGTTCTCCCATTTTGGCGAGGATTTTCGGAATGAGGGTTGTGGAGACTGCAAAGTCGCCTTCCTCCTCCTCGCTCGGCCTGGAGTGGACTGGGCACTGAGCTCCGCAGGCTCCGCTTCTCCGCATGCCGCTGATCGGCCGCAGCGGGGTCTTAAGGAGGCCACGTGCGGATTAGAGACCACCTTAGGTTGATTAGAAAGACGATTAGGGAGGTCCCTAATCGTGGATAAACTTCGGAGGTCACCACGTTCTAACCGATCGCGACACCACCTATGACTCAACCCTCTCACTTCGGGCGTCATAACCGAAATTTCCTCACTTATCATCACCCGTCCGAGGAAGTGCAACACATAGGTGAGCTGAGATATCCTCATTTCTAGCTGACTGGCAGACCCCTCCTTCCGGGGCTTAGATCTTCTAGAGAAAGGACAGCGCCGCCTCTCCCCTTTCCATGATGAGGCTGACCGAGATTGCTACCCTTCCGGGACATGAGGACGCGGCGTGGGGCGTCTCGTTCAACCCCCAGCGCAACCTGCTCGCGTCTTGCGGAACCGACCGAACGATCCGACTCTACACGTACTCTACGTCATCTGGTTCGCCCCAGTTCCAGTTCCACACCTCAGTGCCGACGGGACACCGACGAACGATCCGCGCCATCGACTGGCACCCGACGGGCTCGACGCTGGCGAGCGCCTCGTTCGACTCAACAGTGTGCTTGTGGGAGGACGAGGATGCAGAGGGACAGTGGGAGTGCGTGACGACGCTGGAGGGACACGAGAACGAGTGCAAGAGTGTCGGGTTCTCGAGCGACGGCGCGCTGATCGCTTCCTGCTCGCGCGACCGCAGCGTGTGGGTGTGGGAGGTGGGAGAGGAGCTCGAGTGCATCGCCGTCATGATGGACCACTCGGCTGACGTCAAGGCCGTCGCCTGGCACCCCGTTGAGGAGGTAAGCTGAAGGGCTCGATCGATAGCTGACACCAGATTCTCGCGTCGGCAAGCTACGACTCGTTCATCCACATCATGTACGACGACCCGGACAGCGACTGGTTCCTGCACCAGAAGCTGAAGCCGTCGGCGGCGAAGAAGGAGATTCCGGCGCTGCTGGCCGACATGCGCACGGAGGTGGAGCGGACCGAGGACGAGCTCGAAGTGCCGCCGCTCCAGGAGCCTGAGACGGTGTGGTGTCTCGCCTGGTCGCCTGATGGAAAGTATCTCGCGTCCGGCGGCGACAACGGTGGCATCCGCCTCTGGCGTCGGAAACCGGGTACCTCGGGCCTCTCGTCCGAGTTCGAGGAGACGCTGCACGTCGGCGCGCACGCTGGGCCGGTGTACGCCATCGACTTCATCGCGCCGACAGACGCCATGAAGAGCACCGCTACGCACGGCTCGGTCGCTGTGCTGGCGTCCACGGGCGGGGACGGCCGCATCATCGTCTGGAACGCGAGCAACGAGGACGAGGCCGAGTGCGAGGATGTGCCCAGGTTACGGCTGGAGCCGGTCGCTGTCGTGCGCGATGCGCACGGCGTAAGCGACGTTAACAGCCTGAAGTGGAACAAGAAGGAGGGTCAAGAGGGCGTGCTGGCTAGCTGCGCGGATGATGGCAGCGTCAAGGTCTGGAAGTTTGAGGTGTAACAGCATGCAGGCATACATAGAGGACCACAATGGGACTGACTTTTCCAGACAGACTGACGGAGTGCGAGGACGGTTCGGACAAGGAAGGGCGGCTTACGGCGATCAAGTGATGATCATGCGCCCCTCCACGCGACACGCACAACTAAGCTCATGAACCTTCCTTCCCTCCTTTGCGTCGCTAAAGATTCTCATATCACTCACTCACTCTACTTCTTGCCTGTCCACTGAGTATGTTTCCGCTACGAAGCTCGTCCAACGCCCGTCAGCTGACATTCAGCCATGCCAACTTCATCGGCAACCTCCGTGATGGGTTCTCCCATCAATGTTCAAGCCCTCGTTCAGTCACCCTACACACTGGGTGGCGACGCGGACCTGCGCCTCATCAAACTCGACGAAGTACACTTCAGGCAGCGAGACACCTCGCAGAACGACGCCGTCTGGGACCTCTTCGACCTTGATGCTAAGCTCGACACCGCACCGTGAGTCTCCAGCTGACTGGCCTTGGAGCCGAAGCTGATGGCAGACCATGTGCGCCATCCTCCGACAGACCCCTGACCGTAGCCGAGCGTCAGGCGCACGAGAAGGCCATTCTGTCGCGCAAGATCGCGCTGCTGAAGCACATCTCGCAGCTCTTAGGCTCAACCTGCTCGCACATGTCGTATCTGCGCCCCGAGCGTCTGGCGCGCATGAAGGAGGGCGGGTGTATGGACCCAGTGCACTATGCCGTCGGGACGGGGTTCAACAACAAGGTCCTCGGTAACCGGTGGGTGCAGGGTGCAGCAAGCGTGATTGTTCCGCTGGAGGGCCTGGATTGCGCAAGCTGACGACAGGATGTTCCAGGCCAAAGATTATGCCGCCGCGATGCGGACTTACGTCCACACGCTGACGAACCTCGCGCCGTGGTTTGCCTCTCCGCTCCTCTTCACGGAGGCGCAGGTCGCAGAGTTCGGCCTCGGTACACTGTGAGCTGGCGAGGAACGGTGAAAGCTGACGCCCAGCGAGCCCGCGCTCTGGACTAACCTCTCCCTTTGCTTGTACCTCTACGCGCTCACGCTGCTGAAGGGCGACTCGGCGTTGCCGGTGGCTCTGGCTGCGCTCGCGCCGGTGCTGTCAACACACACCCGTGTTGTCGAGCTGCTGCACGCCGCCGAGCTCGCTGCTCTCCAGGCCATCGAGGCGCGGTACATCACCCCAGACCTACTCAAGAAAGCGTACCACCGTGAGTTATCTGATTGTGCCAGTAGCTCACCGCCAGACTACGCGCGTGCACTTGACGCTCGCATTGACAAGATTAAGCCCGCCGACCGTGAGGAGTGGAAGGAGGTGGCGCGTCAGCTGCAGGATGCCTCGGACAGGGTGAAAATGGCTGAGGGGCTGGCGCACGGCCTCTGCAGGGAGGTGCATGTGTGTCTCGGAAACACCAAGGTGAGCTTCGTGCATCTACATCTTAGCTAACAGAAGCAGGGCAATGCATAAGGACCGAGGTGCGCACTCGTCGATTCGAGCCCGGACATCAGCAGTGAGCTAACTGGTTAAACGCCCACAGCTGACAACAGCAGTGCGAGCCGGTGTGAAAAGTCGGAGGCAGCAGCAGAGAGCGGGGAGCGAGCAGCGGCGTAGCCAGAGCAGTACGATCAGATGCATGAGCGTTACCTGATAAGACCTTCCGCCGTTGCATGGCGCTCCTTTCATGTGAGCGTGACGTCTAGATAACCGCAGCACGTTTCGGCGCACGAGCAGCGACGATCAGTGGGGGCGCAACACTGAGCGGAGTTGAGTCAACCATCCCGTCACCTGTCGTCCTTCCTCGCTACACAGATCTTGCCACTCACCTCATCTCACCTTCTCTGCACCGGCGACCAAACTGCACACAGTGAGTTAAGCTGCGATCGTCTTCTCTAGCTGACCCGCAGTCTCTAGCTTCTCATCCACGTCTGCCGGTTGAGACAGTCTAGCGCCGTCCACGTACGTCTGTAGGTGAGCTGCCATCGGTCCGACAAAAGCTGACATCAGCAATTCTGGATGCCTCACGCCTAAGCCAGTCGTCAGCAATAAGAGAGTGAGTCTGCAGTCGAGGCGGGTCTTGAGCTGGGTAAGGGATGGCGAGCTGACCCTCAGATTCTCGCCCGTAGCTCGTGATGTTGGCTCGATGAAGGGGCTGGTTGCCAGCGACTTGTCAAGGCAGAGCATGTAAGCTGGGTAGGAGAGTTGAGAAGCTGATATCAGCTGGAGGCCGCCTCCGCCCCGAGAAGGCCAGAAAACGGCGGTGAGTTCCAGCTGGCGTGCATGACTCTGAGCTGACATCCAGATCGTCAACTTTGGGAAGACTTGATGCCGAACTGATCAGCAGCCTTCATCCTACGTTCTCTCGCCCTGGTGAGCTTCGTACCCAAGGCTGAAGCTGACCCTACAGCTATGCCGTCTTCGACGCTCAGACTGTCGTGAGCCACCTCGTTTGCTCTGGTAATTGAACGCTCGTCGTCTTTTGAACGAGCTCGCGGAGGCTCGTTCTGAATCTCAGCTATCGTACCTGTACGTCCAGGTCTTCGCAGTCTGTTGTGAGCATTGGCTCCGAGCAACTCAGGCTATGTCCTGAAGCCATCACGACCTTAGCCAAAGCTAACCACAGGTCGCGGCCCCCAGGACAACGTGCTGTTACGAGTGTCAGCAACCTGTTAGCCTAAGTTCTCGCCCGGCGCTCCGGTGCTGGCCACCCGGCGTCGGCGACACTCGACGAACGTAGGAGAATGGACTCCTAGACGTCTCACGATGACCATCTGATGTGAGCTGCGACGGTCCCATCCACAGAAGCTGACGATTAGTCCCCGTCACACTGGCCGGCGACCAAGGTTCGGCGCTCGGCGTTCAGCGACTTCCGACTCCGTCGTCCGATGCTCATCCGTTGGGGCAGTGGGCGGCTTAGTGCCATTCGCACGTGAGAGCATGTGAGTTGCGCAGGACGCAGTGTGGAGCGTCACGGCGGTGGGCAGCCGTCCTGGGGCAGAAGTGCACGGTGGGATGTCACGGGTGACGGCCAGCGAGATAGTGCGAGCTCGATTACGAGAAGCCGAGGTGATCACGAGATAGCGCAGGTCTTATCGTGCGAACGTCTCGCGAACGTACTCGCAATCTTACGACTCTATGTCCAGCGTACGATAGCGTACGACAGCCGCCCAGGTGTCATGTTACAGCACTCGCTCGTACGTCGGTGCACCGATAACGAGATTGTACGCCCGAGGAATGCAGACGGTTGTCGCTTGGCTCCATCCTCGCAGGGAGGCCGCTAGGAACTCGGAAGTCGCACATTCAGGCTCAGGCTCAAGCACCTGGCACCTGGCACCCGGGCCGGGGCAAGTTTGGGTCGCTGCTCGGTGTCGGTGAGTCTGTGCGAGTGTGAGAACGCAGGAACGTGCGAGCAGCGCCGCCAGTTCGGAACGTATCAGTCGGTACTCGGTACAGGTTCTGCGGTTCCTGAGACCCGGAGTGGACCTCGCTGTCGCACAGGTGCTACATGCCGCATGTGTTTGAGCGCGGTCTCCTGACCGCTCTGGTTGCTGCCTGCTACTCTCGGTCATGGACGTGCATCCACATGCTGGAATCCTCGGTCGCCAAACAGATTCCGGACAAGATGAATGCGCGGCTTGGCTAGGGCTGACTCAAGCCAAGCCATGCGTTCAACACCGCCTCATCAACGCAATATAGAGTCAATATCGACGCAATGAGGCTTGCACTTAAGAGCCTGGGAAAGGGCTGGCTCGTCATGTGTCAGTGGCGCTCTGGAATTGCTGATCGACAGATTCGGGTGGTGTGGGAAGACGTCCTGTCACGCTCTTCGCTCCCAATGTTCGCGTTGTTTACGCTCACACAGCTCTCATTTACGCTCACACTGGCCGTCGCTCCGGGTCGTCGCTCGGGTCGCAACTGCTGGAATCACCGAGCTACAGTTTGCCCATGTGCAGTACACAGTCATGAGACCACTCCACCCGGCTGTGAGGCCCCACAACTCGAGATCTCGTTGCCGCAGTTGCCGGTCGGTCGTGCAGCCAGCAAAGTGGATGCGATGCACGGCGGTGCCGTTGCTGCCCTACCGGCCGCCCGGTGGCCCGGGAGCCCGGTAGCCCGCAACCTAACTATCACATGCTGCTCAGCCTCAATCTGAGACCACCAGGTCTGCATTCCTGAACGACGACAACGGTGGATGGCTGCATCCACTCCTACTCCTGCCAGCTACCAGAATGCCAGAATTAGATCAAGGCTTCATCGGTGGCGTCGTCGCCCCACAAGCTCGCAAGCTCTCGGCCCAGCTCTCGTCTCAAGTATCCGAACAGTGATCACGAGATCATGAGATCATGGCGTGTGAGCCTGCACTGCCAGCACTGCCAGCACCGCATGGAGGCTATCAGATAACCTCCAGCATCCACAGCATCCACCGCATCCGCGACCGGACTCGTACGACGTCCAGCGATAAGAGTCTAGCACAAGCATAGCAGCTAGGACTTAGCGAGCGTAACGTCTCTGGTGTGGGTGACAGCCCCAGAACTTTACTGCTCCGTTCTCCATGAACAATGGAGACTGTGGATGGGGGTGGCAAGAGTGTGGGGCCTCACGGTCAAGAGGGAGTGCGCAAGTGCTTTGCGCGCTATTGTGCGGCCGTCGCCGCAGCGTCAGCTGATTGCTGGCGCATGCTGGCGCTGATCCCCCGCATTGCGCCAGTCCTGCGACCAATTGTTGGGGCGAACTCTGAATTTTCTGAGCCAGGCTGGCACACGCGCTCACGGCATGCTCGGTCGTCGCATGACCCGGGTGCAACTCTGACTGGAGCGAAGTCAGTCGCCAGTCTCGGGGCGCGGGGCCTGGTGCCTTGTTCTTTGAGCCAGAGCATGCTGGGCCGTTAGGCCCACTGCGGCCGCGTCTGCCACTGGGATGCCGTCGGGCCAGCGCTGGAGGACAGATTTAGCTCAAGGTAAGCGTGCGTACCGTGGTCTTGAGCCTGTTGCGCGCCCAGGGGCCGCCGCTGGCCGCCGCTGGGTTGCGGCTCGGCTGATGCTCGCCCTCCTGTTGGCCTCCTGTTGCCTGATTCGGTCATGTTCTCCTGCCGTTGGAGCGTCAGGGCAGCCCTGCATATCCTGCATCAGGGTTCGTTGCAGGATGACACACGAGGACACTGCCAGTCACGCCTCGACTGCTCACAACGTGCGCTACGTGCTTCGACTGAGATCCCGAGTGAAGGAGAAGAGAGACGCGATGCTCGCGGGTGCCGGGTCGAGATCTGCAAGTGCACTGTGCACAACGTGTTGCACGCTGCTCGCCGCATTCCGCGTTCCGACAAACGCACGCACAAACGTGCAGACGTTCGAGCCAGCGAGCCAGCGCGCATCGCTTGCCGCGTACCGTTCCCTCCCTTCGACCCTGCGGGACCCGGGAGACTGCGATCTTCGAACCTCGTGCTGCAAGGCACTCGGATGCTGCGTGCTTTAGCGTGCTCTACGGCGGCACCGGCAATTTTGGCGCTCGCTTGGCCATTCGGCCAGCTGCCAAGTGCCCACCTGATGGTCCAACTCACGCATGCGTCTGCCCGCCGCTTGCTCTGGGTTATTCTGGTCCCACCTTGACCCAAACTGACAGGACACTTCGTACCGACCGGGAGCAACGTTCTCTCTTGATACCCCATGCGGCAGCTACCGTGCGTGCCGGACGAGCCGGGCCTGAATGCCGGGCCTTAGCTGGGCCTGACTTGCGCAGTTCTTACACTGCCTGGCGGGCAGCGGGCAGCCAACTGAAGCTGAAGCTTCAGCAGTTGCAGAATGCAGACCGCTACAAGGCAGGAGCATATCGTTTCAAGGATTTTAAGGACAAGGTACGAAACGGTGTACGTACAGTTCGGTATGCACCACCATGCGCTCATGCTGCCTTGCACACCCGATAGACTCAGATTCATGCAAACCTTACGAAACTCTCTCTGGACCGGGCCGTACCCCAACTGTCCCCAGCAGCCGGGGCTCGGTGCCCCTGTGTCCTGCGTATCCTGCATACTGCGACTCGTTCTTCGTCCAGTGTCTCTCACAGAGGAGCCTCAGCCTATCTCAGCCAAGTCGACGACCTGGTCCAGTGAACTCTGTCAAGCTGCTCCAGTTTCAGCCCGCTTGACCGCCAGCCCACAACCTGTGACGTTTCTCTTTCTCTCGGCCCGCGCCACTACAGGGCAAGTCCGCGACACCCCTTCAAGCCTCCCGCCCTGTTGATCGACAAGTGGCCAAATCCCCGAGCTACTGCCCCTCAACTCCCATGTCCTGATCCTGCTTTCCTGGCCGTCTCTCCCTACCAACCACGGGCGGGTGTCGCTCTGGGGCACTAGCAGTCGCTCCTTGTCTCTGTTCCCATGCCTGCACCGATGCAAAGCAGCTACTGACATACGTCTGATGCATACCCTGCGTGCCACAGTCTTACCTTCGTGTTATCCTTAGCCTTAACCTGAGATCTATACCACTCTGCAGGACCTGGCGAGGTTGGGAAACGCAACGCAGGATCCTCAGGAAGCAAGCAGGGGCCTTAGAGCTCTGGCAGCCGCCTGCTGGCTTGTCCTGACATGGCCTGAGTAGAGTTGACCTGAACTGGTCGCAGACCCCACCATCAGCCGGCGAGCGGCGAGGCTGAGGGTTACCCTTACATGAGCCAAGGGTTTAGATTCCCTCTCCACTTTTCTGTCCTCCACTAGATTACACTACCGCTCGCGGTCCAGCGCTCCTGGTCCTTGGTCGCTGTCCCTATCTGTGTTCGCCTTCCACGGTCATGTTCTCTGGTCCTCTCGTGTTCCTCCCTAGTCCTTAATCCCTAGCCTGTTTCTCTGGCTTGACGCCTTCACCCTCCACCTTACGCTGCCGAGTCAGGCGCATCTCCGCAGACAGAGTGTCGATACTGTAATCAAAGACAGGATCCTGCAGATATCTCTGACAATTATCTTACATCCGTCAGGCCCACGAGGCTCTTCCTGAGGGCTCATTCAGGCCAGGACCGACTTCTCCGCCGTCGCCGCCGCCGCATCCCATCCCAGACGAGCCAGGCGAACCAGAGGAGGGGAATACCCAGAGAAGCGCACAAGCTCAAACGACCGAAGGCGCGGACGAGCAAGCGAGCCAGCCAGAGGCCTGCAGCACTGTCTGCCGCAGGATCTACCTGGGCCCAGCCTACTGTACGCCTACGCCCTACGCCTGCGGGCAGTGAGCCGAAGGCGAACGAGACCAGCCTACCAGCCGTCCGTTGACCCGTCCAGCCGCCTGCTACCTCACCGCTAAAGTGTATCAGATCGCAGGATCGCAGGAGGCAGGATCAAGGATCAAGCAAGGAGCCAAGGAGCACGAGCACGAGTAGCATCAGCCATAGACACGGGGCCGATCAAACTTGTGGGTCGGTCTGTCTCAACCAACATATACCTTAACATCATCATACTTTGCTTTGACTACCTGCTCCATCCCATCACCCCACCGCTTGTCGTCACCACCGCCGTCGTACTCGCGCACTGTCCGCCGTCTGTCTCGCACGGTAGAGTGATTGTCTAGCCACGGCGACCGATCGTCTGGAGTCTCCGTCTTGCTCGTCGTCATCGCGCATCCGCATCTGCGTACGAGTGTGCGTGCGTGCGTGCCCTGCCTTTGGACTTGCGCGGACCGGATTGGATTCCAAGGAGTGGCTCTGGCGGAGAGTTGCAGAGCGAGCGCTGGGTCTAGGGCAATTTCTCATTCCCCCATTCCATCTCGCCATCTCCATATAACATAAGCCGTCCCTCCAAATCACCGTTCCCCGTCTCCTTCCCCCGCCCTCCCTAATAATCCTGCAATCCTCTTCCCACAACCAGCACCGACGCGTCTAGGCTCGACGCTCGCTCGCTCGCTCCCGCTGCAAGGCGCAAAGAGCGAGATCCTCCTGACAGCCGACCGACTCCAACGCACTCCACTTCCGCCGCCGAGCCGCCGCGCCCCCGTGCCGTGTGCCATTGAAAGCGCCAGTGCCGCCAGTGCCGCCAGTGCCGCCAGTGCCGCGAGAGCCGCGAGAGCAGTAGTCGCAGAACCTTGTTTACGCAAGAGCAGCTGCTACAATTCTCAGCAGGCAACAACATTCGAAACGGCACCCACACCCAAAGCCAATCCTGACCCTCCTGACCGTGCTGCCCTCGCCCTCGCTTCATCCGACCGGCCAACACCTCGACACCAAGACACACCAAGGGCGACCAAGGGCGGACCAGCCTACGACTCTCCCACTCACCACATACATCATCCCATCCGGCACCATCGTCATCCGCATCATCATTCATTGACCCAACCCAAATTCAAACCATACATCCATTCCTTGTAACTGCATCGCACGACACGACAGACAACAACAACCACCCACAGCTTCGACGAATCTCCCTCTCCCACACTAGCTCATCACCACCCTCACCGACGCCGACCAAGTCACCGACCCCGCCGGCCGCATCGCATCGCACCCACCCGCGCGCAACGCCTTCCCCCCCTCTCTTCCCATCGAGTCACCCACCTCTGCATCTCCAATCATTATCACCACTAACGTCGCTTACGCCTCTGGACCGACCCAACCAGCCTCTCGCCGCCGGGTCGGATCCGTTTCCTTTTTCACCTCGTCGCCTTCCCCCTTCAACCGCGTTCTCCCCCCACCGGCTGCGACTCGAGGACTGCACGCATCACGAGTTCTCTCGACCTCTTCCCTCCTCCCTCTACCCCTCAGCCCTACTGCAATGCAAAGCTCAGTAGGACCTTCCTCGGGCGGTGGGGTTCCTCCACCGGGAAGAGGACCACCTCCACCACCTGGTCACGGGGGAGGTCCAGGCGGCCCGGATGACGGTGACAATCGGTCCCGCAATGCAAAGGCGCAGCGAAGACATCGCGAAAAACGCAAGGCCCATTTCAAAGCAGTGAGTAGTTTCGGCACATTTGTTCCGGAGCGTGTTCATATCATTCCCCTCTTCCCTCTCATCTGGGACGAGACGAGGGGACGAGGTGGAGCATGCGGCGGCATGGACAGCGGCCATATGGCCAAGGACTTGGACAAGCCAGGACGGCGAGCCCGGCGAGCCCGGCCAGGACGGCCAGGACGGCCAGGACAGCCGGGTGGTCTGGTCTTGGTGACAAGCGTGGTGATGATGAATGAGCCCTGGTCGCCTAGGGTCTGGTAAGGAGCGAAAGGAGGGATCCAGGAGTGGACGGGCGAGTCGAGGGCTAGGAAGGGAACGCTACTCCTGGGCGGGTTCAGGCTCAACCCGGTACAAGATTACCTTTCGACCTGGTGCCTAGGGCGTGGTGGCGTTGAATCGCTGCATTCAATCGGTCCGGTCGGCGACGCCTTCGGACAATGTTCTGTGCGTCCAGTGCGCACATCGGCCCCTGGCTCCCCCGCGTTGGCTCCCAAGTGTGCACGCGTGCACGCCGACCGACCGACCCAGCGACACTCCCAAGCTTCTGCCCCTGCCGCTAAGTGCCGGCGCAGCAGCCGGTGCCCGCACACCCCACACCGTCCGAGACTAGTCTCGGTGGTAGTGCACTGTCTCGCTCGCTCGCTAGCGATCACTCACTCGGTCGGTCTGTCACTCAATCAGTGTGAATCGCGCGATCAATCCACCCATCCCAAGCCTCCCCAGGGGTACATGGCACAACGGGCCACAGGTGACAAACCCGTGCACCGCCACCCCATTGATGCTTGTGTTTTATCCTTGCCGCTGTTTCCTGACTTTTGCCCCATTGCCCATGTGCCTCTTGCATGCAGGAGATAGGATGTTTTGCTGACACGGTTCACAGCTCGAGGAGTCTGTCCAGGTTCTGACGGCGCAACTGGAGGAGGCCCGACGGCAACTAGCGAATGCCGCCTACGCGTCATCGAGCCGGATGGTCTACTCGCCAGACGCAAACAAGGACGTTGCGCAGCTGGCGAATGAGGTCGCCTACCTCCGGGAGGAGAACAACGACCTGCGGAGGCAACTGTACGCACTCCGCTATGCACGAGGCGAGTCGACGTCGGGCGGAATGGTGCCTCCATCGTCGGCTGGCGATCCGCAGGGCAAGGTCACGACCGGGATCTGGCCCGAGGTCAAACAGGAGGGAGCGTACGTCTACAGTACCCCTGTTGTTTCCTCGCCTCGGGTTGCGTCAAGTCATGGACGGACAATGTCGCATCCGGGAGACTTCGTGCGGGTGAGTAGTGCATTTGTGAACTCTGTTTGATCGAACAGCAGTGCTGACTCTGCAGGCGCCGTCACAGTCTCCATACGTCCCGTCCGCGCCCTTCCCGGGGGCAGACCCCCGCACGGCATACCCGCCGGTGCGGTACGAGTCGGCCGTGTACCCCGCGCCGCCGCCGCACTCGCTGCCGCGGTCTGCGGTCGGATCGAGCGGATCGTCGGGCTCGGCCAACTACCAGCAGCAACAAGTGTACGTCCCTCAGCACGCCGAGGGCGAAGTCGCATGGAGTCAGGACGTGAGCTGGACTGGGTCAGGAGCACCCGTAGCTGGAGCCCAGCCCTGACAATAGCAGCCTCAGACACAACAGTCGACGATGACCCAGCCACGGTACTTTGATCCCCAGCAACAGCCGCCGACGCAGTAACCAAACCCCTCCCCAACAGCAGCCATCGTGTACTTGTATCCTTCTTTCTGAACCTTTTCCCCCGGCCAGCTGTTTCCTTCCAACAATCACCCTCACCACCACACCCAGAACCGCCTTTCCCCTACTCAGACCTCAACTATAGACAACTTTCGCAGCCCTCAGGTTAATCAAGACCATACCCCTTGCGCTCGGTCCGATTCGTCTCTATATTTTCCTTTTTTGTTTCACTAGTCGTTTCCTTTTGCTCTTCCTCTCTTTCTCTTTGCTTCGTCCACTTCCATCCCATTCTTCCCCGCAGTTACCACGGACACTTGCGCTCTCTTTCTTCTTAGCTCCAGCTCTCGCCGTTTTGGTTCTCTTTCTGCTCATCTGTAGTCCAACCATATGCAGGAAATCGCCTCAGCCAGCGAGGCGAGCGCAGTGAGCGTCGCTGACATCATGAGCGGTGAGCGCTACTGACGAGCGCAGTGACTGATCGGCTTCACGTAAGCCACAGCAGTGATCTGCCAGCATCGCAGAGGAGATAAGAGGTGACTACCATAACGTATAGGCACCCGGTGCCAACCAAGTGAATAGGACGATACTTAATCCGAGATACCGCAGGTTCGGGGTCCGAAGCTAGCCCGTCTTGGGCTGGAGAGCGTACGCAGCCCTTCCTTCTCCCAGGCTGAGGCGAGTTTGGGCAAGCTGGGGCAGGCTTGGGCAGACTGGGGCAGACTCGGGGCGGCTTAGGCAAGGGAGGACCAGAGGTTCCAGCTGATCTCTGGCTGTCACGCGTGACATCTCTCCCTGTGTTCCTGATATACCCCATAGTCAGGCCAGTCAAGCCAGATAGTGGAGAGCGCAAGGCGGAGAACGGCTGGGTGAGAGGGGAGAGAAGGTTGTTCTAGCTCGGACGGACGGTCTCGGGTCTCGGGTCGTCGGGTTGTCGGGTCGTGCGGGTGACAGAGCGCGGGTGGTGGCGTATGAGTTGTATGAGGACGGGACGCTGCGAGGTCTCCGTCGTACTTGTACCGAGGGCGGGGTGGAAGAGTGAATTCCAGCGCGTGTTCCAGTCGGCTGTCGAGTCATGCGCCCAATGTGCGATTCGTAGTATAGACGAAGGGATGGTCCCAGCTCACGTCTTACGGTGTATCATAACGGGTGAACGACCGTTATCGCCACGACCCCGCCAACTCGGCCTCATGCAGAGAGGTCCGGCGCGAATTGCTCATGTACGCCAACTGTCGCCATGTGTCAGCGGAGTCTCAGCGGAGTGTGGTACGCACATCCTTGTCTCAGCCTCAGTAGGTGCGTCAACATCTGTGCAGTGTCTCAGTCGAGATGGTGCGTCGTGTATCATGTCTCAGCTGGTAGCCGCCGAGGCGTCGTACGCCAACTCCCCTGACATGGAGCTGGTGCTCGGCAACGACGAGTGGCGATGCTGAGCTGCCCCTTGATGTCTGATGTCGTACGCTGGTCTTGGGAGTGCGATGCCGTCTCACTCCGTACACTCTGTACTGCTTAAAGTGTCCGTCTTGCTCTCCTCTCCGGCTTAGATCTCATCCATGGTGACTCTCCTCACCGCCCGTCACCCAGTCAGCGGATCAGACGGTGCAGCTGGCTCACTGATAGCAGCCTTAAGGCTGACTGACGGAGTGCCTCCAACACCCATCGCTGCGACACTTTCCAGATACCGGGGTTGGGACCATCGGCGTGCGTCGATATCGAAGGAACGGGCGAGGGGTCGCGGGCATCTGTCCTCGTGTCCGAGCAAGTAGCTGAGGACTCCGGCTTATCGGTGCGATCGATCACGCGTCAGTGGCGTTGACAGTAGTCCTCCCGAGCGCTCTTGAACGGCTGTTCACGTTCATATGCTTAGGTGGCTTGACTAGTCCTCCCGAAGGATTAAAGAAGGATTAAACGGGGGGCTTGGTTGTTTCGTCCCTTTGTTCGCCGCGGCTGTCACTTGACCTTGTGCTATCTTTCAACCCACTGTCAGTGTTCGATGTGAGGGCTCAAGTCGGTGTAAGTGCAGTCAGTGTCCGGTGAAGCAGGGCTGTACACTATTCCATACAGAGTATATGCTACAAAGTGTCCCACCATCCTCTTTAGAGGTTTCTCAGCGCAAGACTGCAGCTCGCTTCGCTGCAGCGGCTCGCTCCGCTCGCCGACTCCGCTCGCAGCCTAAGCCCGCTGGGGCGTCGCGCTCCGCTCCCCGCACTCCATCTGGTGGTGGTGAATCCTCGCCTTGATCCTCCTCCACCTCTGGTGCGCCTTGGACTCGGCATCGCTGTCCTGCGGCTGCTCGACGCCGGTGGGCTCGACGGCGTTCCCGAACTCGTCGTACGCTGGCGCCTGGCCGTGGGTGTCTTCCCACTGGCTGGCCTGCGCGTCGCCAGACGAGTTGGACGAGGCCGCGTAGTACCCCTCCGTGTCCGGCGTGTAAGTGAAGGGGCCCAGCTCGGCTGCTGGGGCAGGGTTGAAGCAGCTCTCGATCACGAGGTCGGGCTGCATCGACTCGTACTCCATGATCGGGGAGGAGGCGCGGATGAACGGCGCAGGCGAGTGGCGCGACATCGACAGCCCGAGCGAGTCCAGCGCGGACACTGTGCTGTCGTACCTAGCGTGAGAGGGGCCGTGCGGCGAGGATGGCGTCGAGGGCGACCGCGGCGTGACCGGCGACAGCGTCGGGGACATGCCGAAGTACTCTGTGCCCTTCGAGTTGACTGGCGAGAGTGTCGGCGGGAGCGCAGGAGTCTGCAGCGGAGAAGCCGTGATCTGGTTCTTGCTGAGGACGGGGGAGAGGGGCGCCTCGTCCGACGTCGAGGCGTTGACGGTCGACGCGCGGCTGTCGAGCGGCACGGTCGCGCTGCGGTGTGCTTGGTCATGGTCGTGGCCGTGGTGATGCGAGTGGGAGTGGTGGTGGTGCCGCCGGTGCTCGGGACGGAGGTGGTACTCGTACGAGTGGTAGCGGTGCTTGGTCATCTGGGTGACCTGGTTAACCTGCTGCTGGTTGAGGGAGATGTTGGAGCGCGTGGAGCGGAAAGACGGCCGGCTCGCCTTAGAAGCGCGGCTGCTGTCGCTCGCTGTGCTGCTCACGCTGCGCGTCGGCATCAGCTGCAGCTCGGCGTACTCCTCCTCCCGGCCCGTCAGGTCCGTGAGGTCGGTCAGGTGGCCCTCATTGAACGGCGGCGTGATCCACTCCATGTCCCCGCCGATGCAGCGCATGTCGACGCTGATCCGCAGCGTCGCGTTTGTCCGGCTGTTCATCAGGAGGTACCGGCGGGCCGTGGGCCCCTGGTCCGCGAAAGGTGCGAGGTCGACATTAACATGCCCCAGCACCGTGCCCTCCCGCTCGCCGTTGTGCACCTGCAGCACCTCGAGGCGCAGGCTACTGTCGCTCATCGGGCCGTGGCCGAGCAGCGGCAGCGTCTTGCGAGGGTTCGTCTTCTGCGAGGCCGGCAGGCGCGACAGCGACACATCCGCGGTCGGAACAGCCTTGCCGAGCGGGAGGCGCAGGACATGCTGCACGGCGTACTCCCACGGAACGGCGTGCGCGCGGACAGGCGCCGGCGGAATCGTGCCCTTGCGATCCTTAGAGTCATAGTGAGCCGTTGTGAGGGAGTACACAGCGCCACGCGCCCCACCGAGCGCGCTCGCGGCGCCAGTGCTGGCGGTCGGGCTGACGTGGGACGTCGACGCCGAGGCCTCGGTGCTGACGTCGCTCCGCATGCTGGCGCGGCTCTCCCGTCCCGTGCGGATCTTGAGGCCACCGGTGTTAGTCGCTCCCGGCGTGCCGCTGCCGTGGCTGCCGTCCGAGTACATGCTGTGCTCGCGAGAGGAGGATGGCGATGATCGCTCCGGATCCGTCGCCGTATCAGGTGTGCTCGGCGTCGCCGGCGCCATCTCCTCGAGCTCCCTAGGCTCCTCAGCGAGTACACGGTTGCGCTTCTCGGGCGTACCGGGGTCGGACAGCTTGTGCTCGCGCGAGCGCGGGAGGGGGAGCGAGGCGGCGTGACGTATTGTTCGGTTGGCCAGGTTGTGGCCAGAGGAGGACGAGTGCACGCTGCTGCGGATGCTCGCGGCGTCCGCAGCGACGTGGGCGGGGATCGGGGTCTGGTTCGTCGGTGTGCCGGTGCTGCGCGTGTTTGCCCTCGCCTGAAGCGCCTCGCGGCCCGTCACTCGCGGTGTCGGGTGCTGGAGCATCTTCTCAGCGTCGAGCGGGCGCGAGCCACGGAACTTCCACCGCACAGCGAACTCTCCACTGACCTGCGGCACGTTCGTGAGCTCATGCACCGTCACAGCCGCGAGGAAGGTGGCCGTAGGCGACGAGTCGAACAGGTGCCGCAGCTTGTGCGAGATCGTGTTCGCGTGCTGCGGTGGCCGACGAAGAGTGCTCGTCGTGGTAGAGCGCTGAACGGGCGTGCTCGTGCTCGCTGTGCTGGTGGCCGTGGACCGGATCGACCCCGCCCGCGAGCTCGAGGGCGGCAAGGTCATCGTGCTCATGGTGGCGAAATCGAAGGTCGTGGACGCCGTTGTCGGGAGGATCGGAAAATTCGCCGCAAGGTTCAGTGGGTCGTGTGGGCTAGGTCGATAATCAATAGATTCGGGTGGTGTGTTGATTCAGTGGTAGGGAGCGGGAGTGTGTGCGATGAACGCGTCGAGATAAGCTAGTCGAGAGTCGAGTGACAATCGGATGGAACGAGTTGGAAGCGTCGTGCACGTCTGTTCAGGCGGGGACGAGTGCGCGAGCAGCAGCAGCAACGTCAGAACCAGTGTCGACGCGGAGCCGAGGACAGTGACGTTGTCCGTAGCCGATGACTGGTCGGCGGAGTTGCGTCGGCGCTGTGGAATTCAAAAAACTGTCCTTCCTCGTTCCTCTCGGTCCTCTGAGCCTCTGCGCTTCTGGCGCTCTCGCGTGTTGTGACGACCTGGACGGTGCCTCCTGGGTACCGTCAGACGTCGGTTCGATTGATAGATGGGTGCTTGCTTTCAACCCTCCGCGCGCAGCACTTGGGGCGATCGAGCTCGGTGTCGGACTGGGCGAAGGGAAACGGAGATACACAGAAAGTCGAAGTCGGATAGGGGAAGTGTCCAGCGGGTTAGGCACGTGTGTGTCGGGAGGTCTTGGGCGTCGTGTATGTCGGTCAAGCAGGAGACGGGATGAGGGACAATGCGAGTCTGAGTCTCAAGGCTGAAGAATGAGCGACATGTTGATGGACGTGGAGTAGAAAGCCAAAACTTGGTAAGACGCAGACGGCGGCGCGGCGCTGCTGGCTGGCGACTGGGGAGGAATGGAATGCGTCGGCTGATCCGGGCGAGTCGCGAGCGAGTGAGGCTAGAGCACGAAACAGAATAGAGCAGTGTGCAAAGACTGTGGGGCGGCTAGAGCTGATACGGCTAGTGCGGCTGTCGAGCGTGTTCTGGCGGCTGAATGCTGGGGGCTTTCGCGATCTGTCACACTTGCTCAGTTTCTTATTGTCGTCCAAAGTGCTGGGGCAAACGCAAGTGGAATGAGCGATGAGTAAGGCCTAACTAAGGAGGGTGGGGAGATCTGGTGGGGGTATGGGGGTGGGTGAGACTGAATCGAGGAATCAAGGCCGTGTTGCTGGAAGCGGTAGATGCGTCGGCGATGGAGGTCAGGATATCAGGCCCGGCCGGCGGAGTGCTGAGCAGGTGGCCAGGTGTGGGTGCTGGTGCGTGCGTGTTGATGAAAAGAGGCGTGCCAGGATCGGTACACGGGCCAGGTCAAGTGACGACGTGCAGGAGACGCAGGCGGTCAGGCTGAGGGTGGTCACCGATTGAAGGGTTCTGCGCGCTGGAGGAATGGAGCTGGCCGAAGGGACAGCGGGGGACAACGCAGGGGAGGAATACGCTGCGCGGAGATCGACACTGGGAGTCGGGCCAACGTGCAGCCAACGGGGACGCGTGCTGCGATGCGATGAGGTAGTTTGTCGACTTGCTTGATGCAGAGATGCAGGGGCGTTCTCGTGGTCGTCCCTGCGCTGATTGCCTGTCAAAGTCCGGCGGCGCAGTGAGGCTTTCTGCTGGACTGGCGTGCTCGCTGGCTCCGTTGCTGATTGAGGCGTTTGTCCAGTCCTTAGGGACGAGGGGCCGTAGGGACCGATAAGGGATCTGTCGTCGATGACGTGGTTCGCTCGTTGCTGGGTGCTGGCCGATGTCCGAGGCGTGTGTTGCTGCTGATGCAATCGGGAGGGCGCTGCTTCGTCGTTCGATTCGACTTAAAGAGAGATGTGCAGAGATGCAAGCTGTGGAACAGATTGGAAGAGAACGGCGGGCGGAGGCGTGCGGAGGCTTGGGCCGCTATTCTAATCAAGACGTGCAGTGGCGACTCGCATCGGACGCTCGGACGCAGGCCAGCTGGGACGGGCCAGGCTAGGCCGTCAGGACAGCGGCACGCCGGGAGGACCGAGGGGCCGTGAGCTAGAGGGCCCGGACGTGCTCACAGGGCAGGTGGTGTGGGAGACGAGACACAGGGTCTGATGCCGAGGGAGAGTCACCTGCATGCAATAGGTAGGTTAAGCAATACGTATCATGAAGAGCGAGCAGCCAATACCGTTGCTCGTACGCATTCCAACCCAAGCTAAAACATCAAAACATGGGTGTCAAACTGGACATAGAGTTTTGCCAAACCTAATCGGATGCGCTGAGACGGTTACAGGTTGTGCTTGTCTCTCAAGGCACGGCGCAAGAGAATGAGAAACTCACAACCCGCGCGAGCTAGAAGCGCCCATGATCCCAGGCCCGCAGGTTCTCAGGACATGGAGGACCATGCAAGGAACGACGGCAACCTGGACGTGCAGCAGCTCCCAGCAGTGGACAGAAGGGCAAGAGGGTCACAAGGGGTTCCTCCAACTAAAAAGGCGGAACCACTGCCGAGGGATGCGAAGGGAGCGCGGAACGAGTGTTTTGGGTCTCACCCAAAATGGCTAATGGCTTGCGATGGTGAATGGTCAGAGCGCTCATCCCGCCCTACGCCGTCTCCGCCGCGCACCGCACCCATAATAACAAAACAAGCATGCGTACAGCCCTGTCCGGTTTCCTGGGCATTGCCGTACAGTTTGATATAGCATACGCTGTTCCTCATCTTTTTCGGATGATTGCAGTGTATTGTTTTGATTTTTGGCTGACGATCCGACAGGACACGGAGGACATGACGAGAGGCGATGAGGTCACGAACGGCAGAGTGCTTGTCTCACCTTGATGTCGGTCGGTTTCATTGTGGGCGTTTACGGAATCACAAGCTCGCTACTCTCTCCGACGATATGATGCCATGATGAGGACAGTTCCTAGTGCTCATGTCCTGACGTAGGCATAGCTCAGGCTTGAGAAGACCTGCAACCTGTCTTACCGCTAGTATGGGCTGTCGCTGAGACGTTCGACGCTCCACTTACGACACTAGCATCCCCACCATCTGCAGCGACCTCTGCACATGACACCCTACCCCATAGGCTTCCTACGGACCAGAGAGTCTCAGCTACATTCGGCAGCACCGCATGGGCCCGTGCTCAAAGTCTGCCTAGGCCTTGAAGACGAACCACATGCACACCGCGCCGAAGGACGGCCTGGCCAAGCTGCTGTTATTATTAGGGCCGGCTAAGGTCCAGACTGGACTGGCCACTGCACAGGTGGGACTGGAACTCATGAGCGAAGGAAACAGCGACGGGCCGCCCAGCCGCCTACCCCGAGCAGCCTGAAGAGCCCGACATGCATCGAGACCCACACCTGCCGGCTCAAGCGAGGAAGGGTGGGCGGATTCCCAGTCTTCGCCCCCATCACTGCCGAGCTCCCCAAAGGCCAGGAAGTAGTATGGAGACTGTGCCCCAAGGATTAGGACCTGAGTGCATTATGACGGCAACGCCTGGCAACGTTAACGTCAGCGGCCTCTGAGAGCGGCGCAGAGGACCTGGGAGTTGCTCTTAACGTTCCTGTCGTCCTAAAACCACAGACGTCAGGGTTCCTGCGAACTCTGCTCGCCGTGCTCCTGTGTCCTGCGAAGCTCATCTTCCGCCCGAGGCCCAAGGCCCGGCTTCCTCGCGCTGTGTGGGTTTGCAACCTCGTACCTCTTGGGTTCTGGCCGGCATGGCTTGACGTCTCAAGTTTATCGCTTGCCAGCATTGCAGGGATCTTGGAAGTTCCTAAGTTCACGAAACCTGAATATTTCAACATGAAACGTGGACCCTGGGCTCACATGGCTTTATATCCTGGACTTGGATAGTGTGACGTGCATGGCAGCAGTGTGGCCGCCTTGCCAGAGCTTGTTGCTCTGAATATCGTCAGCGCTAGAACCCAGCGATTGAGCGACAGTTCGAGCACGGGGCAGCTCAACGGCCAGCGTAGGACTAGGTCGCCGGTCCGATGAGCCGGCCGAGCGCGAGGGAGTGACATTAGTGCGCTGGGCGCCTTGAGCATTGGCCACCGATTCCTGCAGGACGATACAGGAGGCGGTGGCATACGCGGTTGTCTGCTCGGTCTTGTGCTGTCCAGCGCGCAGAGGTGCTTGCGTCAGCACGGACTGTGAGTCGTGCGCCTGCTGCCGGCAGTGTTCTGGGGAAGAAGGTGTGGCTTGCGGACGAGGGCCTTTGGTGGTCGCTATGGTCTCTGGCTACGCCGAAAATGGCCAAAATCCGCCCTCGCCCACCCTGTATTTGCGCGGGCCCTGTGCGATCGATCACATCCTATCTGTCACCAGCCGCTGTTGATGCTAACCTGGTCCTAGCGCGAGCCCGAACATGATGGTGCACAGCAATCACCGGTGACTTACGCGTCTTGTCCTGACTGGTATGCTGTACCATATGGTCGAGGGAGACCTGCAAGGATGTAGCGACTCGATTTGAGCGGCTGTAGCCACAGCCAGACCAGCGCCGGGCTATATGTTCCACATGCAATGCATTCAACTGTGCGACAGATGCCCGTTCTTGTGTCGACGTGAGACTGGCACGTCGAGGCGTCCACTATTGAGGAATCATACTCGGAGATACAATACCAGGCTTGCGCTATTTGGGACGTGTCAACGCGCTACATGAGCAGCATCTCATGACGCCCCTTTCTGCAGCGAGCCGTCGAAGGCGCCAGACGTAAGTGGCTGAGGCACCGAGGGTAGACGGGACTCAAGGGAAGATAGGGCGTGGAGAGTATCCTGTCAGATATCATACGAACAACATGGTGGCCGCATATTTCGGGCCCCACCCCTCGCCGCAGCGTTGTCCGCCCTGCATCCTGACAGGCCCGTGCTCAGTGCTTGAGAAGACCTGATCCCTCGCTGCTACCGTTTCGTGTTCGTGCCGCTACCCCCAGCCGCAGCTGCCCGTGTGTATCGTGTCGGGCTTGTCGTGTTTTCCCTTGACCATCGTGTCACAAGTCGAGGTGAACGACCATGATCCGTAGACCCGCGACGAGAGCGACGACCCACGCAACGCCAAGGGCGGGCTATGGGCTACTTGCATACGGACATACCCCGTCGGGCCCGACGGGGTGGTCGGGGAACGGGTGGGTGCAAGGCGCTCGTGTTTCGGACGGCGGATATCCAGTGTCAGATTCGCTGCACAGACCCTGCTCAGCCCTCCGCGGTGGCGTTCGTCCCATTCGAAGAGCACGCAAAGGCAGGTCGTTGGATCCATGGACTAACCAGCGATCCGCAGGTCGCATCACTTCGATCTTTTGACAGAATTTGGGCATGAATTGGGTAACTTTGGGACGGGGCAAGCTGTGCCCTGCACCTGAATCAGGTGAATCAGTTGACGCTCAGTCAGGTCGTTGAGGCAGGCTTGCAGGCGCATGCGCGCATCGGACCTCGGAGAAGGCGCTCAGGCCACATCGACCACCACTTCCGCCAGGTGTTGCTGCACCACTGTCACAACATGCAGCGATCTGCTTTTCCGCTCCCCAAGACAACGCTGGAAGTAGTCCATACACCTAGCTCTCCCATAGCATGCACGCTACTGCCGTTATCGGAATATGACATGACCCAGTGCAAAGATCCGTCGCGAGTCGAGTGGTGGTACTGGCGGTGGGCCTTGGTGGGTACAGACCGGTGACTCACACCAAGATATTGCCCGTGGTCGGCGAGCTCTCGCCCTAGTACAAACCTGCACGTATGAGCGCGCAACCTAGCTCGGATCGGCATAGATATCATACAGGAACAAGGGCAAGGAAACGGCAATTTATTCCAATTTCGTTCTCGTTAGCGCCCCCACAGCACAATACCTTAAACAACTAGAACTTCCCTGGGCTGCTCACTAACTGTGCTCCCTCCTAACCAGGCACAGCTCACCGCACTCTCATCGTCGAACTTCTAACATGGCTATGCAGGGACGCCCTTGCACGCTAATGTCATACAACAGACGTCGCGCACATGAGCGCGGATAAACACCATGCTGTGGCACAGCCGCCCAATCCAGTATAACAAGACACGACTCAGCGAGGTTTATGATAGAGTCAACCCCATTTGATCAAACTATTAATCATCATAGCTTCATAGCTCGGTCATGGCTCGGACACATATTGCAGAGCTGAGGGTTTCTCGGTGCTCTGGCCGCTCTGGTGACATCGCGGCCACTAGCAGCGTTAGGACAGTCCGATATTGCGAGCACAAAGCCTCGGCAGAGGCGACAGCAGCCGTCGGGCCTGGCGCGATGCGCAGACGGGGTTTGATTGGTTTTAGCAGCACCTGACCCAGTATCAGCAGCCTGACATGTTCGCATTCATCTGATGACAGCCTCGGCTCAGACAAAGCGATTTATGGGAACCCCGACATCCCGGCGGCCCCCTCCAGGTCGCGCAGAAGCGAACGAGGCGATACGAGCCCAGCGACTTGGCGCCAGGACTCTTCAGAGTACAGCGCGATGGCAGAGAAGATGCGCGTCAGGTGTCAGGAACGACGAAGGATTACATTACATGTTTCGGGGCCTCGGGACATAGTGCGATTGCAATGTCTCACCACATCCCTTCCACCTTTTTGTGGTCCCTGCTCGCAGCCGCATGGCGTCGATGGCGCTCATGTCGCCGCCTCCAGAGGCATTTCGGAACGTCCTGAGGCTCGTCTCGGAAGGCCATCTAGGCCGATCGCCTTGAAAGAGGGCATGAGATCATCGTCCGTTATCCTAATCAGAGAGGGGTAATTGAATGTTGCCATCTCTTTATCTCCACTTCTGACAGCGCAGCCGCGCTTCACAAACATGCGAACCACTTTGCGCCGCACGTCCACATGCCGAGCTATGGGGCTGAGGCAGGTGCAACATTGTCTCAGCCTCCTGCGCCTCCTTTCAGGTTCGCTAGGGACAAGCGCAAGTCTTGGTGACACGGTGACGTCTTGGGCCTCGCTAGCGATGTTGATGGAGTAGGGGCCGCTTTGGGTCTCCTGGAACGCGGTGCATCGTTGATGTCAATGCTTAAGCGATAAGCGAGAGTCAGCTGCGACCGTGCGTGAGAGCTGCGTGAGGTACCCTCTACTGCGAGTCCCGTGCCGGTGAGCAGGAACAGGCGGAGACTTCGATCACTGGAAGCTCGGATCACATGGACTGGCGTTTCGCGACATCGATATCTCTCGACATCGTTCCTTGTAAGCCCCTCATAGGTTCTCCATAGTTTCCGTCCGCCCCCTGTCAGTCCCTCGGGCCGTCGGCGCGAATTCCGCAGCGAGATTCCACACCTTGCAGCATGCTCCGTTGTTGTTCGCTTTCCTCGCTTAAACTTTGGATCAACCTGACTTGCTCGATGGAGCTGGTATTACAGACTGCCCGTATTCGTCGTGAAGTTGAGAAGTTGGAGCCGAATCGTGATCGGAGTCAACAGGGTGCATCCGTACATGACGACGTACGACTCCCTTCTACCCCGGACCTAGTTGATGAATGCTCGGCACTCGGAGCAGATGAGGCATGAAGGCTAGATCGGGGAATGGGCGATGAACCCAGATATTCGAGAAACGACACTTGGTCCGGCCAGCTTTCTCCAGCATTCAACCGTCCCCAAAGCACACCCACAAGTATTGCACCGCAGCCCAGGTGCCTGTAGCGGGTCTCCACTGGAAGTACCTTGCCTTCGATTCCTTCATCAGTTGCCGCCTGCAGGGCGGATGTACTGTTAGCCGCTTTTGAGCCGAGCGACCATCTGCCCTGCTCCCGGGTCAGTCACTCAGCAGTCACTCCGCGGCGGGTGTGACTCCAAGCCAGCCGTCTGTACATTTGCAGCGGCGTCGGGAGGATGCGAAGGTTGTGCGGTCCGAGTCTGCGAGGTCTCCAAGGCTGCAAGACACTGAGCACCCGAAGCCAGGTTCGGACACACCCGTCAGTGTACAGCCGCATGCACCAGCCGTGCCGCTGCGCGAACGGCCGCATACCGTGGAACAACTCTGCGAGCCGTGTCAGCCGTGCACGTTTCGCCAAGCGACATCGATGAACCTTCAAGATTGTGTTTAGCGCGGCATGTGCGCGAATACCAGGTATGTGTTGGAGCGCTGGTACAACTTGGAATAAGCCACCCGGGACCGGGACGCGTCAACCTGCAGACTGGCGGCGCACGCACATCCATAGTCACCGGCCGTCAAGCTTATGACCTGGAGTCCGAGCACGGCTGGAACAGCCGTTGATTAGTCATAGCCGCATGTTGGCAGGCCGACTCTCTTTCCGGCGGAGCCCACGGAGGCGTAGGTCACCGCATGGGCGCACCGAGTCCAGTCTGTGTCCGGCCAGGCTGGGCGTGTGCAGACTTCCACATCCGCTGCCCCCGAACTCCGCGCTCAACAGTCTGGACCCAAGTCCGGCGTAGCCAGGCTGATGACTCAAACTCCGCGACCACCACCACCCGCTGCTGATCTCACGTTCTGCGGCGTCTACCAATTCAGCCAAGCGCATGTGGACCTGGAGGAGAGGCTATGGGCAGCGTGGGGACAAGCTCACCCGTCAGGCGCTACTTTGCGTTTAACGGGAGCTGGAATCACCTCATCAGCAGGGTGTACAGGGCTCGAGCAGCGTAGATCTTGAGATTGACGGCAGCGATCAGCGTGGCGCTCGTGGGTGATGTGGTCAGCAAGGGCGCAGGCGGTGTGGCAGCATGGGTCAGCACAGCTCTGCACAGTACAGACTCAGGCGCAGCCTGCCATCTACCTTCGTGATTAGACACGGGGGCGTCTCGGACGTCTGCGTCGCTTGCATAGGACACCCGGGAGCAGCTTATTCGGCTCACCAAGTGGCGTCCGGGCAACGTTGGTCCGTCTCCCAAGTTTTGGAGTCAAGAGCCGTGAGCCAAACCAAAACAAGATTGACTGCAATGTGTTGCGGGTGAGCGGGCAGCTTTGGTTCAGGCTGGCGATGAGCTTGCCTCATCCCGGGCATCGATGCTCAGAGCTGCTGGAGGTTTCGGAGTTTAGACGCCAGAACGTTTTGTGGACATCGCGTCTGCCGAGCGCCCGGAATGCTCCGTGAACATGTGCTTACTTCGCTTGGAATCAAACAGAGTTTGCCCCAGAAAGTCACTTGAATTGCTACGGTTCGAGTGCCGCATAGGCGCACGGGCTCTATTACGGAAGCACGGACTGCTCCACGCTGGATGGCGGGGACACGGGCCAGCGGGCTCGTTGCGGGCGGGGTCGATGAAGGTCACGGGGACAGGGGACAGCGACGGCGAATGGTTCCAGTCACGGAGGTAGCGAGCAAGGAACCACCATTCATAGCGACACCATCTGGGGAGAGTACCTTGGGCCGCGGAACACGAAACGGTGCAAGTCGCAGCTTGCACCCGAAAGAGGACCACGGCGGGGGAATCAAGAATTCCTGAGAGACAGCAAGTCGTTTGAGGGACAATCCCAGATCCTGGACTCTATTGAGGTACAACGCATCCAGAAGGTCAGGAGTTGTGAGCGCATAAGGTGCAAGGTTGTGTCGTTGCTGCACGACGTGGCCGGGGTTGCGGAGGGCCGGTGAAGGGCCGGCAACTTCCGGCGAGGGTCAACGAGGGTCAGTGGGACCCATGGCCGGAGTCGCATGGCTTGTGTCGTCATAGCGATCAACTCTGTTCGTGCTGGCACCCGCCAGTGAATCGTGCCTCTGCGTTCCTCGCCTTCTTGCTCTGAATCCTGCACCTTCTTTATCCTTCTTCCTGTGCACGCCCTTACCACGCTACTCGTGATCCGGTAGTCACCGTGTGCTTGTGTGAACTGCGAGCACACTCTTCCCTTACTTCAGTCTGGATGGATCCTGCAGCTCGGAACCGTCAAGTCCGTCGTCCGTGGTACCCCTCCAGCATAGAGAGGCTTCGACTCGGCCTCGTGGTTTTCGTGTGAGTTTGAGCCAGGATTGGGCAGAGCTTAACCACCTGGGATCCGGACCCATGGCGACTGCGTTGTTGCGCCGAGGGTTCTGAGCGACAACAATGGCTGTTAAGGTAAGCTAGCTACGGATGAGAGCAAGACTTTGGATCTGGCTTGGCTTCAATTCTGGCTGCAGCCATTCCTGATTTCGAAACCTCTCGGTATGGTCGGGTGAGTTTTGTAATAGCACTGAGACTCCCTTCCTGTTCACTCCTGTCCCGGCAACTTGGGTACGCAGAGGAACAAACAGGTACGAGAAAGGGTGAGCAAGGGGCATACGTACACCTGTTCGGCTGGTTCCTATCGCACGCCGACCCACACTAGTCCCTCACCGGCGCTCGACCACCCTTAGATGTTGCTGCTAATACGGCTCCTAACTCCTCACGGCTCCTTGGTCTCTGCCTTCCTGACGAGGCAGGAGATGCATGGAGGAGGAAAGGAAACCATCTCTCTTGATAAGGTACGTTGCACGCACTTGCATGCCTGTACCCCACTCCGGCATGTGTAGGGATCAAAAGGAAACGAGGGGTTTGGAAACGACTATGCAAGGGGCCGAGGAACCGAAACGTTAATTGACCGCTTACCATCAACTAATGCCTCCCAAGGTCGGCGAAGGCGCTTGAGGCGACCGCAAGTCGTGTCCAGGTCGCCGAAGGTCCACAAGCGGCAGCCGTCTCAGGCCCTCTCGCCTGAATGATTGACAGCTCCGTTCTGACCTCCGGTGGTCCGAGTCAGCCCTGCGCGGGCTGCCGGCCGCGAGGCCGCACAATTCCAAGTGTGGGTCCCAACGACACGCGCCCACAGTGCGGCGACCCCTCGGCGTCATTGAACATTATTGCGTAACACTAACGCACGTCGGACAGATTCCAGCGAAGGTCTCAAACGCAACCCCTCGTTCCCCCCGCCTCGTCCCTTCGTCTGTCCGTCCTCTCTCACAAGCACCCCTCGCCGCACTCAACACCCTAGCGGCGGCTCCTCATGTACCACAGCCCGCAGCCCTTGCTGTGGCTCACTTTCCTCCAGCTCAGGATAGCCTGAGCGAAACATGACGACCGGATTTGGACATCTGCGGCGAGTAATGGTGCAGGTACCAGTGGGACGCGTGCCACATTGTGGCTAAACGTGTCCGCGTCGGCCGTCGTTACTCAGGCGAGCAATTGTGGACAGACTTCTGGCGCCGGTCGCTAGCTCGCCACTGACACGATCTGCGGGTCCAACAGGGAGTGTGGCGATCAAGGCTCAGGTGTCCACAGCGACTGCAAGGGGTGCGGCGGGTCCTGGGTTGCAGACTTGGTGGGCCGGCGACGGCACGGTGACAGGTGGGGGATGGTGGGACGCAGTGGGTGCTGGGAGTGAGAGCTTAGAGCTTGGCAACACGGAAGGCACGCCAGACTCGGACTGTTCAGTCGCCACGAGTGGCCGGAGCTATCCCGGAGAATGCCAGGACCCGCCAACATGCCACCCGCACGGCAGCGGTGACGAGAGATGTCGAGATGGTGGATGAGCGATCTTCGATCATGGCACGACATCACACCATGGTACGACTCAACAGCCGCGCTGACGTTCCTTTCACAAAGGACATGCGGCTTGCCTCCGGAACTCCTGGCGGTGACGGAAGCGAAGGAGAGGTGGGGTGGCGGAGCGTGGGCAGACTATCATGGTTGCCATGGGGTCTCAACGCCGTGGAAGCTGCTGATGGAACGATAACGAACACACCAAGCACGAGCAGAGTCCACTTTGCCAGATACAGCTCTCAGCTTCAACACTTCCTATCGACTCTGCACTAAGAACCGACTTTCGACCTTACATGTCCTCCGCTCTCAAATCTACATCGACTGACGGCTACTCCCAGGTCTCAGACTATATGGGCTACTTCTCCAATTGCCCAGATATGTCTTCTGTTGCCATATTAGCGTCGGAAGGCGGTCACCAGACCCAGCAAGCGCAGCACCCGGCCCACTCAAAGGCCTACCAGCGTCCCCAAGCCGTTTTCGGCAATGACCCACTACGCGTTGACTGACTTCTTCGTGCCCCGTTCTCGACGAGTCCTTGACTTGCAACTGACCATCTGACACGTATGAGGCCGCGACCAGGCCGATGGCACGGGCCCGCGGAGATGACGGCAGGTGAATGCGGACCCACCGTCGGACCACCGGCGGTGGCCTCGAAACGACGTCTCGGCTGCAAACCCGCGCAGCCGTACATTCCAAGGCCCCGGCTCGTGTCTGCCTGCGGCGCAACGTTGTTGCAACATCGTTACGGCACGACGCGTCTCCGAGACAGCATCCACAGCATCGGCGCGAACGACACTGGCACACGGCGAGGCAGGGGCGACTAAAACAGAGTGCGATGGTGTCCGACGACATTGCGTTGTGGGTTTGCACATCCGGTCCGAAGCCGTGGCACTTCATTCATCCACTTTATCCAGTATTAAAGTGTTTTCTGGTAGTTGTGGCGCAAGGTCGGCCTCCAAAGGTGAGCGCTCGAGGGCCGGAGTGAACTCAGCAGGCAGGTGTCAGCGGGAATGACTTCGTTTCGAGGGACCAGAGTCTTGAAAGTGGGCGAAAACGCCACCAGCCAAGGGAGAGACGGATGCGCTGACCCCATGTCTGACTCGAAGACTGGCTTATCCTTGGCAAGAGAGTTCCCTGATGCAGGCAGAAAATTTACAAAGGGCGACACAATCGTGGAGCTCTGGATTAGGTTCGTTCGTCGAGCCTCGCCGTTCTCAGCAACGATCTCGAGCCCAGCGTGTTGGACTCGACCGGCCGGGACCTGCAGGAAAGAAAACAGCCACGGTAGCGATAACAACAGGTACGAAGACGTGATTACGGAGAGAACAAGGGCTGCCCCACCCCAAAGGTCCACTCCCTAGTTCGGGAGTGGTCTTATCTTCACACGCCGTCCGGATCACGAGGTGCGCCAAGGGTCGCCGCGATCAGCGCCGCAGCAACTCCCTTTTCTGCGACACCAAACAAGCGCTTCATGCTTCACGTAAGGTCCTCTTTCCGCCCTGTCGATGTGAAGAAAGCGAAGAAAGGCCCAGGAACCAGGCTACCTAAGGCGGAGCGATCGGGGGTGGTTACTTCTCGAGTGTCACTTCCAGTAGTGACCTCTTGTGAGTCGAGCTGCGACCGTGTCCAGGGAGCTCATGCGCGGCGGAGAGAGTGCGAATGATGGTAAGGACCGGGCTACCAACGTTTGGGGCCAACTGGAGCGATCCGCCCACTACCACTCCACACGGAACGAAGCACCCTGCTTGACGAGAGCCGTACCGTAATTTACGCAACGGCAGGGACGGCCTACGGCAGGTGAAGGGGGGTGCCCTCGTCAGGCTCATGGTCCAGAACGGAAACATACGCTGGCAAGTGGGCACCGGATACTCCGTTTTGACCGGACGTTGGACGTACAATGTTTGGTGCGATGCTTGCGGAGGGAAGGAAGAGGATTCTGAGAGTTTGTGGCGGAGAAGGCGATTGACAAACCCAACTCTGTGGCTATCCTCGCCTCCGCGGTGGTCTACGCTGAACTGAGTCCATTTTCAAGACGTCTGTTTGAACCTCCAGCGGCTACTCTGTTGTTCTTCATTATTGCATAGTGCCTTTCGACGGCACGGACCAGCATCGAGGTACTTCAAGAACGGCCACGGGTTGGTTCCGAAGACCTTTACGCAACTGACACAGCACAAAACCTCGTAACGAAATTGTCACGCACCTGTACGTTGCCTAGTAGCATGGATGCAAACTATCCATAATCTCGACAGACCTCCGAAGCACTTTCCATTCCAGTCTCACCTAAGCGGCGATCAGGACCGGCGCAGCAGCGGTTAGGGCATGCTCGGAGCGTGCTCAGTTACTAACGGCAGATAATCGCCGTCGCAGGGGTGACCCTCGGAGAGAATGCGTACCGCTAAGACGAGGGGCTCCTCGGTCAGAGCGAGCTATTTATGCCAAGAGTGGTGTTTCTCTTCTCGTCGGACAACTGACGCAGTAGAGCTCAGCACTCATGGATCTTGACAGCAGCCGTAACAGCTGTAAGAAGTCTGGCGTCAATCGGAAAGCCTGGCCCCAGACAGCCTCGCAACTGTTTGAAAAGCCTGTGGGAGTTGACTGGAGTTGCAGAAGCTCACATCACTGCTGATGACGCCTTCGGCCCGGCACCTCAGAGAGGATGACCAAGCACACCTGCAGGCCGGCGGCCTAAGGCAAGCTAACAAAGCTCTTCACGGCAGCTCACCTCGCCTCCGATGCCTGCTGGCCATTCTGGAGTTCTGAGGTCAGCTCTCAAAGCATCAATTGCGAGCTTTCACCAACCGTGTCTGGAGTCAGCTTTCCTACGACAGCAGGCTAGCTGACTTTCACCTGGAGTTTGCTAAAGCCGGTCAACCAGGAATCTCCATCTCCCTCACCGCGTCCTCCCAACGTTTGTGCGTCCTGTGTTCAGCGGCCTGGGGCGTGTGCACGCGCCTCACAACCTGGAATCAGCTTCCATCCAGAGTAATCTGTCAGCTCACCTTTCAGAACGCGATCGATTGCTGTGCACAGCTAGCAGCTGCGAGCGACGAAGCTTCAGAGGACTCCTCTGTCCTGGGATTAGCTAACGATCCGGGCTTAGTAGCTCACCTCTCACTTTGCGCTCACTGGCGACGGTCAGGAGTCAGCTGCACCGAACCAGTCTTCCTCACCCCTCTTTCATGAGCTGAAGTCAGCTTCCAATCGCGCCCCGTACAGCTCACTATACTCATTCTGGAGCCACAGGAGGTCGGCTGATCACGACGAGCTGCTTACTCTCGGCCACGACCTGGGATCAGCTGAGTACTCAGAGTGCGAAGCTTACCCCTCACTCAGTGCTCGCTGGAAGAGCTGGATTCAGCTATCCCCCCCAAGTTGTCAGCCTACACCCTCAGTTGGGATATGGTGCGTCAGCTTCAAACGCCCCCGTGAACTCACAATCCTTTCACCGAGGGTCTGGTGTCAGCTGACGAAATCAAGGGAGCTTACATGTGCTCAAGTCCTGTATGGTCTGTTGATTGTGTAGCTTCCTACACAGCCCAGGAGGGGTCTGCGAGTCAGGTTCAAGACTATGGAAAAGCTCACAAGCACATATGTGGAGTCAGCTGTCGGCAGGCGCCTAGCAGCTCACTGTACATTTCCGGCCCTGGGATCAGCTATCATTGACTCCGGTCAGCTTACACCTCTGCTCCTGCACCATGACTGAGGTCTGCTCACACGGCAACTGGGATCCCCAACCTGCCAAGTGTCTGATATCAGCTCAGAAAGTACGATCCGCTAGCTCTCACCCATATCAGACCGACTAGGCTTCAGACTGCTGTTAGCTCAGGTGCGCGAAGGTTAGCTCACCGGCACTCCTCCTTCCTCACCGGGTCCCCTGAGTGCTCAGCAGAAGTCGTCAGCACTCGTCGAAGTGCAGGCGGGTTGATGTGTTGCTGAGGAGAAGGGGATAAGTGCAACATCAAGGTGGAGAGTAACATGGAGGATGGTAGAGCAGCACGCAGAGTTGCGGTTGACTCAACCGTCATTGCGCCTGTGCGTCGCGCCTCTCGCGGTGATCACTTCGCGCCTGTGCGCCCTTCCCTCCACCTTCCACCCGCGTCAGTGTCGGTCAGTAGCATCGAGATGAGAGTGGTGCGACGACATCGATGCATCGCTGCGCATTCCGCGCGCCCATGTAGATGATACAACAAGAGAAGTAGCTGAGTGTCCGTGATTGTGCTTGTGGCTAGTTGTTGTCGTGATGCTGTAAGAAATCCAAAGAGTGGAGGTTGCTGGTCAAGAAATGAGCAAGAAGATTGTAAGAGTGTCCGTTTTGTGTCTGAGCTGCTGCTCATGGTCCCCATCAGAGTGGGGGTGTGGTGTAGTTGGTGATGGTGGTGGTGGTGGGGCAAGATCGTGATCGGTGGGATGTGCCCAAGCTGGTATGTAGCGTTGAGGAAGGCATCGGGGAAGGCGGAGGACAACGTTAGATGATCCCATGCGTCTCGCGCTGTCTCGGCTCGTGCGCCGTCCTCGGCGATCCGAGCGGACTTCCGCTCACGCCCGACAGCGGGCTGCCCGGTCCACTAGACCTCGGGCGGGGCGACATGGCTGGGCTTCTCGTGGGTCCCGGACTCCTGCGCTGTGGCGGACTCCTCGCTCCAGGCGGCAATGGCAATGGGTGTCTAACTCCCGCCGGGGAGCTGGGTGAAGCCAGCACCGTGCCGAGGTTAGCCTCAGCCTCCTCGATCACGTCCCCGCTCGCTTCGCGCTCCCAGTTCAGCTCCTCGTATCGCGGCGGCAACTCTACGACGCGCGTGCTCGTTGCCGTTGGGCTGTTGGGGATACGCCCAGCGTCGCGGTGCACGACGTACGCGCCTTGCGAGTCGTTGTCTTCCTCGAGCCCGCTGATGGGCGAGGGCGTGAGGCCGCCAACGGCGGAGTCGATGTTCGTGTCCACTGTCAGCATGCCTGGCACGCTGGTTGTGGAACTGCCGCGTGAAGATTCGCCAGGTCGGTCGAGAGCAGCGATAGTGTCCCGCTTCAGTTGGACGAGTTGCTCCGTTGAGTCGTTGTGTTCCTCTGGACCCTCGCCGAGAAGAATCTGCCTCTTCAGAGGAGGCAAGGAATGGGCTATAGGCGGATAGCTGATGCCGTCCATCGAGGGCTGGCGGCTCATGAAGTCGCCCATGTGGTCGTAGCTCTGGTTCCGGCGCGGCAGGCTGCTGCCGGCCGCCGGCGGGGGGGATATCGTCGTCGGACTCCCTGTCGTCGGGTAGTAGTACGGCTGGACGGAGTCGTCGTACATGCTGCTCGTGCGGTCGTACGCGCTCGTCCGGTCGTACATCGAGCTCCTGTACGGCACCGCGGCGTCGTAGAGCGAGTTGCGCGTACCGACCGGCGGAGGACTGTACGGGTACCCGTTGTAATCGGCGAAGGACTCGGAGCCCATGCTGCCTCGGTCGTACCCGTGCGACGTTACTGTGGAGTAGGGCCGTTGGCCGAACATGGTGTGCGTCGGCGTGCCGTCGCTCGCGTCGTCGCGGTGCTCGGGGCCCATGAGGTCCAGCTGCGTGTCGGGCGGCTTGTACTTGGGATCGAGCTTGCCAAAGGTCGCCAGGTTGACGAAGGACGGTTTCGGCCGTCCGGCCTTCACGGCCTGCTGCCGCTCGCGCCGGACGCGGCAGCAGCACCAGAACAGAACACAGAGAAGCGCAGTGCCGAGCACGCTGAAGATGCACGCGAGGATGACCCCGGTCCATCGTGACGACAGCTGCTGGCTGTCGCCCTGGTCCGGTTCTGGATCTGGCACCGTCTCCGTCGGCTCAAGAGCGCCTGTCGAGCTGCCGCTCAGCGTGATGGACGGTTTGGAGCCACCAGTGTTGAAGCACGTGCTGGGGCCCTGGCCGACGGTCATCATCTCGCTGCTGCCGCCGGACGCCCATTGCTCTTGGCTCCCGATACCAGCGACGATGATGAAGCGCGTGCCCTTGGCGAGGTTCACGGTCCAGTTGAGGCTGGTGACGCCGTGCTCGGTCCACGTCGTAGGGTTGCTCGAGAGGTACTCGTCCGGGAGGCCGAATTGCTTCTCGCGGTCCTTGTCGTACGTGACTGGGATGGCGAACGAGTTGCCCAGCGGGATGATGCCGAACAGCGTCGGCGGCGTCGTCGTGTTCCACGACCCCTTGGTGCCAGTTGTGCGGTTAGCACCGGAGCTGAAGTCGTCGTTGTTGCCGCGCGCCTCGACGCCCTCGATCTCAATGTCCAGAACTGGCCGCTCGTCCCGCCGCTCCATCATCCAGTTGTCCGTCCGCGTATCTGTGTCGGAGCCATTGTCGATCTCGCTCTCGAGCGACGTCGGCCACGATAGCGTCAGGTTCGAGCACTGCGGCGGGCGGGAGTCGTGCGAGTCGCTGATGTTGAACGCGAACGAGTACAGGTCGTTGATCTGCGAGTTGTTCAGGAAGCACGACGTCGTCCTGTTGAGTGACGGGAGGACGGCTAAACGTCAGTCGACTACAATCAGTCAGACAGTGCGGCTTACTCAATACGTCTGTTGTTCCAGCGTACTCGACGCCGCTCTGGCCCCACACGGTGACGACAAACTTCAGCCCCGCCGGCAGGTCGATCGGCAAATCGTACTTGTTCGTGCCGTTGGGTATGCTTGGCACCCACACGTTGTATCCGTACTGCTCGAACGTCGTCTGCGGGAAGGTCAGCCTTGCTGCGCAGCAGAATTTGCGGACTGTCAGCCGGTCGGTTGCCGATGCTCAAGGTCAGCCCATTGGGCCTGAGCTAGTGCACCTCCGGATCCGCAGCAACACGGGCTCTGGGCGCCGTGCGCTTGGCTGCCCACCAGCACGTACTCACAGGCGTTAAGAGGAGGTGGAACGGCCCCTCGTCGCCCTTCCACTGGACGGAGGAGACGTTGCATTGCCGCGCTCTGGGGTCAGCGTGAGCACATATGGTCGTAACGCACTCAGTCATCCCGACCGACATGTAGCCTGCCCGCACCAAGCTGATGGTGGCCAGGACGACCGACCAAACAAGCATGGTGGGCGACGTTTACGGAGGTCAGGAGCTATGTTGTCTGCTGGGATCGGTGGCCAGCTTCGAGTCAGATCGCACCAGGAGGAGAGCGAGGGCGAGGTCGAGATCAGGCGCAGTTGAAGGCCTCGGAGGAACACGTGACGCCCGTCGGCTGGTGCGTACGATGCTGCAGCTGGCGACGCAAGTAAGAACTAGTGTGGGGATGCAAGAAGTTCTGGTTGATCGATAAACAAGCGAAGACGTCGGTCGAAGACGTCAGTCGGGGACGTCGTCAGAAGGACAGGCGGGCGGATCGGCGTGAGATCGGCTGGCAATCGAACCGAGCCTCGGTGCGTGAGTCACTCTCACTCCGGAGCTAGCGAGGTATGATAGCGCGAACTTTTGCAATGTACGTCGGTCCGTCGCAGTTCGCTCGGTGTTGTCCTGAGTCTGCCGACAGCCTGGCTCCTGTATATGATGTTCGCAGGAGCTGCTGCTGGACAAAGTTTTCGGGAAGCAGGGGTGGACGCGGGTCGGTTTCGTCGAAGTTCGTGTGATTCGTGCGTTGCTTGGTTGCCTGGGTGTGTGCGAAAGACAAGGGCGGGCCGGGGTTGAGATGTGTGTATGCGTAGTGTGTGTGTGTGATGGCGGCCGGGCAACGTGAGAGACAAAATGAAGGTGTTGTTGTGGAGAAGAGGGGAGGGGAGGATGAGAAAAACAACCAAAGTCGACAGCCAAGAAGTGTGCCGGCGGTTGTCTGGCGGTTGTCTGTCAGGCGGAGCGGAGTGCGAAAGGAGTGCTGGTGGAGAAGGGCAGAGGGTCAGTGGAATGTGACGTTTTCGGCTCAGCGGGTGGGTGCTCCAGGTGCCGGCGTGATCCTTGGCTCTCCTGTCTCCTGATCCTGATCAGGAGCTGAGCTTCCGCACGACGGTGCTCTGTTGTCTGCCCAGCTGCCCGCTGCCCTGCTGCCGGAGCTGTTGCCGTCCGCGTTGTCTTGCCGAAACCAGCAGTGGGTCACCGGCTGCGCCGGATCTTCGGCGCTCCCTTCTTCCTTTCGTCTGCACTCTCATTCGGCCCTCACGTCCTCGCAGATCTTCATGCTCAGGTAAACAGCTCAGGTAGACGTCAACAGGAACGTTCTGAACCCCGCCTGTGCCGCTCACAGGTCTGCGCGACGCTCAGAAATGAAAAGATCATGCACAGGGCCGCCGGAGCTCAGGGACAGGAGGGATCCCGCATATACGCTGGAGCTACGATCTCACCGAGGACAGAGGCGGACAGTGCGTAAGATGTCGCTTGTCACGTCTCCGATCTCATCTGCACTACTGAGAACAGTTGCAGTCTGGTAGAGCCGCAGACAGCCCACACATTGGAAACTCCGAGGCCGGAGTCACGGAGTGGAATCCACATGGAAAGGTGGAAAGGTCGCCGACGACGAGGCTGAATGAGGAGATCGCTGCGTACGCCTTCTGGGCCTTCTGGCGCAGGTGTAAGCCAAGCCTAAGCGCTTCCGGGCGCTAGACGCCGACTTCTCCTCGCACCAGCCGGACATGTGCGACGTGCGGTATGTTCGGCAGATCTGCGTGCTATGACATAGCGCAACTCTCCAGCGATCCTCACAATGTCTCCTGTCCAATGCTCGTCCGCAGCTGCTTCGGGATAGCGGGTCGGCGTAGGCCTTCGCACCGACATGCCCGCCATCTGTGCTTCGGACTAGACGACGATCCGACCGCCGATAGTGGGTTGCAGGCAGGTATCGTGGGCAAGAGGTGAGACAAGCCCACAAGCCATGCGCGATAATGCGTTCGAAACCATTGGGCAACTGCGACGCCATACGCCATGGCAGCCCGTATCGGTCGGTTCGTGTAGCTGCAATTGAGCCATAATCAGCCATGCGAAGCCTGGGCGAGGCGCCAAGCCCTCGCTTGCTACAACACATGCTCGATACATCCCCCGGCGGCACAATCCACTCCCAGTTCTGACGCAGGCCTCGCTGATTGCTCGGCCAGACGGCTTCGATGCTGGCGACGGAATGCCAGAATTGAATCATATGCTTATTACGCCTCCATCCCCCTGAGGCGCTTCTAGGAGAGTGAGGGAATTCTCGGAAATGCAGTGATATGCAGTGATATCTCACCGAAAAGAAGTCACCGGCAACGTGCCGATCTCTCCTCATCTGACAGACTTCGTGGGTTTGAAGTGAGAACTGATTGCATCAACACTATGAATGAGCGCTGCACCGTCTTGGCACGTCGAATGAACACCCGTCCCCCTTGTCGCCGAGCCGCGCGGGGCACAGAGCAGGCGGGATCCTCCCAGTCATCGCCTCGCCGTCCCGTTGCTAAATGAGAACGGCCTCCGCCACACAGTCAAGGCGGAAACCATCCCGCCTCTTCATCTTACAGCTCTGACGTTAAGCCGGCTCGGAGGGCTGTCTGCAGTCCTCAATATCATTGTCGGCGGCCGTCCGACCCATGTGTGTTCAGACGGGCAAGCGACGGACACTTGTGAACTCACCTCGTTTGTATGGCGGTGCCATGCAATTCATCATCAGGCCACCTTCAGGCTTGTCTTCCTCCCCGCAAATACTCCGCCAACACAACCACAGATCGTCCATGCGCTCTCACACTCCCCGCACTCCGCACCCCGCTGGTCTTTAGCGCGACGTCATTGTCAGGCAGGGATGCATTCCGACATCGGACAGCTTGTTCGGGCACTCGTCGGGCAACACTCCGTCCGAATCGGAGGTCGGCTTTGCGGACTTTGAAGGAATGGTAGACGGCCAAGTGATTGGCGGATTCCTCAGAAAACTTTGCTCCGCGTGCCTAGGTACCGTGTGGCTTATGACATCGCAGGTCGTCACGGTTTGCGCTCGTGTGCTCGGTGATCGCAGTCAGTTTTGCGCTCGTGTGCTCGCTGATCGCAAATCGTTAGTGCTCAGGTCAGACTTGCTTTGCTCGCTCGCTCAGATGATAGCGCACTCTATTCATACGTCTCAGAGAGAGACATACAGGCACAAAAACGCCGGTTGAGGCCGCCGGAAAAAGCTTCTACTTCTATTTCTCTAGCCTCTAGCGTCTAATTGCCCAAAAGTCTCTTGCTACATGAAATAATTCCCAGGAATCCTAACAGCGGGGGGTCGGCACAATGAACAGGAGAAAGGTGGAGGTGGGGTGTCCACATGCAGGTTGGGAGTCGTTGCAATTCGTGTGCCTCGTCGCCATTAGTCGGGCGGGTAGGGAATCGTTCGTTGGAATAGGGTGCCAGAATTTCTATATCATACACGGAAAACTTGTTGATTTCGAGGGTATCGTGAGGTTGCGTCTCCGCCGTCACACGGGAGGGGAGCAAGCCGGTGCTCTAGTTGCGTGTCTTGACACAAAACGTCCATTTCGTCGGGTGCCAACAGCGCCGCGGAATATTATCAAGACCGATGAGGGGATAACGAAAGATGCGGCAGTTGTCAAATGATGAAAGTTGTTGTATTGTTGCAGGTTGGTTGGTTGTTGGGGGTTGTTGGACGCGTGAACACAATGCTTGCTTGATGATGAGACGGGCGAAAACCCTTGTTGATGCAATCGAAACATGGAGAAACGGGGAAAGGGGGAAGGAAGCGAAAAAGATAGGGAACAGGACTGCGCAGCGACCGATCGTGTTTACACTCGTGTCACTGCGGCGTCAGTGTCAACCTCGAGAAGGAGAGAGAACCCAGATCAAAGTTGACACCAATCGAGGCATTGCGGGGAGCGGTGGAAAGCTCGCAGCTTACCACCACGAGGCACCAGAGGAGCCAGAGGCAGGGGGGAAGCCACCACCTCCGTAGCCGCCGGCACCACCGCCGCTGTAACCACCGCCGTAGCCACCACCGTAGCCACCGCCGTAGCCGCCTCCGTAGCCACCAGAACGCTGGCCACCGTAACCACCACCGCTACCGCCGAAGCCACCACCCTGGCGAGCGTCGCGGCCGCCCATGCGGCCACCACCGCCGCCACGGCGACCACCAGAGCGGCCGTAGCCGCCACCGCCGAACGAGCGCTCCTGAGAGATGTCAACAAGCCACTGAGGAACCTCCTGGTTAGCCTCCTTGAGCAGGTCGATGAGGTCGCGACCGATGGCGAGGTTGGAACGGTTGAAGAAAGCAGTCGAGGTACCCGTGTTACCGGCACGACCAGTACGACCGATGCGGTGAGTGTACTCAGCGACGTCGGTGGGGAGGTCGTAAAGGATGACGTGGGTAACGTTGGGGATGTCGAGACCACGGGCAGCGACCGCAGTGGCGACGAGGATGGGGGCACGGCCGGTACGGAAAGCGTACAGGGCGGCCTCACGCTCGCGCTGGGTGCGGTCACCGTGGATCGAGGTCGCGTTGTGCTGCTGCGAGCAGAGGAAGTCGCAAAGCGAGTCGGCCATACGCTTGGTCTCGACGAAGACGAGGATGAGACCACCAGACTGCTCAGCGAGGAGCAGGTCCAGGAGAAGCGAGCGCTTGTCGTGCTCGTCAACGTACTCGATACGCTGAGTGATGTTCTCAGAGGTCGAACCGACACGACCGACCGAAAGGAAAATGTAGTCCTTCAGGAACGAGCGGGCGAGCATCTGGATCTCCTTGGGGAAGGTGGCGGAGAACATGAGGGTCTGACGGTTCTGGACGTCGGGCATGTCCTCACCCTCGACGATGCGGCGGATCTGGGGCTCGAAACCCATGTCAAGCATGCGGTCGGCCTCGTCAAGAACGAGGTACTTGACGTTGGCGAGCGAGATGCGGCCACGCTCGATCAGGTCGACGAGACGACCAGGGGTGGCGGAAAGGAGGTCGCAGCCACGGTCGAGCTGGCGGATCTGCTGGCCAATGTCGGCACCACCGTAGACGACGGCGGGGCGGACCCACGAGCGGTAGGCGAACTTGCGGGCCTCCTCGTGGATCTGCGAGACGAGCTCACGAGTGGGGGCAAGGACGAGGGCGGTGGGGTAGGCCTTGCGGCGGGAGTAGCCGTACGAGTTGTTGTCGGGGGGAGGAGCCGAGGGACCGTAGGTGTACATGGCAGAAAGGATGGGGAAGAGGAAGCCTCCAGTCTTACCCGAACCAGTCTGGGCACAAGCCATGAGGTCACGGCCGAGGGCAACAATGGGGATCGAGTACTTCTGGACGGGGGTGGGGGTGGTGTAGCGGGCGTACTTGATGTTCTCGAGGAGAACAGGGTCGATGGGAGCCTTGAACTCGATCACGGGCTCAGGGACACCCGTGCCAGTGGCCTCAACGGGGATGTCGGCATACTTGTCGAAGTTGATACCAGTAGACTGGGAAAACGTCAGCACGGTTGTCTTCGTATCGTTTGCCACCCATGTGAAACAAGTGGGCGCCATCCTGTTGCAAACTCACCTGGTGGGTTCCATCTCCCTCCTCGCCGTAGAGCTCCTTCTCGAGGCGCGGGTTGCGAGCGCCAGTGATGTGCTTGCCGTCGCGCCAGGCGCCGGCACCGGGGGCAGTGCCGCGCTCAAAGCGGTCGCCGCCGCGGCCACCACCACGAGGTCCCCAGCCGCCGTCGTTACCGCCGCGGGGAGGGTTGTACGCGCCCGCGTTCTGGACGGGGGTGGGCGCGGGGGTGGGAAGGCCAGTGGGCGAAGGGCGGTAGCCGTTGCCGGAGGCGTGCGCGGGAGTGGGGGCCGCGCCGTTGAAGGGAGCGGGAACCTTAGCCTGCTGAGCCTGACGGGCACGGAGGTAAGGGGGAACGTAAGCAGAACCGGAGTTGAGGGAAACACCAGCTGATGAAGGTGTTAGCATGTTGCGATGGGAAAGAGTGATGGAGAGAATGAGAAAGGAGACCGGGTGGCAAAAGTGTTATTAAGCCATTGTGATCCAAGAGTGGTGGTTTGATTTACATAACGCGCCACCCGTGGTCTCGTGTCTCAATCGAGTGGGTCACCGTCGACGCCCGGTGGAGATGAGGCGGCGGCGGCGATGGCTCACGCGACACAGGAAAATGCGATACTCACCGAGCTTCTTCTCGAGGCCAGTGGCACCAGCGGCGTTGCCGTTGGTGTTGTCGTTAACAGTAGCAGTCATAACTTGTCTAGAGGGGTTCAAAGGGGTTTGTCGCGACCGTGGATGGGTGCAACAAGAGGACGCGTTTGATGGGATAAGCTTGGGGGTGGTGCGGGAAGAAGATGAGGATTCTTCAGGTGTCTTCTCGGTCTATAGTGTTGTACAGAGCGAAAAGAGCGTGCAAAGTCGTATCGTTGTCGAGAGCCAGTGAAGGAGAGTCGAGTACGATCCGAAGGAGGATGTTTTTCGATGTTTTTGGGAAGATAGATGTAAGAGAGGTGAGGGGGGTGATGAGGAAAGAAGAAAGAGAAAATGGAACTGAAAAGCTGTAAAAGGACGTAGACGCTGGAGCGTGAGTGGGTGGGTTGAGTGAGTGGGTGAGGGCTCCAGGCGGGCGGGCAGAGGGTCGAGGGCCGAGTAGCAAGGCTGGGTGGCAGGCGATAGGGCCAGGGAGGGCTTAGAGGGAGAAAGCACTCAGGGTCCCCTCCCCCCTGCGGTGTGCTCACACTCAGACACGGGCGCAGAGTGCACAGGTGCAGCACCCAGGCGACACCAGACACAGGCACACACAGGCATGCGCCTTGGACGGACACCGTACACCGGTCAGCAGCGCCCAGTGGCGACACGCACTCCCGTTGGCCCGTAGGCGCTCTCCTTGGCTGGGTGGCAACGGCGACATCGACCTCTCACACGGCACACGGCACGCGGGCGCAATATTCCAGTGAAAATCTTTTTCATAGCGCGTCATTTCCCTGCGCCCTGCACCCTCTTACTCCCGCGCTGCAGCGCTGCAGGCGGTGGCGACGGATCCTTTTCTCATTCAGTGGGGCCGGCGGCGCATCCTGCATCCTGCACTCATGACGTGTGGAAGCTCCGCAACCCTGCTAGGCTCATCCATATTGCCATATTGCCATATTGCCGTTTCCCCACGTGACATAAAAGCAATATCGACTTTGATTCCGCTGTCGCGACGCGTCGTCCATCACGTCGACTCCCACGCGACTTTGCTTCCGCTCCACCTCAGCCAGCTCAGGCACCGCCCAGCGACATCAACACGACGACAACAACATCCCAGTGCACGCACCGTCTGTCGAATCAATCACTTCTCTATCCATATCCTCTGCTGCCTAATTCTCCTCTGGCGTAAAAATGGTAAGCTCTCCGCTGTGTTCTGTCATGGTAGCTAACACGCAGTCTGCTCCTAACAACGCTGGTGTGTATCGCTTACGCAAACAAACAACAGGGGCTGGCAAACTGACGAAACAGAGTACCGCGAGGCCTTTGCGCTCTTCGACAAGAAGGGCACCGGAGAGGTTCCCCGCGAGTCCCTTGGCGAGCTGCTTCGCTCGCTCGGCCAGAACCCCACCCAGGCCGAGGTCTCTGCCCTTGAGCGCGAGATCGGCGCTACCTGTGAGTGACGGTGAGGTTGGCCTTGCCCTATCCTGTCTTACATGGAGGGGCCAGCGACACTCGGCGGCAGAGCAGGCAAGCTTGGTTGACCGTAAACTTCACCTCAGAGCTGACATACAGTCAACTACGACCAGTTCCTCCAGATCCTCAACCGCCCGGACGGCTGGAAGCCGGCTGGAACTGCTGGTGAGTGCCAGGAGGCCGCAGTCAACAGCTATCAAGAAGCAGAAGCTAACTACAGACGAGTTCATCAAGGGATTCCAGGTGTTCGACAAGGCCGGCAACGGATTCATCGGTGCCGGAGAACTGCGCTACGTCCTCACCCAGCTCGGCGAGAAGATGACCGACGAGGAGGTCGACGAGCTCCTCAAGGGATTCCCTGTTACGTGAGTGCCTCGGCGCTGAGGAGCACTGCTAGCCGCTTCAACGAAGCTGGCAGTCGAAGATCCCAGCTCTGCTCTGCAATTCACATCCCCCGATGCTTGAATCAGCTAACCCGCAGCGACGGCCAGATTAACTACCACTCGTTCGTCCGTTCGATCCTTGCCCAATAAATGTACGGTGTATCAGGGAACCAGCAGCTAGCGACTAGTGTGTTATTTTGACTCGTTTACGAATGTATATTGTGGATCATGAGTGCGACCAGCGAGCTGAGGAGCTGAAGCGTCCGAGCATGCCAGCGGGAGCCAAGCTGCGGGGCGAACGGAGGCAGTCGGTAATGCGGCGGCAGCTGGCTTATCGAGTGCATACATCGGCTGTAGCTCTTTTCATCAGGCTGTAGATCCAGAGATCGCCGACGCTTCCATGTAAGGAGCAGGACGTTGCATACGTTGTTTTCGGTGGGGTGTGGTGTGGTCAGACATCGAGGACCACGTGTTGTGTATGGACGCGACGCGAAATTGGACCCGCGACGCGTCAAGGGTCATACATTCATGAGGCCCTCCCATGACCAGCCCCTCAGCCACCCAGATAGGGGAGTCATTTTCATCTCGCTGTTGGTTGTTCCCATCCCAACAACAACAACAACAATCATGGTGCGTAGTCCGATGATACTGCAGGGGAGGGCGATGCTGACCCAGATTAGAGCGGCTTCGAACAGAACCGCGTGTTCACCGTGCCGGTCCTCCACCCGGAGTTCGCGCCCGACTCGCCCGCCGAGAACGAGAAGCTGTTCTATGACTTCCTCGCGGGCTTCCGCGTCGGCGGCGAGTTCGTCTACCGGTGAGTCTGAGGCATCCTTGAATGCCAAGGCTCGTGTGCTGATGGGACAGTGACCGCCTCCGCTCCGCGCTCCTGATGCACCACCACACGCTCGAGGTGGACCTGAACGACCTGATTGTGTGGAACGAGGACCTCGCGCAGAAGGTGCACGACCAGCCTGGCGAGCTTGTCCCGCTTGTGAGTTTGGAGTGGGCAGGGTGGTGTGCTGACAAGGTAGCTTGAGAGTGCGCTCCTTCGCCTCGCGCGACAGCTGGTCAACCCCGCCGTCGAGCCTGGATCTAGTGCCGCCGCCGACGCCGTTCCCGAAGTTCAGGTCACGCTCAAGTCGAACATGAACATGATCCAGTTCCGGCAGCTGACAGCGGACACTTTGACGAAGCTCGTCCGTCTTCCGGGAATCGTGATCAATGCGTCCCAGCTCTCCTCGCGCGCAACCGAGCTGCACATCCAGTGTAAGGCGTGCCGCACCGTCAAAATCGTGAAGGTCGGCGGCAGTCTGGGTGCCGAGCGCGCCGCGCTCCCGAGACGCTGTGAGGCCCCCGCAGTCGAGGGACAGAAGAAGGAGTGCCCCCTGGACCCGTTCGTAATTCTGCACGACCGGTGTCGCTTCATCGACCAGCAATCTATCAAGCTCCAAGAGGCGCCGGACATGGTCCCTGTCGGCGAGCTGCCGAGGCACATGATGCTCCAGGCCGAGCGATACCTGACCGGCCGCGTGGTTCCGGGCTCGCGCATCATTGCCACGGGCATTTACTCGACGTTCGCGCCGCAGTCGAAGAACAGCAAGAACAGCGGCGCCCCGGCCCTTCGCCAGCCGTACCTGAGGGTCCTCGGCATTGAGCTCGACACGACGCTGGCGTCCTCGCCCGGGTCCCGCGTCTTCACGCCAGAGGAGGAGGAGGAGTTCCAGCACATGGCGCGCTCCGAGGGCCTGTACGAGCGGTTCGCGAAGTCGGTCGCGCCGTCGATTTTCGGCAACCTCGACGTCAAGAAGGCGGTGACGTGTCTGCTGATGGGCGGGTCGAAGAAGATCCTCCCCGACGGCATGCGGCTACGTGGCGACATCAACGTGCTGCTCCTCGGAGACCCGGGAGTCGCCAAGTCGCAGCTGCTCAAGTTCGTCGAGAAGGTGTCCCCGATCAGCGTGTACACGAGCGGCAAGGGAAGTTCGGCGGCGGGTCTGACAGCGAGCGTGCAGCGCGATCCCGTCACGCGCGAGTTCTACCTCGAGGGCGGCGCCATGGTGCTGGCCGACGGGGGCGTGGTGTGCATCGACGAGTTCGACAAGATGCGCGACGAGGACCGCGTCGCGATCCATGAGGCGATGGAGCAGCAGACGATCAGTATCGCGAAAGCGGGCATCACCACGATCTTGAACTCGCGCACCTCCGTCCTCGCGGCCGCGAACCCCGTGTTCGGAAGGTACGACGACCTGAAGTCGCCGGGCGAGAACATCGACTTCCAGACGACGATTCTGTCGCGATTCGACATGATCTTCATCCTCCGCGACGAGCACAACGAGGCCCGCGACCGCACCATCGCAAAGCACGTCATGAACATCCACATGCTGCGCGAGGCAGACAACGAGGCCATCGGCGAGATCGAACTCGACACCATGAAGCGGTACATCGCCTACTGCAAGGCGCGGTGTGCTCCGCGCCTCTCCCCCGAGGCGGCCGAGATGCTTTCCTCCCACTTCGTGGCGCTGCGGAAGCAGGTCCAGCAAGTGGAGCGGGACACGGACGAGCGCTCCTCCATTCCGATCACGGTCCGCCAGCTCGAGGCCATGATCCGCATTTCCGAGTCGCTCGCCAAGATCACCCTCTCCCCGACAGTCGGCGTGCACCACGTCGAGGAGGCGATCCGCCTCTTCAAGTACAGCACAATGGACGCCGTCGCCGCCGGCCAGGTCGACGGCATGTCCCGCCAGGAACTGCAGGAGGAGATGGAGCGCATCGAGCGCGAACTGAAGCGCCGCCTCCCCATCGGGTGGAGCACGAGCTACCAGAGCCTCGTGCGGGAGTTCGTCGGACACCAGGGGTACAGCCAGCACGCGCTCGAGAGGGCGCTCTGGGTGCTCGAGAAGAGGGAGGTCATCCGGTTCAAGGCGCAGAAGAAGGTCGTTGAGCGTGCGGGCGTGTAGGCGGGCGAACGACACGAAGGAGCGCCGCAGGCGTGACTGGGCCCCGAGCCCTGGTCTGCCGCCCTGGAAGAGGTAGTTTAGGAGCAGTACAGCAGCCAGTAGTACACGCAGTGTAACATTTGATGTGATGATATTGTATGTGCCAGCAGCCAGCAGCCAGCAGCCAGCAGCAGCAGCAGCGTCGCAACAACACATGACCACAGTCCATATCGCTATAACGCTGTAAACTAGGGGTATACCAGGTAGTCTGTCTCTATAATTTATTCCTACTGTCCCCCACGGTGCTCCTCTGTACTCGTCACTCGTGCACTCTCAAACCGCCCTCCTCACATTCACAACGCTCACCGCCGCTCGTGCTCCTCACTCCTCCCGCTCAGAGTGAACCAACACGGATCTACTAGATCTCGTGCGACTCGAGCTCGCCGTTCGCGTTGAAGATGAACTTTGTCTGTCCTCGGAGCAGCTTCTTCTCCAAGCTCCCCTCGCCATGGAGGGTGGCGACCTCGTCCGAGCCACCGATACTCTCAAAGTCGACAATGACGTTGGGCACAGTCCGTCGTCCGGTGAGCGCGTACAGCGCGTCCTGGATGGCCTCCATGTCGTCCGGCCTGTGGTCGAGCTCAAGGATGAACGGCGGCGGGTCCAGGTCGTACCCCCCGATGAGGACCTTGGCGCGGCGGCTGTAGGGACAGTAGCTCTTGGAGAAGACGGTGACGCGCGTGCGCAGCTTGGACTCGTCCTCCCACCCGCCCGGATAGAGCTCGGGCATCTCGTTGTCGGCATAACTGTCTGCCTGGGCGTGCTTGGTGCCCGCGCTTGTCTTCTTGATCTCCCACGCCTCGGCGAGCTGCGCCTTCCACTCCTTCGCGGACATCTTTGTCGGGATCATGGACGGCAGCACGCCCCCGTGGTACAGGAACCAGATCAGGGACTGGAGCTGCTCCGTCTTCGCCGCCTCGCGCGTCGCGGCCGTCTCGGCCTCGTTCGCCGTCGCACGCGCAAGCTCCTCGGGAGACAGCACCGGGTCCTCGACCTGCAGCGCCAGGTCGTCCTCGGCCATGAGCAGCTCGTCGGGCGGCTGCTCCAGCTTCACGGGCTCGACGGCTTCCCGCCGCTCCTCCCCGACATCCGAGAGACCGTACGTCTTCGAGTTGCTGTAGGCGTACGGAGACTTGGAGGGCGAGCTCGAGGAGAACTTGCCGATGAGCAGGAGCGAGACAACCGCGAGCACGAGGTACAGCGGCCACTTGCGCCGGATCTGCCGGGCCACCCCGCGCGGTGACGGGCGAGAGGAGGAGGGCATCGGGAGGCCCTTCTCCTCGCTCAGGAGGGAGAGCGGGCGCGTGCTGGATGCGGAGCGGCGCATCATGTTGGCGAGAGAGGGGGATGCGTCGAAAGCGATGTGAGGTAGGTGGATAAGAGCTTGTCTAGCGTGCTCAGTGGGTGCAATCTAGCAGCAGCCTAGAAGCTCTGCGAGCCGAGCTTGCGAGTCGGTCTGGTCCGTCCAACTGGTGAACTGGTGTGAGCTGGATTGAAGTTGCCGGGTACCGATTACGGTCCGGGCAAAGAGGTGGTGGCCGAAGGCGCTCAGAGAGCGGTCGAGATGGTCGAGAAACGAGTGTCCAGCGGTCGAGATGTAAAGAGCGTGAGTGCGGTCGTGTGGACAGTCGATGGTCGTGCCGGGAGGAAGATGGAGTAAAGGGCAAAGCTGGTCTTACGAGATGCTCGTCCACGCCGATGGGATGGTTGTTTGTGTGTGCGCAGAGGGCAAGCAAGCCGAAAGGGAGATGCTGCGGCCTTAGCGCCTTAGTCTGTAATGTCGCCTCCTGAGCCCTTTCAGATCCTGGCAATTCTGATTGAACTCTTCGCTGCACTTGGAGAATACGCAGTCGAGCGGGGTGCGTACCCTACGCTTCGCTGCAAACAGAAAGTAGAGAGCACTCTCGGGGCGGAGTCAGGCTGATGCAGGTTGATGCAAGAACAGATGAGATCCGGGGTCTCACGCTAGCACTCGACACAAAAGTCCTGAGGGGATGAATTCGGTGGCGTCCGTTGTTCCCTGGGTACACTCGTGGACGCTCCGTAGGGTGTGTCGCTGGTCGTGCGTGTGTGCGTCGTGTTGGTTCTGAATGCGCGTCGAGAGCGAGAGGCGAGGTTTGTGGGCAATTCAAAAACTTCTCCACACGGAGCAAGAGGAGTTTGGATTCTAGAACGCCTCAAAGCGGAGAAGGTACAATTGCTGCCCTGGGGTCGTTACGTTTTGCGTTGGAGTCTGCGAAGCGGTCTCGGTGCGAGGTCCGCGGAGGTGGGGGCCGGGGTGATCGTGTCGGCGTCGGTGATGCCGCAGCCTTAGGGGTCCGTTGGCGTCGATGGGCGCTTCAGCCACTTTAATGAGTGAGGATGAGATCGAGAGATGGGCCAAGATCCAGTATCGCAATGTGACACATCCGTCAGCACGCGGCAGCACGTTCGGGCAACACTAGGTCTCGCTGGAGCACTGCTCGGAAGCCCAGCATGCCGGCATTCATGCCTAGCCTCCTCCGACCCACTTCACGTTCCAGCGCACGCAACCAGTCGCGCGGCGCTGTGCAGAGGTTCCAACATGTGATCCGCGCCGCGTCCGGACTCCGCGAATGCGGGACGCTCAACCCTTTGGACTCTGGAAGCTCAGCTCTGGTGCCTGGAAGTTTAACGCCCGTAGGCTCAGAAGCCGGGACCTGGTAGCCTGGGCTGGGAGCCATCTCCGCGTAAGTGGTACCGTGGGAAAGCATGTCCTTCTCAGCACGTGACAATGCCACGCGAATCCCATGCACGCTCGATGGAGGCGGCCACCGAAGGTGAGAAGTCAAAGTGGAGGTCTGAAATTTGTGGTGCCCGCGACCGTTGACAGTGCCGCCTTTGTTGACACCGCCCCGCATCACATCTAACCCCACGCCGTCGCCATGGAGAAGGTCCAGTTCCAGCTCGAGGGCACGCTTCCGGAGCTCAAGGACCTGCACGAGAAGGGCCTGTTCTCGCGCGCGGAGATCCAGGAAATCACGAAGCGGCGGACAGCGTTCGAGACAGCCCTGGTCCGGAGACAGGCGAGGAAGGACGACTTCTTCAAGTATGCCGAGTACGAGATCAACCTGGAGAAGCTGAGGAAGATTCGATGGAAGAAGCTGAGTGAGTGCGAGCGCGCACATTCCCTGGCGAATGCGCGCATGGGGTGGGAGCTGGAGCTGCTGCTGTCGGCGAGTGTCGAGGAGGCCGAGCTCGACTGCACACGACCGTGGAGATGCACAGTACAGCTTGGACTCTAGGATGTAGCTGACGCCAGAATATGACCGCAACCCGCCGCCCCCGAGCGCATCGACGTACTCCATCCCCCGCCGGGTGCTGTACATCCTGAAGCGAGCGACGGCCAAGTTCCCCGGCGACTTAGCGGTATGGCTCGCGTACGTCGAGTTCGGTGCGCGCGAGGGCATGACGAAGATAGTCGCGAAGGGTCTGAACAGCGCTTTGCAGCACCATCCCCTGTCGCCGACACTCTACCTCCTCCAGTCCTACCACCACCTGCACCCTGGGACGCCGCTACCTCGATCGGGCGAAGAGGACGCCGCGATGGGCGCCCTAGCCGGGCCGGCGCTGGACGAGGCGCGGCCCGCGCTCGCCTTCGCGCTTGAGGGCACGGGGCCGGCGCGCACGAATCTGCTCCTCGGCCTCCGCCTCCTGCCTGGCAGTCACGCGCTGTGGCGCGCCTACGTCAAGCTCGAGCTGGGGTGGGTCGAGGCGCTGCGCCGGAGATGGCGCGCGCTGGGCATCGAGGGCGCAGCCGACGCGAGCTTCGACGGCGACCAGCTCGCGCTCAAGGGAGGCGAGGGCTCCTTCGGCCCCGAGGGGGAAGAGGCGAGGCGCGCGATTCTGTCTGGCCAGCTGGTCCTGTCGGCGCTGAACGAGGGGCTCAAGAAGGTCGCGCCGACAGATATCGACAAGCACGACGCGGGCACCGACGGCCTCCAGTTCCGCCAAGACCTGCTCGTCATGCTGCGGTCGTACCCCTCGCCCCTGCGCGCCAAGGCCCTGGGCGCGGTGTACGCCGACCTCGAAAGTCTGACCACGAACGGGCGGTATTCCGAGAACATCCGCGCGCGTGCCGCCCTCCTTCTGCTCACGAGGGGACTCTACGACCGGGACTACGTCCCCGGCGAGCCGCTCCTGAAGCCGGGCGAGGCGGCGCTGAAGGGTCCCGCCCTCGTGGACTTCTACGGTCAGCTGGGCAGCGCGCTGAAGGGTGCGTCTGGGGCTATGGCGAGTGTAGCCGGCGAGTGGCTTCTGGCGCAGCTGCCAGCGCTCGACCCCGAGATGCGCGCGTACGTCTTCGGCCTGCTTGGCCGTCTGACGCGGCGGAAAGCGCACCCCTCCTCTGCGCTGCTGCTGCGACACCTCGACGCGCTGGCAGCGTACGGCACGCCGACGCTGCACGTCGTGCGCAAGCATGCGGCGCAGTATCCGTCCGACGCTGTTTTGCAGCTCGTGCGCGTGAACGCCGAGGTCGAGGCGGCCGAGGCGGCCGGGGCGGCCGAGGCTGGCGCGACCGATGCGCTGGATAAGGCCGAGCTCAACGGCATGTTCGAGGAGCTGACGCGCGCCCTGAGGCCGGACACGGCCAGTCCCGAGGCTGTCGACGCGACAGTCCAGATCTGGACAGAGTGGGCCCTAAGTGTGCCGGACATGCGTCCCATCCTGCGCGCCAGCCTCCGCTCCCCCGTGCCGGCGCTGCACTCGCGCCTCCTCTCGACGTGGTTCTTCACTTTGCTGTCCTCAGGCATCGCCTCCGCCGAGGCGCTGAAGCAGGCGCAGGCGTACGCGCCCTCAGGCGAGTTCTACGCCCAGGCCTTCGAGCAGCTCGCCCAGCTGAACGGGGAGGAAGGGGCCATGCGCCACTTCTACGACGCGTGGAAGCGCAATGTCGCCGGACAAGAGGTCGTCACCGCCGCCCTGAGCTATGCCCGGTGGTTGGTGGAGAGGAGGAAGGGGCGCGAGGCGCGCAATGTCGTCGAGACGGCGAAGCGGCAGGCGAGGGACCACGAGGCGCAGATTGAGGAGGGGTGGGAGCGGATCCTGGAGGAGGCGGAGAGGGAGGAGGACGAGGAGCTCGAGGACGAGGAGATCGAGAGTGATGATGAGTCGGAGAGTGATGAGGATGAGGACGAGGAGGGAGACGTGGAGATGGGAGACGAGGAGGGAGAAGGAGAAGGGTGGGAGGACGTCGAGAGCAGGGACAGCTCCGACCTCGAGATCGCCATGTAGGCTTATGCACTGTAGACTGCTAGTATCCTCTGTCCAGACTTCGCTCACTACGACTGACTGCTCCGGTGCTGCACGCTGACACTGCTTACCCCTTAACACCTATCCACAAAGCTGGAGTCTACGCCGCCGCACTCTGCTTCGTCGTCACGCGTGCATACGCAAGTCGGTAATCTATGTCTCATGCCGGCACGCCGTGTGGCGCGCGTTTTTTCGCCTTCTTCTCTCCTTGGTCCTCGTCGCCGGCTCCAGTGCCTCCAGCACTGGTCCTGCAAAATGTACAACATGGCAATGGGAATGGGCCTGTGTCCTCGGATGGAAGCACTGTCTAACTTTGGAATGAATTGGAAATGAGAATGAGAATGAGAATGAGAATGAAATTGTCGATGCAAAAAGAGTAATGGGACCGCCTGCGGTACGGGGCCGCGCAGCGGTGGACAGGGGCGTTGCTGGACTCGACGGTGGCTCAGTCGACTGACGAGCACTGGGAGACCACTTGGCCTCGCTCCGCTCGGTCTCACGCCTAGTAGCCGTCGATGAAGTCCCTCGTAACGCTCGAGAACTCGTTGAACGGGTTCTTCTCGTCGGCGATCGGGACCAGCTCCTTCGGCGTCGCCATGCCTGGCGTGCCCGGCGCCGTCGCCGGGAATCCGGCATGGCCCTGGATGATGTCCTCAGCATGGGCCTCGGGCATGAGGGCGCCCGACGTGAAGTCGATGGACTTGGAGTCCCGGATCGTGCGGAAGTTGACTGTATCAATACCGTTTGACTCGGCGGGGATGATGGGCGGCGTCATGTGGCGCAGCAGGCCCCAGGAGATGTTCGTGAACCACTTGGACTGCTTGACCTCCGACGCGCCCGCGGAGGAACCTAACCGCTTGTGCTCGTCCTTGATCAGCAGCTTTTTGATGAGCGACTTGCACGCGTTGGAGACATGCTTGTCGTCTGGGAAAGTGACGTCGGTCTTCAGCACGTTGGAGAAGGTCGCGTTCCGGTTCGGGCCCTTGAACGGCGTCGTCGCGAAGATCATCTCGTAGATCAGGATGCCTAACGTCCACCAGTCGACGGCGCTCGTGTGTCCGCACCCCTTGATGACTTCTGGGGCGATGTACTCCTCTGTTCCGACGAAGGAGTTCGTGCGGAAGTCGGCGATACAACTGCGCGTGTCGACTAGCAGTACGCCGTTCTGCCCGCTCTGCTTGATCACGGCTGGCGCACCGCCCGCCGGTCCCGACTGCTTCGACAGGTCGAAATCAGACAACATGATGTGCCCGCTCTGGTGAAGGAGGATGTTCTCAGGCTTCAGGTCGCGGTAGATGTAACCATTCAGATGGAGGTACTCGAGCGCGGCGATGACCTCGGCCGCATAGAACTTGGCGTGCTCCTCGGCGAGGCACTTGCCGGGCCGCGTCTGCAGGGCGCGGAAGAACTCGCCGCCCATGCAGTAGTCGAGCACGAAGAAGAGGTAGTCGTTCGACTGGAACGAGTGGAACAGCGTCACGATGAACGGGTGGTTGGACATTGCGAGGATCTCTTGCTCGGCGAGTGCGCGCTTGATCTTGTTCCGCTTGATCATCTCCTTCTTGCTGAGCACCTTCATCGCGAACAGCTTGTCCGTCTTCTTCTCCCGGACCAGGTACACCTTGCCGACGTCGCCCTTGCCGAGCAGCTTGATCTTCTCGAATGAGCTCGGAGACACCTCCACGCTCCTCGTCTTGATCGAGTTGGACGAGTACGTGCGCCGGAACCCTGCGGCCGGCGCCTGCAGAGACGAGTTGGACGCCGCCGCCGACCGGCTCGCGACGACGCTCGTGGAGTGGGCACGCGAACCACGCGTTCCAGTCGCCGAGAGCCCGGACGGTTTCAGGAATGAAGGCGTGTTGGAGCGGACAGGAGTCGAAGGCGACGCGAGCGAGGACCCGGATGTCTTGCCGCTCATCGGTTGGGGCGGGGGAGTCGTCGTCAGGTCCACGGACGGCACCGGGGTCGAGCCGTTGAAATCCTTCGACTTGGTGGGGAGGGGTGGCGGTGTTTCCGGAGCGTTCTTTGCGAACAGGGCTTTCGCGTTGGGAGCCGACACGACGCGGCGGATGAATCGTTGCGCTGCAGATCCTTTGTGCGAGTCTGCGCTCGTCGGCTGCGGCTCATCCTTCTTCTTTGAAGGTATGCGATTCGCGTTCGGTGGGCTCGACACTAGCGACACATTGCTCTTGGTGTCAATGTTGATATGGCTCGGCTTCTTCTTCCCGAGTCCCTTGTATTTTCCGTCCTTTTTGCTTGCAGTCTCCGAGGCGACACTTGTCGTGCTGACGGAAGGCGACGAGAAGAACCGTCCCTTGAACGGGCCGGAACGTGATGTGGTGTGGGCGCTGTGCAGCGACGACATGGAGCCGGTCGCAACCGTGGGAATGCCATTTGAGACCGCGCCGGACGCGTTAGGCACTCTAGACCGAGACGAAGACGAGGACCGGTCGTCGTCCTGCGTCGAAATCGAGTACGAATGCGACAGCGGGCGCCCCTGCTGGTCCTGCGACGTCGCTCCTGCGGGGGCCGGGGTCGCCCAGGGCTCGACCGGGTACGGGGACGCAGAGGGGGCGAACGGGACAGACCCCGCGGGCGATGAGTGCACAAAGCTCGACGGGCCAGATCCAGAATGTCCTCCGCGCTCGCTGTCGATCGTGGCGATGCTCTGCTTGGGCTCGGACATGGACGTGCTGGGCGAAGACGCCGCGAGCGCAGTCTCGAAGTCGTCGTTCATGAACGGGGCGTGGACTCCGCCATCGAGTTCCGGGAGCGCCGGCACCGTGTCGCCAGAGTGCTGCGAGCGGTCCTTCTTCCCCTTCTTAGGTTTGAAGACGGTGCGCCAGCGGGAAACGTGCCCGTTGCCGTTGCCGTGACTGTGGCCGTTGGCGTTCGATGACGGGGCGGTCGGTGGTTGCGGGTAGAGTGAGGGGCTCGTGACGGGTGGTGAGTGTGTACCGTTCAAGCCTGTGGAATGGTGCTGCGGTGATGCGATGGAGGAGGACATGTTGGTGGTGTCGGTGGGCAAGGGGTGATGGGGTAGGGTGTGGGTGTGTGATGAGGGGGGTGGCCCGGCGGGAGAGACGCAGGAAAAGGTCGCTTAGTGATCACTAGGAAATGGAGGGTGTATCGTGCACAGAGCGGGTCGATGGGTGTTGCATGCCCGGGGCGCGGCGGGCTTGTCGGAGTGTGTGGAGTGCCGGGGAGTCTGCTCAGTGGTGGTCGTGACAAGCGACTGAGGGATGGAGGTTGCTGGATCGTATGTCGTATCGTCAGGAGGACAGAAAGGGGAGGAAGGAGGGCAGCGGTGTGTCCGAGTTGGCCAGGTGACGGGCCGGTGGAGGTGTGGGTGTGGGTGTGTGCGAGGCGGTGTGCCCAGTGGTAGCGGTGTCGGGTGTGTGCCGGGGAGCCAGGCTTGCGAGGCGGGGGCCAAATAGTCGGTGCAAGGGCAGGGGGTCGCTTTGGCCGGTGCTAAGGTGGGGGTTGCGATTGCGACTGCGACTGCGGCTGTGACGGTGGTGGTGATGGAGAGTAGTAGTGACTTTTGGTCAAGATGCAAAGAGGGGATGAGGTGGAGAGTGAGTGAGTGTGCCGGCGAGACGGGACAGTGAGAGCGGGCTAGTAGGAGCAAGTAGCGGTCTCGAGTGTGCAAAGAGCACAAGGAGCAGGGATCAACGGCGAGTAGTTGGAGGTCTCGAATGCTCTGTGGTCTCTAGACCTGACACTAAACGTTAAGGGATCAAAGGGATCCTCCATCTTCCAGGGAGGGACACCAGGTAGACCACCCGAGGTCACAGGGTCCACTCCCCAGCCATGGCAGCCATGGTCTGGCCAATACACTCGACTGGCGCGGCATTAATCCCCTCATTACAAACCACCGGATGCTTGCTAATGCCTCGCTGTCCCACTGTCCCCAACGACGCCCCCAACGTGGCCACCACCACCACTGTGTCGCCCATGTTGTAGCCTCCCACTCGTCGGCAGTGCACGCCTTGAATCACTCGTCCTCACAGTGAGCACATGCATACCTTCCCTCGCACCAGTCCCTACAACCACCCCTCGCATCCTCATCTCCCCTCACCCCATCTCTTCTCCGTCTCCTCCCTTCTTCCGAATTCCTCAGCCCGTCAAGCCCGTCCTCCTTCCCGAACACCCAACAACAAAGCATCTCTCCCTCCCCTCTCCAAGCATGCACAGTCGGTGTTCCTGGCCTTCCCTCCAGACCTCGTCCTGGCCTCGTCCTGACCGCGTTCCCGGGGTCGGGTGCAGGCCAGGACACGCTGCTTCCCGCTTGGCGATTTCTCTCGGCCCAGACGGCCCAGACGTCCCAGACCCTGACCCTCACGCTTTTTCCGCTGATCCCTTGGCCCGCAAGAGTAGCATGGACTGGCTGCTCGCGCAAAATAAGTTTTCGACGACGCCTGGAGCCGGAACGTCTTCACGCGCTCCACGCGCTTGCTCCTGAAGCTGCCTGCGCGGCTCAGACATGACTGGCCTGACACGAGCAGTCATCGCCGGCTCGCCGGCGGACCGGTGCCCAAGCGGCAGGGGTGTTTCGTCACTGTCACACCGGGCTCCCAGGCTCGTGCAGATGCAGCCGTGCAGGCGTAGGTTGGGTTCGACATGCATGAATCACAGCGCAGCGCTGGGATAGGCCGCAACGCACTCACATGATCACCTGCTACAACCCACCCCTTTCATCAGAGGTCTCGTTCCGGCAGACGGCCGCACCACGATTCATCACTGTGACCGTGACAAGATCGCCTGCAGTTCCTTAATAAGTGCACCATCGACTCGCCCCCTTCCTCTACTTTCTGTCACCCCTTCCTCCCCCTTCTGGACATGTTCTGCGCACCTCCAGCGTGCGAGAGTGCTGGCGGCGTAACGATGTTCCTGTCACCAGAGTTCAGCATGGCGGCTTACATACTCTCCCACCCCTCGCGTGTCTTCCTCCCGCGTGCAACCGCGAGCAAGGTTCGGCAGACGCTCATCCGACGGCCTCACCTGACTGGGTCGCTGCAAGGTACACACGGAGGCTCGCAGGATGCAGAGTCTGGCCAAGACACTCACAAACGTGTCGTCTATGACCCAGAAACGTGGACCTGTCGGCTGTCCACTACCGAGTGATCTGTCTCTGTCCTCCGTCCCTGCAGCAGGACTACTGCTGCCGATCCCTGGAACGCTTCAGCCCGCGCTGATTAGTCCAAGCCAGAAACCAGAAGAAGGCAATGAGGCCGACGATGAACAGGAGAGCCGCGCCAAGGACGGCCAGCACGGCGCGGAGCGTGAAGCGTAGCCATCTGTGCGTGTCGCGAGGCGTGCGAGGCGTGGCGGGATGGGGGAGGAGGGGGCGGTCTTCGGGCGAGTTCATGTTGGCAGCCAGCCAGATGTCGTGCCGAGCGCGCGGGTGTATACAGGTGCCAGGTGCGTAGTGAGGGTGGGCATGAGAAGGCCAGGCCCAGCGCTGTCTTTCTTATCAGCTGCCAGTTGCAGTGTGTGGAGCGACGCGCCAGCCTCCTTCGGAGCCGAGTTCAAGTGGTGCATGTCGCGTGATCTGGATCTTCATTCATCTCTTCATGTCCCTTCTCCGGTCTTGGGTCCGGAACAGCGGCGTGCGTGCGCCTGCGCGTGGACAGGAAGAGATGCCTGCTCAGTCGCTGTGACCGCGAGGAAGTTAAGCTGTACTACGAGGTCGAGCGTGCTGGGGCCAAGTGTGATTGGCAGCATAGCTGCTCTTGCCGACACAGCTGCGCGGTATTGGAGGTGGAGGAGGGCAAGTGTATCATGCATCGTCTGGCGACCTCACCTGGGTGATGTGGTGCGTCACAGCAGTCGCGGCGCAGATCAGAGTGTGCAGATCGCGGGTTGCGGATCGCCACGGGGCTCGTGCGGGGTGGGGTCTGCTGCGCCAACGTGCTGCGCCTTCCAATCCTGGCGATCGTGCGGCACGCGGCTTGCGGCGGAGATGATCGACAGATTACCGATCAGCAAGCACATGGAGGCATTCCCCTGCATATCCCTTGCGTGTCGGCCTGGTGATCTGCCAGTGAGAGCCTGTGGGTTATGTCTGCGCGAGGCTTTGACGAGTTGCCGTTGAGGGCGTTCTGACTTGTAGGAGCCGCGGGAACCGACCCAGCCGAGGAACACATATGAGCAGTACAGGCTGCCTGGCCGGGCTACCGCAAGCCCTCCCGTTCCATGCTATGCCAGGAGTGCCAGACCCAGAGTTGAACAGGAGACAGTCGTTGCCAAAACGTGGTCGCCTTTACGCCGAGCCACAACCTGCATTTCGAGCACTCCGCCGTCTGGTTTATCGCTAGACTCAAAGGTTGCATCGCATTGCGCCTCAGTGGAAGCGACAGAAGCGAGCTGAAGCGATGCTGCTACCATCCAGCGAAATGCTGCACCGCCCCGAGATATCAGCCGTGCCTTATCAGCGGCACCGCTTTGCTCCACTGGCTTTCCACTCCCTGTGGCAGGCAGACTGGCGTGTTGGCGGGCATACCGGTCTCCTAGTGTACTGCATGAAGCGGCGGCAGAGGCAGCGCGAGACCCCCATGGGCCCCGTGCCTGTGTATGCAGCCCCCACCGCATGCCAGGTGGACAGCGAGGGCAAACTCCCCCCGCCGCCGGAGGGGTATGAGTACCGGCTGTCGTATGGGCAGCCCGCGCCGGCGTACGGTACGCCCAATGCGCCGAACACCGCGACGAGCCCGGTGCCGTATGGCGCCCCTCCGCCGCTTCCGCGGTCGACCCCGGGCCAGACAGCGAACTACTCGCACGCCTATGCTAGACCCACTCGTAACAGTAGAGACTGAACATGCGACACACGGTATAATCACTTCGCAGAGAAGGAGAAGGAGCAGTGGGAGGAAGAATGCAATGCGAGATCTCGAATCGGAACAAGACGTGCCAGGGGCGCCGGACGGGGTGACGCCAGACGACAAGCTGCTGCAGTCAGCTGCTGATGTCTTGGAAGAGCCGAGCCCGATCGTAAGCAAACCGATCTTTTGACCCACGCTTGAGCGGCTTCCCGACGCGCAGCTCTCTCAGGAGCTGCTCAACCTCTACCGCAACTTCCGTTCGGGGACGCGCAGGTGAGTGAGGGTTGGTGGCCAATGGTTCGATCTGACGACAGTTTCGAGTAGATGAAGACTCTGCGCAGGATCGCTTCATCCGGGACGAGCGTGTCCTTACCATCCTCTTCGCCATGAGTAAGGGTACACCGAAGAAGTCGGCAGGACTACCGCTCCCTCGCACCCTCTTTGTCTCTCAACCCAATCTCAACAACAAACACGTGTACGCAAGAGTCTTCAGCACGTGCGCCACCAGTGAGGGGCGGCTGTGCTGCAACCCTCACTGCGTGCAGGTTGAACTGTCCTCCGCCCTAGGCGAAGTTCTCTGCACGTACGGCTACTCTGGTGTCACGTACACTTTGCGCGACCGCTTCGAGGAATATTGCTGGTTATTACAAATAATGCAATGCCAGGATTCAGGCTTGTAGGGATGACCTTCATGCACTTGCTTCTTGAGACATTCGTCCATTAACATCGATCTCAGCCCAACCCAACACGAGTTCCCACGGCAACGGCCGTTCACCTTGGGTCGATCGATTTCGCCGGCTCACATCACCGTCTTCGGGTGCCCTGATGCACACCAGGCAATGTGGACGTTGAATATAGGTCCCAATGCCCCTTCAAGACTGCCTCAAGCTTCATGACCGTCTCGGGCACCAACGGTGGCTCCCGAGACCAACCCTCTGCGGTGTCGCCGAAAGAGCTGACGGACCTGGGGCCCAAAGTAGCATGGGGACATTGTCCAGTGGACAGGCGCATCGGGCGATGGCACGCCTCCAGTGTAAGGCAGAAGCCCGGCTTGAAGCACATGCATGGCCGCGTTCCTGGGCTCCGTCGGAGTCGGCGTTCGGCATGTTCATTGTCATCGCCAGACCTGGCCGCACGCTGTTCCATGGCGCCCTCGCTTCGCGACGTCCATCATAAGACCTCACCGCATGCTGCTGCCCAGCTCTCATTTCACAGACTTTCACCCCGTGTTGCCTTGCTCGCCACTCAACATGATCTACAGCAACTACGTCGCACTCGCGATCGGGCTCTTCCTGGCCTTCATGCTGGTCCTCGGCCTGTGTGCCTGCAGCATGAGGAGGCGGGAGAGGGAGCGGGCCCTTTTGGATCAGACACAGCCTGTTCTTCTCCTGGTGAGCGTGGACGCGAAAGTGAGCTGACGAAAGACACAGCCAGCTATACCGCCTCCAGCGGCTTATCAGCGCAGCCAACTGGGCAGCCAGCCTCTGGGCAGCCAGTCTCTGCCCATATACCCATCCCAGTACGTACCCGGCGTCCCGACGGCGGAGGTTTGTCCCGGCCCTGCGGACAGCCCGTGCCAGTTTGCAGTTGATGCACCGCCGCGATATCCTGGCTCGGAGGTGAAGGAGGGTCGATAAGGCGGTGGCTGGGGAGCCCCGCAAATGAGAAGAGACTGTCGGCGCAAGGATCGTCGTTGGAACATGCATCGTACACGTTCATCAGCTGCTTCGAGTGTCGACGGAAGGTCAGAGTGCGGGCTGCAGGCATACTTCGGACTCAGTTGCTGTGTCGAGAGACACTTGAGTGAACCCTGGTCGAGATTGAGAGCATTGGCGGTCACCGGTACGGTCCTGACCCGCACGCGAGCACGTAAATGAAGGCACTGAATGGCCTTCGCAGTCTGGAGCAGATAAGCGCAAGCGGCGCAGCCGGGGAATGTGGTTCCTCCCATTACAGGCAAAGGTGGATCGGCGCAGGCGACCGCCTACATAAGCAGCAGTCAGCGATGCTCGCCGGGGCTGTCCTCAGACTTCAACGACAATGGGCACCGACATCACAACACGCCTGCTGGTGCTCACGCAGTTCCCCAGCGCCCTGGCCACCTCCAATTCCGCTCTGAACCCTGGGGCCTTGACCGGCATCATCGTCGGTGCTATCATTGGTTGTGCCGTAACCGGCGGAGTAGTGGCGCAACTATGCGTCAAGCGCATCAAGGCGAAGAGGCATGAGAGGGCGATGGCGGACTTCGAGGCGCGGCTCCAGTCTGGTGAAGTGAGTGTTGTCGAGTGCTCGAAGAACGGACAAGAGGGCCGAATTGGAGACGATACCGTGAGTTTGCCAAATGGAGACGACTGACGCCCCAGCCACTCCACCGCTTGTCCACTGACGAGATCAAGGTGCCCCCGCTCAGCTACCAGCCCGAGGCGAAGTAGCGAACTTGTATGGTACAGCCAGGAGATGAACTGTAGCTTAATGCACGGCAAGGCAGGCGGCGACCAGCTCCCAACCCCAGCCGTGGCAGGACAATGACGGGTTCAGAGCGGCGACCGTGTCCGTCAGCAACACTCGCACCGTCGCCCTCCGTACGAACACACGTACGAAGTCCATCAGCATGCAGCACACATTGCGCACTGTGGGAAGTCATGGGGACGATGCTGCCTCCTTCTTATTCTCACACTCACCACCACCATGGACGAGCAGACCACTATCGATCCGAGTTCGCTCCCTGTCACCTCGGCGATCAATCTCTCGACACTCCTGCCCGTCCTTGGCCTCGTCGCCGGGTGTGTCACCTACAGCTACCTGCGTCGCACAATCTTCCCCGTCCTGCCCTTCGTCGAGAACCCGGACTGGGAGCAGAACGAGCCCAACGCGGAAGGATGGCGCCACTCATCCTTCGATTGGGCGCCGGCTCCGCGCTTCGCCCGTGGCTCGGAGGACTCCGAGTTCGAGCGCCTTTGGGCGCCAGGCAACGAGCTGTCGTCCCTGCAGCGTGCGCGTCTTGGTCTGAGTGAGACGGCCGAGACTTCCGGCACCGCTCGTGAGACCTCTTCCGCCTCCGCTGCGACGGGCGCCAGCGGTGCGAACGGAACCAACTGCTCGGCGCAGCCTGCCTCGAGCCAGCGCCCGGCGATCAACCCCCGCCAGCCCCGTCGTTCGGCCAGCACCATTAGCAACAATGGGAGCGTTCAGAGCAGTGCGAGCTCTCAGCAGGAGCCCGTCCACCTCATCGACTGGAGCCTGAACGGATTCGGGCTTTAGACCGACCGGTCCAAAGTGCCGCCGTCCTGACCCTCGTCCCAGCTCGGCAGCTACAGACTCTAAAGGACACACTATCACAACCCGAGCTCACATGTCGCTGTCTCGCCGCGACGCCTGACTCATGCCCCCACAGCTCGACGACTCTGCTCCCTCACGAAACGTACATACCTTCCATGCATAGACATTCTCAACACTGTACGTCAAGCGAACTCTCGTTCAGACGGTCTGGCAGGCTTGCGCTCCGCGGGGTTTGTGCATCTCGGTGCCTGTGCTGTCATCTGCTGTGACAGAGCTCTACTGTGAGGAGCATGAAGGAGAGGAACAGAGGGCAAGGTTCAGTCAGATATCAGTTCAGGCAGAAGCTGCACCGCCTCGTCGTTATCGGCGGTGCTGTGGCTTGTTCACCGAAACGGCCTTGCCGAGCGTGCCGAGTGGCACAGTGACGGTCTCGGATCTGCACCGCTCCGGTCACTCTCTACGGCTCGCACGGGCTCGCAACCGGCTTCAGCCTTCTAGTCTGGCTTGGCTCGGCTCCGGGGGAAGCATGGAGCACTTTGCTCCACCCTCGCGCCGATATCATTGATAAGCGGTCGTGTTTCGTCTGTTGTCACCGCCCGTAACTCTACAACGACACATCAATCTTGACTATAATGTTCGCCCTCTTATTGTCAGCTGCGCTCGCTAGCCTGCCACTCGCCCGAGCAGAGTGGCAGTGGACGACCGGCTCTACCGCTTGGGTCGTCGTTGTCTCCATTATCGGCTCGATCATCCTCCTCACCATCATCGGAACTTGTATCCGGAGCGCGTACATCGCCAACAAGATGGCGGAGCAGATGGCGCAGTACCGGCCCCCTCCCCCACTGCCGCAGAGCGTCTACTCTGTAAGTGTTTCGGGTCTTACGAAAGGGAAAGGAAGAGAGGAGCGTGGAAGAAGAAGAGGGGGACGGCAGTAGAGCAGGCTGACACCCCAGACCGACCCTTACAATCTCAACGCGACGTTCGCGTACACTCCCCAGCCGGCGTACCCGCCACCGCCGCTGCCTGCTGCCGGAGTGGGAGGGAAGAATGGACCCCCGACATACTCCCCCGTGTAGCTTTGTTTCTTGTTCTTTCTTGTGATGAACGATCTTGTATTGTGCCTGCATCGCTATCCTACTGCTTGTGCATCATGGCGTGGACATTGATTGGCTTCTCGCCACCACTCTGGGTCACTCTGGGTTATAAGAGAGCATGCTCGGTCACTGATCTTCCATCAGCAAACCTGTATGCCGCCCCTCTCAATGACGTCGGAATTGCCGGCTCCCTCCTCGGCGGGCGAGAAGATCCTGGCTACCGTGGCCATCGGGGTCCTCGTCACTCTCAACTTCGTCATCAACGTCGCACCTCTCGCCCTGGTGGCCCTTTGCGTCTTGTGGGTTGTTCGCATCAACGCTCGCGCGGACCCTCATTCCCTTGTAAGTTCACTTCGTCTGTCGACGCTGACAGGAAGGGCCCAGACTGCGGCCAGTACGAAGGGGGGAACGCAGGCGATAGGGCGTACACACGGCGAAGGAGGCGGAAGAGGAGACAGGAGCACCAGCGCCCGGCGGAGCCGGCTGGAGGGGCAGGTAGGGAAACGATGGGTGGTCTTCAGAGGAGGGGCAGTCGCATCTCGCTGCGGGGCCTAGAGTCCTGACCTATGGTTCTGTTAGCTCCAGATAGAGACAGAAAGTACTGTCTGCGAACGTTGTGGCAGCTTACAAACTCGCCTCCCAACTCCTGCGGTTCCACCATTGGCGCAGTCGCATCTCCGCCCCGACGGAGGTGGGAGCCCTTTCTCGACACTCCACATCTCTGCAAGGTTTGCTGAATTGTCAGCGCTGCAACTCAGTATCGATGTGCGTACCAGCACCCGCATGCCTTTGCCAGTCTGCCAAGAGATCCTCTTGGCCGTCCTTATAAGAAGACCTCTCCTCGTCTCTCCCTCATATACCAGACATAATGCCCACCCTTCCCATCTCCTCCCGGAACTACGGGTACGACCCCATTCCCCCGCGCACGCACCTTGAGGTGCGCGTGAACCTCCTAACCCTCATCTTCCTCCTCCTTGCAATCCTGTACTGCTTCCTTCTCCTCGTACGTTGCCTCGAGTCCAGGCTAACCCCGAACTCCCCAGTCGACCCTGGGGGCTTGCCTGTGACTCGGGTGAGGAGGTTTCATACTGTGTACCCCCAGCCGCTGTCTCAGCAGCGACAGCAACAGCGGCAGCATCAGGACAGGTATGACCCTCCACTGCACCCGCCAAGCGCAGTGGCCGGTCCGAGCCCGCTGTCAGTAGCACCGCCGCCGTATGAGGCAAGGGGTGGCGAGTTTGAACGCCAGCGGGTGCTTGGGAGATTCCACCAAGTTCAGTCCTACGGAGCCACGCGCGCGGGGGACCATAAGTGTTCGTGTCCTCATAGTCTGTAGGCCCGCTCACAGTTCAACGCCTCGTCGCCGAGAACCTGCGAGCGGCCTCGGCATTCGAATTCCAGCCCGTAGGCGACCATTGAACTGCCTCCGCCTGTTGTAACAAATGCACGCCTCGAATGCATCGGATGCCGCATCGCCCGCGGTGCACCGGAGCCACCCGTGCCTGACTCCCCACTGCTCCCCCTTCGTCACCACTCTCCTTCTTATACTGATACCCTTCATTTCTTCTCTCCATGTATCCTCATGATGCCCCTCAAAGCACTCCCATACGAGCGCTCAGCGCCGTCAGCGATGGCGATCTGGGTTACTCTCTTCGCTAAGGGGAGTTTGTTCTTCGTCGTCAACTTGGCGATCGTGCTTGTCATTGTCGTAGGCCTGCGAGGCGCGAGGGCTGTTGGATGGTGTCTGGGTGGTGAGCGTGGGGCGGATGGACAGGTGAGTTCAACGAGAGAGCGAGAAGGGAGTGGAGGGAAGGAAAGTCAGCTGACAGCAGCATTGCCACGAAGACAAATGGGGGTGGACGCGGACGTGTACGGAGGATTGCTACTCTGCAGCCGAGAAGGGATGCCTGGACCAGAAGCAAGAACCGGGATACCTGCCTCCGTCCGAGCCAGCACCGCCCTACTACCCAAGAGCGGATTTCGGAGCCTGTCACTTCCTGGATGAGGACGACGACGTGCACCCAACTCAAAGCAAGTAGCCGCTGTGCGGCCCCGCGGGGAGCCGAGCCCGTCATCTCCTGTGCATTCCTTTCTTGTACCTCGATCCTGTAGCATTAGACTCCACGAATGTATGCCTTGTATCGCCTGACCTGCGCCAGTGCAGAGGCAAGGGATGCTGTGTGTGCCTGTTTTGCCACCCGCTTGGCCTGATATAGTGATCGACGTCCTCGCGCGGCCTCACGTCTCACATCGATCACCGCATTACAGCATGCCGGCACTCAGAGCGCTCCCACTAGGCTGGAATGACCAGCACCCCAAACAGCCTCAGCGATGCCCTTGATCGGCGAGCTGGCCTCTTCCTCGGCTTCGTGTTCGTTCTCTGCGCCATCGGCCTCGTGCTGAGAATGGGCGTGCGGGGATTCAAGCACTTGACTGGAATTAACTGTGGCCTAGCTGACGCCGTAAGTGTCCATGCTATAGGCGTCGTCAGAGCAGGGAGGAAAGGGCGAGACAGCGAGGAAGAGGAGAGCTGACGCCAAGCACCACCACGAAGACGGTTTCGATCGAATGCGAGCATGCACGGCGCGGCACTACCCGCTGTGTGAGGATGCTCCGCTCGTGCAGCATGAGCGGCCTCAACCGTGCCCGCCAGCGATGTACGCTCCGCCGCCCAGTTTGCCTCTGGCGCTGAGAGCTGGACCAAGCCGAGGTCCGCTTGTCATGCCCCAGCCGGCGGTTCCGCCACCATACCTACTCACAGCAGGAGGGCAACGGTGCAATGCGGAGGCTTCGCTGGACTAGGGTGCGATGCGCTCGACCAACAACAACCAGGCTTAGTCCCTTGATGCAGCGAGCCAGTCCCCGCCGGAGTGACAAGCCGTCGTATTTGAAGCATCGCTTGACCCTGGACAGCTCCGTGCCTTAAGATTTGCCACTGACGCGGCCTTCTTGAAGTGATCGACGCTCTCTCTTCTCTTCACAACATTCACCATGCCCGCTCTCCCCATGCTCTTCTCCAGAACAGTGCCCCCGGGCTACGAGGCGCGCCCTTCGCACCCTTCGCAGCCGTCGATCGGGGACGAAATCGCCTTCTTCCTCGCCTTCTTTTTGCGCGCGGCGATCTTCTTCGGCCTCGCGATGCTCTTCTTCGCGGCCTTCCGGCAGGTCCTCCGTTTCGTCGGGTGGTTGACTGGTGCGGACTGCGAGCCTTCCAATATCGTGAGTGTTCAGTCTGGCTGTGGAGAATGAGAAGAGGAGCACAGGAGGGAGGAAGAGAGAGCGGGAGGGGAGGATGAGGTGGAAGGAAATAACTGACGCCTAGCACTACCACGAAGACCAATGGGGACGCATGCGAGCCTGCACAGCGCAGCACTACGCCCCGCCTCACGCGCCTCAAAACGCGTACTATGTTCCTCCTCAGCAGTATGCGCCCCCGCCTGGCCCGCCGCCCCCGCCGTCTGCTGGACCCAGCACCCCCGGCCAGCCAGCTCCGCCACCGCACCAACCCCGTGACCCGCGCGTCGAGTACAACAGGTATCATGCCCTGGACCCAGTACAGGACTATGGCGCGACGCGCGCGACGCATTCGCGCTCAAAGTAGACTTCTCATGCATAGCTTCTGGGAGAGGGGAAGGAGGAAGGGGGTGAGAGCAGTGCAGTCAGCGGGCCCCCGCCAAGAATCAACCGTGCCTGACCGGCAGATCAACGATTTCGTCACTGTCGTTTTGTCGCCCGCCACCGGTGTCTTCGCTGCCCATCTCACTCGCAGTCAATCGTCACACTTGGTCGCTCCCTCTTCGCCTCCCATCCTTCGCCCTCCTTTCCCATCTCCACGCCTTTTCTCACACCACACTCTCTCGACCCAGCATCCTCGACCCAGAGACTGCCAGAACCGCGTAACGACACAGCACAATGGCGCCCGTCATCCACCCCGGGCATATCGGCCTGCGCTCCCTCGGCGCTTTGGGGCATCACGACGACTACCCCGACTATCCCGACGTCGACCTCGACCCGCTCGCGCGCTTCATTCTCGTGTTCTGCGTGTCCTTCCTCGTGATCACGATGCTGCTCGTGTTCCTGAAGCTGTGCGGCATCTGCCTCCTGGCATGTATGATTGGGTGTCGAGCCGGGCCGGAGGAGAGGGTCGTGTACAGGGTGAGTACGGCGAGCTGCTGCATGCAGCGAGCCAGCATGTGCTCCGACGGCAAGCTTGATGGAGAGGCTCAGGAAGGCTGGTGGGATGAGTGTACGGGGACAGCGGAGGTGAGGAGGAGGGGCGTGACTGACGGAAAGTCGCATGACGCCGTTAGTCTGCTTGGTGTGATGTCCACAGACTGCGGAGATTCAGTCGGCTCGTCAACCGCGGAGTGCACGGAGAAGTCACAGCTAACATTCTGTGCTGCTCAGCTGACAATCAGGTCTACCAACCGATTCCTGGGAACGTACAGCCGCAGCCGCACCCGCCTCCCAATCCGCACGGCGAAGGACACGGAGAAGGCAGTGGTGGAGACGCCCCACCGCCGCCGTACACTCCGCACTCTGGACCGAAGAACTATGGCTCAACGGAGTCATAGTTGCTCGAGTGACGACTTCTCGCGTCTTCGTTTATCACCCTGTTCCCCACTCTCGCTCATAGACCCGCAATCAACACCCTCATTCACAACTGTCCCCATTCGCGCAACGTCCTGTTGATCTATCTCTTCCTACGCATCAGAAGTCTAACAAGGAGTCTGGCCATGTCTCATGTCTCGATAACGAACTGAAATGTCTATGTAATGCACTCGTACACGCATCGCCGCATCCGAGGCTAAGATCGGGATCAAACAAGCACTGGGGTGGAGTTCGGATACGGAACGTGGTCGCCAGTTCGCCAGTGGCGTTCGGCTTGACGATCCGTGCAGCTCTGGCTGCAGCTGGCTGACAGTGGAGGCGACATCGGGCAGCACTGTAGGGAGAGAGGGACGCGAGGGCAGCGGCGACGGAGGCAGACTCCGTTGCGCGCTGAGGAGGGGGAGGACAGGGTGAGTGGCGGCGGGCGGTGGCGTCCTCGGCGACTCTCGGACCACCCCTGGCTTGCAGTTGGCCGGTTTGATCTCCCTCCGGCTTCTTCCCTTCACCCTCTGTCTCCCTCCTTGCCTCGCAATGCGAGCGATGAGTCGAGGTATGCGGCCGCCCTTCATCCTTAATCCACCCTTGAGCAGGCGAGTACGCTGCGCGCGATGGGGTCGAGGTCAGGTCTGCACTGAGCTACTGAGGGTGGATAGGCCTACCTGACCGCCGATATCAGCCAGACATCAGCCAACGATCTCGAACCAGACGGGTGCGCTCAGACCGCGACTTGTGCCGACGTCCTCGCATCCTGGTCTCAGGCCACTTCTGCATCTCTGTGTCTTCTCCATCGCTACCTACCTTCTCATTCATCCCAGTGACGGACCGTTGCTACACTTGCCCTCGGAAACGTTTGTTCACCTTCGCCCACGCTTTCTTGCTACGCCTAGTTCACGACTCTCCCGCTCGATTCACGTCCCAGTCCCGTCCCGCCCCCGGCCCCAGCTCTGCTGACTCCTGCTCAGCAGAAGCTCCCCTCCCGCTCTCCGATACCTACACCTCTCTTCGCAATGAACAGCCTCTTCCTCGACTGCCTGCTCTTCCTCCTCTTCCTGGGACTGACCTTTGCCACCCCTCTCGCGTTCCCGAACCCGAACCCTCAGCCGCACCCTCTTCCCTCCGACGCTGTGCCGAGCATCATCCCCGGCCGCGTGCACCCGAACTACCACGACCCCGCCCTCGGCCTGAGCGGGATCCAGATCGCGGGCATCATCATCTGCTCCCTCGTCGGCATCTTCATCCTCGGCTTCCTCGCGCTGGTGACGTGGGACAGCTACCAGGACGGCAAGCGGCGAAGGGGTATGGACGACTTCGACGACTTCGGCTTCGGCTTCCCCGTAAGTACTGCTCCATACACACTCTCTTCTCTCCTGTCTGCTGGCAAACACGGCAAGACTTCACTGCGTGCATGGGTGCAGGAGCCGAGCCAACTTGCAGAATCACCAGACGCGGAGCACGCCAAGCACCTACTCCACACCCCCAATTCTCCTCACGACGCCGACGAGTGAGTCCCGAGTCCACTCTGTGCTGATACTTCAGAATAACGCCCCGCACGCTCGCATCTCGTCGAATCCCTTCTCGCCCCGCTCACCCGCGAGCGACAAGTTTGACCGTTCTATCATCTGAATCGTCGGAATCATGAGTCATAGCAGCATGGGTTATGTACAATTACATGTGACTTAGACTGAACGTAGTGGTACAGACGACTACTCCTTGAACTTGCCCTTCATTTCAGAAACGGGTTCGCATCCCGTACGCGCGACGAACTCGCTGCGTTGTCGGAGTTGGACGCGACAACACTCACTTCGCTCATGTTCGTCGCACCGCTCGAGCTGCCGCTGACCGTCCGCGTCTCGCTGATGCGACGCTTGCGCACTCGCTCACTCACGCTCGCAGTCGTACCGGAGACAGTCGGGCCAGCGCGCACCTGGCGCAGACTGAGACTGCCCCGGCTACTCTCTCCTACGCGCTCCACACGCTCCGACCTCCTCTCGCCGTGCCCCTCGTACGGCTGAGCACTCGGAGCACGTACCGTCCGTTCCGAGAGCGACACGCTCCTGCTCTCCGCTCGCTCCGAATACACACGGCAGAAATCCTCCTCCGGTGGTATCCTTAAGCCTTGTGCTCGGGCCAGCACCGAGAACTCCTAACTCTCGTCCATCTCGTCCTCAAGGAACTCGAGCGACGCATGCTCGTCCTCGTCCATGACCTCTTCGATCTGGGAGCTCCTCGCCTTGACACTGAGAGCCCTGTAGCGGTCGATATAGTCTCCCTCGGTGTCGGGAACGTCGTACTGATACGTCTGGGGCTCGCGTGGATCTCCTCTCTCCCAACTCGGGCGACACTCCCTCTCCAGCCGCGGGTCGTCAACAGGGTCTACGTCCCGGCCAAAGTAGAACACGTCGAACGCTGTGCTGCCCGCCCGCTGGCTGGCTACTACGAGCCGGTCCCCGTGGAAGGCCACTTGCCAGACTGCGCTGATGCCGATGATCAGGTCTCGGACATAGCGGCCAGTCTTGATGTCCCAGAGCTTCAGTGTTCCATCGGAGCCGGACACGACCTTCGTCTCGTCGTGCTGGAAGCAGGTAATTGTCGCCGCGTGGGAGGAGAGGACGTGCTTCAGCTCGGCCGTGTTTGCGTCCCAAACACGGAGCGAAGCATCAGCAGCGGCGGAGACGTAGTAGTTCGGCGAAGCACCCAGGAGACCGACGAGCGCCGTGTGGCCAGACAGAGTATGCAGGCACTCGCCCGACGCCAGATCCCAGATCTTGACCGCGTAGTCCATAGATCCCGACACGCAGCGGTTGCGGAACCGGTCGTACACGATTGAGTACACCTTGCTCTCGTGCCCTTGCAAAACGTGGATGCACTGTCCCTTCACAATGTCCCAGACGCGGACGTTCTTGTCGTAGCTTCCGCTGATGCAGATGCGGCCATGCGCTGCGACGGCGCGGACGGCCTCGGTATGGCCTTCAAGGTGATGCACGTGGAACGGGTTCTCCTCCGGCGGGGCGTGAACATCCCCGGCGCCGCCGTTGAGCCCGGCTGCGGCGGGACTGAGACCCTCGAACGCTGGCTCGCCCTTCTTCGGCAGCTTCCATACACGCAGTGATGTGTCTCGCGACCCAGTCACGATCATGGGGTACGGCGGCTGGTACTCGCCCGTTGCCTCGTCCAGAACCGGCTCGACGATCTGCAGGCAGCGCACCGTAGACGTGTGCCCGACGAAGAGGTGAGTCTGGCGCAACGTCTCGAGGTCCCACACGCGCACCGTTCGGTCCGTCGCGCCTGTGACCAAAGTGTCGCCCTTGTACTCGAGCGCCCAGACACCGCCCTCGTGCCCGTCGAGCCGCTTGCGGAGCTGTCCCGTCTGCGTGCTGTAGATGTTGATCGAGTGATCGTCGGACGCGGACACAATCTTGTCCTCGTCAAACTGCAGGCATGTCACGACGTGCGTCCCGTGCCCCGGGAAGTTGAAGTGCTCCGGCTTCTTGTTCAGCCACGTTTGGTTGTTGGTGTATCGCCGTCGGTAGATGTGCTTGTAGGGTGTCGGGTGGTCGCCGATCGCGTTCCCGCCCTGCATCGGCTCGTCGTCGCTGGGCGTGCCTGCTTTCGACTTGTGGCGCCTGCGTGCTTCTCGGTCAAGCACCTCGTACCTCCTGAGAATCTCCTTCTCCTCCTCCTCCTCGACGCCGTGCCCGCTCCACAGTCCGTCCTCCATGAGGCGCGTGCGCCAGACGGAGCGCTCGCCGTCGACGAGCTTGCGCCACGCCCGGCTGACACGCGCAGCGGACGCCAGGCTGGTCACGTCCACCTTGCACAGCACCTGCACCGCGATCTCCTGCGGCAGCAGGGATATGAAGTCGCGTTTCAGGGCAGTCGCCGCAAACGACGACACGCGCTGGATCGTCGGCATGCGCGACCGGCGGAACAGGTGCATCAGCACATGCTGCTGTACCTTGTCGGGGAGCTGGTCAAAGTGGTTCACAATCGCGGGCAGCGAGAACAGCGCGGCCATCTCCTGACCCGAGCCGAACGAAGGCTGGGCGGGCGGGTGGCCACTGCCGTCAGTGGGGCTCTGCAGCGGCGAAGGAATCAGGCTCTGGTCCTCGCCACCGGCGGTCGTGAAGATATCACTTGGTCGCGCCTTCTTGCGCGGCGGCGAGCGCTGCCGCACGACCGGCTGCGGTAAGGGTGAGTGGGATCGGGCGTCCTGCACGTGCGGCCGCTTGCGCTCCTTGTGCTCCCTCTCTTTGTCCTTCTTGATTCTGTTGATGTAGTTGCCGAGGCCGACGCGCTCGTCGTTGCCAGGCGCGACGGTCCGGCGCCAGCCAGGGCCCGTCGTCTCGCCGGAAGCACCCTCGGCGCCGTCCTCGGCCACGACGACGCGGCGCCCGCCAAGGTTGAACTCAAGGAAGCGCAGATCCTCGGGCGTCGGCTCATGGGCAAGGGGGTAGCTCTCGCTCGAGAGGTAGTAGGGCATCGGCACGACGTCGGGGACGGGGATGCGCGGCAGAGATATCGGCGCGAAGGACGTCGTCGTGCGCGTCGTGTGTGTCACACTAAGGTCAGCGACACCAATGTCGGCGACTTACACTGTCTCGACGACCGCGTCCTCCATCTTGAGAACGGGGCCGTCGCGGGTCCAGACGAGGCCCCCGCTGGAACTGCCTGGAGCGTCCATACTGAAAGGTCAGTGATTCATCTCTTTGGATCACCTACGTCGTAGCACCTCGTGTCAATACTCAGATAAACGAGGGAAGGCTAGGTGCCGGACGAGGCCGGGCGGGTGGCAACGGAGTACGCGGGGAGCAAAACGCACGCGCAGTCGACGTGTGCCTTTGCGGGGTCGCGTCTCGCTCGCAGGAGGTGTTCAGCGAGTGCGTGGGGTGAGAGGGGGTGGGTGTGTAGTCGCTTGTGGGTGTTGCTGACAGATAGTATGGAGACAGGGTCTGGTGGACGGACGCGGAATCCACAGAGATGGCCGGAGGGTAGGGAAGGGGCGAACCGGTGGGAGGGAGCCTTGTCTGGTCCCCTTATTACGCGCCTGGTTTTTAGGTTGGCTGAGTTGTTGTGACAATGCAATGTTGAATGTCCTATTTGATGGTTGATGCTGCTGTCGCTGTCGGCTCGGCACTGCACACTGCAAGCAAGAAAGAGTGAACGAATGAATGAATACCGGTGGGAGAGTGGGAGATGGATGCTTGATGGAGGCTAGGATCTGGGAGGCGCAGGAGTCGCTGAGGCACTGGCGGCGGGGCGCTGGCCGGCTGTGCGTGCTCTAAGTCTACATTGTTTCCTCCGCACCTCAGCCTCAGCCCCGTCTTGCGTCTTGCTTCTTTGTCACAATCACAGTGACATGCATCGATCAGCGTAACCCCTTCCGTGTCAGAGATAACAATGCATGACTCTGAACCTCCGACTACCAAAGATACATGGGGTGCTTCGCGCGACCAGCTGCTTCGAGTCGGTATCCACATTAGCCTTCGTCTTCGGCTCTCTTCTGTGCTTCTGCCTCGGCACGCTGCGGGCAACGCTTTAAGCCTTCTGCTTCGGCGTGTTCTTGCCCTTGGCGCCTGAAGCAGCCCACGCGCCGAGGATAGCGTCAACAACGTCCTGCACACCTTCGCCCTTGCGCACGCTCGTGAACAGCGTCGGGCCCTTCTCGCGCATGATTGCCGAGTCGCGGCGCATGACGTCCAGCGACGCGCCGACGTGGGGGGCGAGGTCGGTCTGTGGGTCAGCTGTCGGAGACACGGAAGCTACTGCCGGTAGCGCAGGCATCGCGAACCACAGGATTGCAGGCTCACCTTGTTGATAATGAACAGGTCCGACTGGGAGATACCAGGTCCGCCCTTACGAGGAACCTTGTCGCCACCCGCGACGTCAATCTGAAGTCAGCACTGCCGTTGTTGCGCTCAGAAGGAGCAGTTCTCGGCCTTGCCCCGTGTCGGCAACGTACCACGTAGATAATGTAATCAGCAAGCTCGCGCGAGTAGTTGGCAGCGAGGTTGTCGCCACCACTCTCGACGAAGAGCAGCTCGGTGTCAAACTCGGCCTGCAGCTCCTCGAGCGCGTGCATGTTCGCTGAGATGTCCTCGCGGATGGCTGCGTGCGGGCAGCCGCCTGGGTGTTAGCTTGGCGACGAAACGCTCGCTTTCAAAACTCCTGACACGAGCAACCAATAAGTGGCGAGGCAAGCGCAGTCCAGGAGGAGGGGACACCAGAACAGGGAATGCAGCGTGCGCACGATGGAAGGATCGGAGGTCGAGCGATGCGATTGCCGCGCCGCTCAGAAGCATGCGTCATGTGTCACACGCCGTATGTCCCTATTCCTACCCACCTCTCTGCCCATTCCAACTCCGGCTGCACTACTCGCTGGATGCCCACGGTTGTTCGCGAATCACTGCTGTTCTCGCTCCACTGCTTCGCAGCTCCGCTCGGAGGCACTTACCAGTCTCAATAGCCCTGATGCGCTCCTTGGGCAGCGCCTCGTTACGGATCAGGAACTCCTGGTCCTCGCGCGTGAAGATGTCGTTGGTGACAGCGGCTGCATGTTAGCGAGCGGTAGCGCTCATTACCTCCTCTAGCCCTTCTCGTGACCTCCTCCTTCCCCTCGACTACCTCAGTCGTTTATTGGCCGATGTTGGAACAGTCCGATGCCGCCAGGTGGAGGACCCGGCGACGTGACTGGGCGCCCGGCAGATGCCAAGAACGCCGCGCGATAAGGGAAGGCTGAGGGCGGCGGTGGAGAATGGGGAAGGGGCTAGGGGGTAAGGTTGGGTGAAAGATGGACTTACCGATGTTGTAATCATCGCGGAGCGCACGACACAAGGCAAGCAGCAGCGCCGTCTTGCCCGATCCAACCGGCCCGCCGATGCCGACAGTGAAGGTGCGTTCCTTCCAGTCACGACCGGAGTAGTCGGGCATGTCCCGCTCGGCGTATTTACCTGCGAGCGGCGGACCAAGCGAAGCGAGGGACGCCATGAGTGAGCGATGCCGAGTCACATTAATCCGCACATTGTCATAAGCAAGACAATTGGGGTCGATGATCCAAGTCGACAGAGAAATTGTATGTGGGAGGAAGGTGTCAGATTACAGTGAGAAACACAGTGTCAGCATAGGAACAAGTGGGCAGCCCCATCCAAGCTAGAACTCACCGGCATTCTCTAGATGCTCATGCGTGTGACCATGCTCAGCGGCAGCGTCGTGCGAGTGGCTGTGGCTCGCGCTGCCATCGTGCGTGTGGGCCTGCGCGGTGGACGCCTCGCCGTTGCCGGTGTTGAGCTTGTTCTGGAAGTCGCAGACCTGGGCCATTTCGTTCGTTCTGGTGGAGTGTGTGGATGAGAGACGGCTAACAAGGGCAAGGGCGGTGAATAACCCACTCTCACGCTGGTCAGGATGGTGCTCAGGATGCCAGATGGATGGGCCAGGCCGGAGCTTGCTAATCCGAGTGAGAGGGGAGGACCGGAATAGACGGAATGGCAGGGATGCTATAGCCAGGCAGGGTGACATCATACCATTCGACGAACGGTCAACTCCAGGGACGACAGGGCCGTTCCAACCTCACCCGGAACAGGCTGCCGATAGATAAGCACATAGGTTCAGCCAATCATCCCCTATCCCCTGCTTCGACTGGCCAAGTCTCAATCTCGCAGGCGAACTCTCTGCTGCACGAGCCGACGTCCATCGCCTACATGAAAGTCCGTACATTCAAGTCTATATGGTTATTGCGCACACAAGGTGCACTCGCCTACACCTACGCCTCAGCTGCAGCCGGCTTAGGCTTACACCGTCTCGACACCCTCATACTCCCTGTTTGTCAGTCATGCTATCGAAAGAGATAAACTCACGACTCAACACCGGGCTCGAGGAAGCCCGCGTGCGCTCCAATCAGACAACTTGATGAGCCGACCAGCCAGAAGAAGGTCGAGAACGGCGCCGAGAGCCAAAGCAGGGGAATGCCTGAGCGTCAGCTTCGGTCAAGATCGATACTGCAGCAGTGCTATACACGGGACGACCGACTGCCTGTCTCGCACGGTCGCTGCCGCTTGCTCGTACTCACCAATGACGAACAGACCCGTGTACATGTTCTGAGGCGTGATCGTCTTGCCCTGGAACTCGAACGGCTCAGTGACTGTTGTTAGCTTACGCAACACGGGGATCTTAGCTTCCAACTGCTTCAACTGGGATTCGGTCAAGTACCCTGATGAAGCTACACTTACAGTAACGGCTAATGGCAAGGAAGCCACCGACAAGGAAAGCCATCGCGATCAGGAGGAGCGGGTTCGTGATCAGGGAGTAGACGGCGAGGAGCCCGACGAGCACGGCATAGTTGGCCGAGAAGTAACGGCTGGGTCGTCAGTATTCATGTTGGACGGCGGTAGATGGCTGCATGCCAAGTCCTCCTCGAGAGATTGCGCGCTAAACCATCGCTCCCTCAGTTAATCCCGGTAATGGGTCCAGAAGCCTGAGCGCGGGTGATCCTGGGCGAGCCGCATCTGCATGTTGCGTCTGCGCATTTGGACGGCGCTCTGCTCCTCACGCACTCCGTGCACTCGACACTTACATGTTGTAACCCGCACGCTTCATGAACTCGCCAGAGTTAGCGGGCTTGGACACACGCTGCCAGTCGAAGAACTCTCCAGGCGGGCGGAGGGCGGCGAGGCGCGTGTTCTTGAGGGAGCGGAGGTGCTCCTGGGCGGTCGCGACGTATCCAACAGCGTCCATGGTATCGACAGTTGCTCTTGGTAGTTGGTGCGGTAGTGGTATATGAGATGCGCGAGGCGATGCAAGATGGGACGAACGCTGATGAGTCGCTATTTACCTTTGTGCCATCTAAAAGTCGGCGTGTCGCGACGTGGAGGTTGGGCGGCGCGGCCGGGAAGGCACAGGCAGCAGCGCAGCGCGGAAAATAACTTTCCCACGCCGACATCTCACAGCTTTTCCAGGGTAAGTAACGAACATCCACGTGGAATAGTTTACTTAAGCCTCCCATGAGAGGAACACGCGGCCGCAACCGAACACCTAAGGCTTCAGGTTACCGCCGTTTGATCGGCCACAGACGCACGTCTGCCAGACGATTCCGACGTGCTTCGGCTTGGCTTCGCTTACTTCACCACTCACTATCATGAACGTCGACACCGACACCGGACGATCGCCACCGACCACCCCGGTGGCCCTGCTGAGCGCCTTCATGCGTCGTGCCGAGCAGGCCGCTGCGCTTGCACCTGCACCGGCTACCGCGCCCGCGACTGCGACCTCCACTCCGAATCCCGCCACTCACTTTTCGTCCTCGTCTGCCCCGACCGACTCCGCAGGGCCGTCCTCGTCCCAGCCCTCCATGGGCTCCGGAGGCTATGGAGGAGGGGGTAGCTACGGTGGCAGCTCGAGCTCGAGGCCGCACCCCCGACCCGCCTTCACGCCCGAGACGACGCCCGTGCCCGAGAAGTGCTTCTCGTGGTGCTCCCAACGCGCAGAGGACACGCCGATGTGCCGCATGTTCTGCCTGCGTATGCGGCAGCCGCTTCCGACGCAGAAGGAACAGATCGCTCGCCTCCACGGCTCGCGGCACGACGAGGCGCTCGGCGCGCGCTCCCCCGCTAAGCAGGAAGCCGCTGCCGCCGGCATCTTCGGTCGCATGAAGCGCGCGCTCGCGCCGTACTCTATCATTGTTCTTAAGGGCACCACAGAGGGCATCGCCGGCCGATACATGGAGGAACTGGAGAAGGACGACGGCAACTACGATTTCGGGCACATGTCGAGGAATGCGCCGGACAAGTGGATCCGGAACGGGCCGCAGGGGATGCACTACCACAGCTGGGGTTCTGCAGGGTGAGTACCGTGGTCGAGCGCATGGAGGACGATGGTCCTGAGTCTACCTCCTCCGCTTGCGCTGCGTAGCTTCAGTTTTGAACATTAAGCTAATGCCCAGGTACATGCTCTACCTGCCTCTGACCTCCTTGTTCTGGCCGATTGTGTCTCTGCCAGAGAACGTCGAGCGTGTCTTCGGCCCGCCACTCCGGATGATCCAGAAGATTACCAACCTGACCAGCGAGGGCTCCCAAGCCAAAATTGCGAAAGAGATCTACGACCGTGCCGTGGACGGGCGTGGACTCGCGTTTGCGAAGCAAGTGGGCGAATACGCTGAGCAGCGTGCCCAAAAGCGCCGCGAGGAGGAGCAAAAGCGGCGCCAGATGATCGAGGACCAGGCGAGGCAGGAGCTCGAGCGCCGCGCCGACCCCAGATATCGGTACGACCCCCGCCTCGACCCGTACCGTGAGCAGAAGATTGCGGAGGTTAAGGCTGGCGAGGAGGCGGCCAGGGTCGCCAAGATGGGCAAGGAGAAGGAGGAGAAGTGAGCACGAGCTACGGGCGAGGCGGGCGGCGAGTGCGGCGGCTGCGAGTCGAGCGAGCAGCTACGAACTATCGTGAGCGCTGTGAGCTGGCGGGTTGCAGATGTGCAGCCCGCTGCAGTGCACACTACGAGTTGTCGGCCCGTCGCCATGTAGGCAGTGGGCTTCCGATACAGCCCACTTTCGCCGCCTCGCCGTCACCACGTTCGTGGCCTCGCACTCGGAGTAGAGAAATCAATAGAGCAAACAACACAATTCATAGCATCTGCTCATTCCTGTATGTACTTGGCATCGAGGCATCGCATCGACTGCGAGCGCGGCCAGCCGCGTCAGCAGCGGCCAGCCCAGGTCGCAAAATCCAAAGCTCCAGACATGTCGGTACGCTCGGCTCTGACGGCGATGGCAGGGCTAGGCAGTGAGACAGGGGGATCTCGAAAATAGACCGTCATGTCCCGTTCAGTCGTCGGATTCTGGGGCTAGCTGAGAGGTGCTTACGGACCGTCGCGGGCCGGTCATTTCTGCGCGGTAACACAATCTCAGCCACCGCAGCAGTAATGGCTAATGTCAAGTTCTCGAGCGTTTGCACAACACCCCGCATGACCAGCGAGTAAGATCGTGCTGATCACGTATCAAGCCGCCGGCACCTATCTCAAGACATCCCACGGCTGTGCTTACGGCCCGATTACGACTATTATCAGCCGATCGCATGCCACGCATGGAACGGCATGACTAATGCGGCAACGACTAGATCTGAACTCTTATGCCACCCATGTCATCGCTCTCATCACCTTGGTCAAGGGGACACTCTGCGAGGCATCCGCCGCTGAGAATGTCCATTGCGGAGTTCCGTATATGACTAATATGCTCAATCGCCGTTTGATTCTTGCCGCAATATGACATGAGTTGCCGAATCGCTGGCGGGAGCTGGGATGTCTAATCCTGCGAGAGTGCGTCGTGAGAATGCCTAAAGCTCGTCAACTCTATGCGATTGTGGTGTTCGAGGCAATCACGAAGGCAGTCCTCGCCTCAAAATGTCTAAAAGTTCGTCACTCTATGCGATCCAGGCTGGCCATATGTCATGTCTGCTGCTAGCCCGTCTGTTCCGCGGCAGAAATGACTAATCTCGCTCGGCACGACGAGATAGCGACAGAAACTCCGCTCGGTGACTACCTCCTGCGCTGATCATATGTCATCGAGGCTGATTCTATGAGATCGCAGGTGGGTAACCGACCTTACCGAGCGAGTCTATGCGATCCAGCGGCGAAAGGACTAATATCTGCTGGTTCTATGCGATAATCGCTGACGATATGTCATTACGACGAGCCATACGTGCTGAGCGTGCTCTGCGACCGAGAATAGAACACCCAAGTTCAGGCACGGGATACGCACGGCGCGGCGTCTGCGGACCAGAGACTCCGATTCGGCGTGTCTCCTGTCCTCCTGCCCTGGACGGTGGGGTGCCTTGCACTATGGTGGTGCAGCAGCCCCGCGTTAGTACCCCGCACCTGCAGATGCCGCAGCCCCTGACGGCAGCGGCCATCTGCGGTCCGGGTACGGAGCGGCCCCAGGAGCGCTATCAGCTGAGCGGGCTGAGTAATGCTATCAGGCGAGTAGCCGACCCAATTTCATGCATGCTTTGCTCTCACACAACCCCATCGATCTCACTCGTCACGCTCGTCTCCTTCTCTGTATAGTGCTTACCAAACACGCCTCTTGCCTTTCCTATAAGACAGACCGACGAGACGGAGCGACACCCACCAATGTCGAGATAAGATTCCACGAACCAACAAATCAACAATGTCTCGGCCGTTCAGTTCTGACCTGCCGTCATCTTCCCTAAGCGGATTGGAGAGGACGAAATCACAAACGAGCAGCTACCACGACCCAGAGTTCGTCCCCGAAGTGCATCTGTCCCCGATATCCTCGCGCGCATCACGAAGGGACACCGAAGCTGGTCTGAGTGATGCCGAAACTCGCTCGACGAGAGTGGCCCCAGAAGCGGGGGAGAAGGGGTACATTGAGGTCACTTGGGACGGGCCCGGGGATAGGTGCAACCCGCTGAACATGAAGGCGTGGCGGAAGTGGTGAGTACCGAACTCGAGGTGCCTGCGGAGCAGGATCCGAGGAGCGTGCTTCTTATCTCTTCATCAAGTCGAAAATCTGGGTGCCGCGCGGAGTGGCTTGGAACCGCGCCGATCACAGGCAACTACCTCGGCAGCGAGGGTTGTCACATTCACTTTCGCTCAGACAGCCTCGCTCGTGGGTCATGCTCGCTGTGATGGTGCTTGCATCACGCGCTCGCTGTGCGCACCCTGTTCTCGAGCACCACTTCCCACCCTGCCTCCGCTCGCAGCGCTAACAACAGGCTCATGGTCGCCATCCTCTCCTTCTCCTGCCTATGCATCACGTGCTGCTCCTCGATGGCGGCACAGACGTACCCGGGCATGAGCAAGGCGTACCACATCTCGGAGCTTGTTTGCGTGCTGTCCATCTCGTGCTTCGTCATGGGCCTTGGTACGGGACCTTGTGAGTTTCGTCTGCGACGATAGGCGCCGTCTTCAGTCTCTACTTCTCACCTGAATCCCTCAGCCGCACCGTTAACATCGACGGAGCTGCCCATAGGTGATGGGCAGAAAGGAGACAGGTGCCCGAGCAATCTCGCCGCATTCAGTCGTTCGTTGACACCAGTGCTCCTCGGCCCGGTTTCCGAGTTTGTCGGCCGCGCTCCCGTGCTCCACTTCGGCCTGCTCATCTTCTTCCTGTTCAACTTCCCCGTCGCCTTCAGCACTACCCCAAGCGTACACTTCATCTTCCGATATCTGACCGGGTTCGCCGGGTCCGGCTTCCTCTCCGTCTCGGGCGGGTTGGTTACCGATGTATTCGAGAACGCGGCCGTCGCGACGCCAATGACAATCTGGTCTATCTCGCCGTTCATGGGTCCCATTCTTGGTCCTCTCATCGCCGGGTTCATCAACTACAACCAGCCCGACTGGCGGTGGACGTATTATGTCGTCATCATGTGGGCGTTCGTGTGCCTTGTCGGGCTTTTCTTGTGTGTCCCCGAGACCTTTGCGCCAAAGTTGCTCGAGAGAAAGGCGAAGAAGCTTAGGAAGGAGACGGGACAGAATTACCGCGCACCCATCGAACTGAAGCAGGAGACGTTCGTCATGGCCCTCAAGCGGAGTATCAAAACTCCCTTTATCCTGCTCGTGACACAGCCCATGGTCCTCCTCCTCGACCTCTGGAGTGCACTCCTGCTGGGCATCCTTTACCTCTCGTTCGGAGGTATCCCCTACATCTTCCGACACCAGTATGGCTTCAACATGCAGGAGTGCGGCCTGGCCTTCCTCGGTATTGGCGTCGGGCAACTGATCTCGGGCGCGACACAGCCATACTTCAACAAGTACTACGCGCGCGTCGCCGCTAAATCCCCGGATGGGAAAGCTCCCCCCGAGACCCGGCTGTACATGGGCGAGTTCGGCGCCGTGCTCGCACCCGTCGGCCTCCTGCTTCTGGGCCTGACCTGCTTCAAGAGTGTACACTGGATGGTGCCCATTGTCTTGTCCATGTTCTTCGGAACGGGACTAGTGTACGCGTACAATGCGACCTTCACTTATCTTGTTGACGCGTACCGGCCCGTGGCCGCCAGTGCGCTGGCGAGTAACTCCTTCATGAGGAGTAGCTTCGCGGCAGGATTCCCTCTCTTCGGAAACCAGATGTACGACAAGTTGGGACCCGTGGGCGCTACTTGTCTCCTCGCGGGGCTGCTGTTCTGCTGTACCCCGTTCCCGTTCGTTTTCAAGCGAATTGGAGCTAGGATCCGGGCGAGGTCTGAGTTTGCTGCGGCGTAGCGTTAGACGAGCATCGAAATAATAGAGGTCATAGAAATTTTATGTGAGCGGGTTCATTTTCAAGCCTTCTGGGCTTCATAGCGCCGTCCGTTGTTAAGGTCCCGGACTGGCATCGTGCGGGGTTCGCGACTGATCTTTCCCACTTTCAACTCGCCTTGACTACGGAAAGGGACACTGAGTAACGTAGGAGACTGTAACAAACCAACCACACCGACATCGGACTACCAACCTCCACCTCTACCAACTCCGACGCCGACACCGCAGCTCACTGACGATCACCAATGAACTCCTTCATTGCTCTATCGCCGCGAAAACACAGGAGCGCACGGCCAATCAGTGAGAGTCCAGAAGGGCCCCCTACGACGGTCACCAGACCAACTACCAATTGAACAAGACAACACTCGTGACCCACCGGGCGGTGTAAGAGACAGGTGACGGCGTAGAGACCCGTGGAGCGAACGGAATGCAGGCGGAGCGACCCCCCGCCGATCATACGATGATATCAGCACCTGCAAGACAAGAATGCATGAGGAAGATATATGAGTAGGCTGTTGGGAACGACGGACCCCAACAGACTAAACTCGTAGAAGTTGTAGCTAGTCTTACACGTCTTGACCTCCGTCTTTGTCGAGCGCTGCGCGGGTAGAGCTCTACTCGCTACACTCGAACACTTAGTACACGCCACTGTGCGAAACCTCGGACTTGGACACCGGCTCCCCATGTCACACGCGCCTTCAATCTACGATGCGAGATAGACCAAAGGAGCGGTGCCAAAGCTAGAAGTCTCTCAAAGAAGAAGAGCGCATCTAGATCTTGCAGAACGCCAACAAACGATTCACTGCAGGGCCGTCGAAGAGCAAGCGCGTATCCGTTCGCAAGAACGTCACGCCACCGACTCTCTCATGTCGAACTTCAATCAGGTAAGTCAAGTTAAGAGCTCATAGCCACGACAGACGAAGGTGGCATAGCTCAAGTCGTACAAACTAGTTCGATCGCTTGCTAAGCAGCTGGAGCGATGGTGCTACGGAACTAAATTACAAGACGGGGGCTTAATCACGTGACGCGAAAATGGCGACGATATCCGCGAGAGGACGACGGTTGTTACATTACAGGTGACCGCCATTTATCTTCTGGGTGGGCGTTGCGTGGGAATTACCTGCTGGGTGAGGGGAAATACCTTCTGGGTGAGCGTTGAGTGGGAATTACCTTCTGTGTGACGGGAATTACCGTCTGGATGACGGGAATTACCTTCTGGGTGACGGGAATTACCTTCTGGATGACGGGAATCACCGTCTGGGTGACGGGAATTACCTTCTGGATGACAGGAATTATCTTCTGGGTGACGGGAATTACCTTCTGGGTGAGCGTTTCATTGGAATTACCTTCTGAGTGAGCGTTTTCTTGCAATTACCTTCTGGGTGAGCGTTTCATTGGAATTACCTTCTGGGTGACGGGAATTACCTTCTGGTTGACCAGAATTACCTTCTGGGTGACGGGAATTACCTTCTGGATGACGGGAATTATCTTCTGGGTGA